>CM066314.1:91324428-91671928 GCA_033807775.1 Saussurea involucrata
CTGCTGCCATCAACTTTTCACAGACATCATCGCAGAGGCCAATCAATGTCGCAAGCTCTGCTTCTGTTTTGAAACGCATTATGCCGACACTCTTTCTGAAATCCTTGACATAGTTGGCATTTGCAGTTGTGAATGAGACAATGACTTCTGAGCAAATAAGTTCAGAACTCGGAATTAAAGGGAAATCCTCTGACATCTCAAGAACAAAAGAAGATTTGAATCTTCTATTTTTGGAGATGTTCCACAATGACATTGATCCTTCTGTCGGAACCATCAGAGTTTCTGAAGAACCATCCTCTGTCGGACAAAATCCTACAGGTATGACTCTAACTGGTCCAAATAATGCTTCATCTTCTTCTGTAAATACTACAGATGCAATTGCCGAAGCAGAAGAAAGTGCAGAAGATGAAACATCAAGAAAAACGACCACAGAAGCTGCACAAACCACAGAAGAACCAATTACAGAGGAGATCGAGGACCAAGACTATACATCCTCAGAGGAACAAACTCCACCACCACTCGTACCAATCATTCCACAAACGGTAGAATCAACTACCAAGGTACGAAGAACAACAGAGGCTACACAAGAAGAAACACAAGAAGCCTCTGAAGAAAGTTTTGATGACATTGATGATCATCTTCCACGCACAACTCAGTGGACAAAAAGCCATCCTCCAAGCCAAATAATTGGAGAACCTTCTGACTCAGTAAAAACAAGGTCTGCCACTGCTAATTTTTGTTTCTTTACAAATTTTATTAGTGTTATAGAACCAAAGAAGATTTCTGAAGCCCTAGATGACCCAAACTGGGTAGACGCCATGCAAGAAGAACTTCTGCAATTTGAGCGTAACAGAGTATGAACTTTAGTACCTCTGCCAAGAGGGAAACAGGCCATTGGGACTAAATGGGTCTATAGAAACAAGAAGGATGAAGATGGAGTGGTCGTCAGAAACAAAGCAAGATTAGTAGCAAAAGGATATAGACAAGAAGAAGGCATAGACTACGATGAGACTTTTGCCCCTGTCGCACGTCTCGAAGCAATAAGAATATTCTTAGCCTTCACAGCCCACAGAGGTTTTAAACTCTATCAGATGGACGTAAAATCAGCTTTTCTAAACGGTGAAATCCAAGAAGAGGTTTACGTAAATCAGCCACCAGGTTTTGAAAGCTCAAAGTTTCCAAGGCATGTATACTACCTTGAAAAGGCTCTATACGGACTGAAACAGGCTCCAAGAGCATGGTACAAACGACTTTCTACCTTCCTTCTAGTCAATGGCTACAACAGAGGTACAACAGATACTACCTTATTCTACAAACGCAAAAATAGTGAGATAATGCTTGTACAAATATACGTAGATGACATAATTTTTGGGTCTACAAATTCAGAAGAGTGCAAAATTTTTGAAAAACTCATGCAGAGTGAGTTTGAAATGAGTATGATGGGAGAATTAACATTCTTCCTCGGACTTCAAGTCTAACAATCTTCAGAGGGAATTTTTATAAATCAAGCCAAATATGACTCTAACATACTTTTAAAATATAATCTCTCTGATACCTCTGCAATGAAGACTCCAATGGCCACTGGAAATAAGTTATTCTTAGATCCAAATGGTATTTCTGTAGAATGTACTCTCTACAGAGGCATGATTGGATCTCTGTTATACTTAACAGCAAGCAGACCTGACATTGTGCATGCCACATGTCTTTGTGCACGTTATCAAGCTAATCCAAATAAATTACATTATGACGCTGTAAAGAGAATCTTTAGATACCTGAAGGGGACCAACAATCTTGGTCTCTGGTATCCACAGAACTCTGGTTTTAGTCTTAAAGCTTATACAGATTCAGACTATGGAGGATGCATGCTCGACAGAAAGAGTACCATTTTGGAAGAAACAGATGAACAAACCACAGAGAAAACACCCACCTCTGTGGAAACACCCCAAACCATACCCAGAACAAAGTCGATTGCCACCAAACCAAAAAGAGCAACGACCTCTGCTTCGGATGTTCTGAAAAGGATGCACACAACAATGAGTGATCGTATGACGCAGAGAAAAGAAGAAAGGCACAGGTTCACAGAAGAAGTAAACAAACAACCTCCAACAGAGGTTACAGAGCAACTCAAGCCAACAGAACCATCGCCACAAAAGTCCTCTAAATCACAAATGTCAAAACCCACAGAGGCAACCCCCATCAAGCCAACAGAAGTGCCAACCTCCAAACTTACAGAAGCAACAGTTTCTGCCCCGCCAAAAGCCAAAGATAAGGGCAAAGGTATACTGACAGAAGAGCCTAAGAAGAAAACATTGCCAAAGCCAACAGAGAAACTAATGAAGAGTGCGTTTGATGCCTTTCAAACCCCCAAAGCCTGAAGAAGTTGACTGGGCACATGGATTGAAGCCTCTATCAGACATTCCTCTAACTGGTAGAGCCGCAGAAGTTGTTCAACAGATGGAGTCTCAGAAGACAAGTACCACAACCAGATCCAACATATGAAGAAATGGAAGAAGTGGTATACAAATACCTCTACAAACAATCCTTTCAGACAAATTATCCAACAGATCATGTGACAGATCCAAGGATCAGAGAAGAATTTGAGAACATCTTCACAAGGACAAAGCCAAGAACCAAAGCAGATGTCTTCTCAATCCACAAGATCAAAAAGGTAATCTTCTGCAAATTCTCCTTCACAAGAACCTATCCAAGGGTCAGGTACAATCTTTACAAAGTCAGAAGAGAAAACAATTCAGAAACTACCTTCGCTGATGCTGATTTAAGAAATATCAATCCATATGATCTACCTGACCTTCTGCAATGGACAAAGGACAACTACAACATAGAGGCAAACACCAGAGCCTATCAAGTGTTGAGAAAAGTGATGAGGGAAAAGCTTCTGCTCTACAGCATGATAGATTTACAGCTGGGAAAGGATCTTGGTCTCAAACATCTGGATTTACGACCACCAGAGGATCGCTGCCCACCGGACGCCGTACCTAACTCAATCATCACAGAACCACGGTTTGGGTTAGTATTTCGAAACCCTCAAGGAGAAACTAAACTATTTGTATGCATGGACTGTCAGAAGTACGCAACAAGTACTCTGAACAAGTTCAGAGCAAGCCTTGTGAAATACAGAGGTTCAAAGAAAATGGACAAAGATGCTGCAGATACTATCATAAGAGAGATTGACACAACAATTCGCCTAAGAGAACTCTGCATCAGATTCTACAAAGAGATCAGAAAAGTCGGAAGAGACAACAGAAGCTACAACGATTTCAAAGATGCCAAAATCTGATTCTCAGACCACCAATCTCTGCAAACAAAGTTAATGTTTATCTTTCATTGTACTCAAATGTAAAATTCCTCTGCCATATTTCTAAATGAAAGAAATTTCGAGGTATTGTTTAACCTCTGTCTTATCTAACTTAGCCAAACTTAACTCAAGTTAAAAAAATTTATTTTTCACTACTTAGGGGGAGATTGTTAGCTTCATAGAAGTATAGGCTAAGTGAAGAAAGCCTCTTACAGAGGCTCTGCCGACCTTACCGAGAAATCAAGGTGAAGAAGCTACAGAAGCAGCAGAGGCTTCCTACAGAAGCTCTGTCATACGCACAAAGAAGACCAAAGACTCGGAATCCGGCGAAGACTGCTCCACAGAGGACCAGACCGCAGAACCTCTGTAACTCAATTACAGAGCCTCTATGGTCCTCACCAAGACTTGAAGATATTTATAATATCTTGCTACTGTTACAGGACTCGTACATCAACTTGCATGGTAGCATGCCCTGTCCAACGTCGACGTGTCAAACTCTGATTGGACTCAGTAGGGCTTAGTACAAATTAGACGTCTGCTGCATTAAATGCAATACAGCACGTCTGACTGTTCATGCCATCCTTGCAACTGTTCACGACATCCTCTCAACTATTCATACGTACCTTTTGAATAGTAGCATATGCTTTATGGTCCCCTTTAGAGTAGTATATAAGGAAGACTCATGTTGAGTTCTTCCTTACATATACACAATACACAACAACAACATCAAGAACACAAAAGCTTATTCACCTGAAGAGTCATATCTGTTTTAAAGCTTTTTCTTACTCACGGTTCATAAACCTGTTCTTGATATATATTCAGTAAACTTTGAGATATAATATTCTCTGTTAGTTCTTTAAATACGCTTCCGCATCAAACCTTAAACCTGAACTAATAGATCTGATAATCTTGTTTAACCAAAAAGGGAACCAACATGGGGGTTATCTTAATTGTGCCATACTCAGTATCGCTGAGTATGCAATCGATGGTTTTGGATGCATCTTTGGCGGAGGGTAGCTGAGTGTGTCTGGCAGAGTACCAGAACTGGGATAGTAGTAGCTGACTAGCAGGAGGTGTGATGGTCAGGGTTGTTGAAATGCAGCAGTTTTTCAGGAAATTCACAGCATCATCCAGATGTGTGACTTGCTTTCGAGGAGGAAACTCGAGAAGCGCAGAGAGGTTGTTGACCTTAGTCCAATCTAGTTGATCCAGCTTGAACTTAACCTGAGGGGCTTTGATGATGTCTACTTCCTCAGAGTCAGCGGAGATTGACTCAGCGGTAACATTGATCTTTGAAGATGCCATTTCTCTGTATTATCAGTTCAACCAAAGATGTTAACAAATAAGAATTGTCTTGTTATGCAAAGAATTTCCATTAAGATGGTTCGAATTTTGTCCATTTCATTCAGACATAAATGTCTTAATGAAGATTAGGGTTTTTCATGATTTTGAAACGAAATGTAAAACCCATAAAGTCTTGTATTCCAGTTTCAGAAAAAATCTGGATACGAATGAAGAACAAGTTTAAGATTTAGATTTAAAACTTGAAGAACAACCATGAAATGGTTGTGTTCATAAAACCATGAAAGAAATGATTTTATTTTTAAGTTCTTTTGTTTGATCTTGTTTAAAACAATGATAAGATCAGAAACAAGTTATCTGCATTTGAAAAATAAGAACATATTAACCTTGATGTTTTGATGAAGAAGATGATGAACAGTTCTTTGAAGATTTGAGAGCACAAATGCAACAGTAATTCTTTTCTTGCGGAGAAAGATTGTTCGCGTAAAAGATAAATATAAACCAAGAGTTGTTTATATAGGGATTTTAGAGAGAGAAAACCTTGAGCGGGAAAAGGTTTTCATCATGACACGGACACGTGTTTGCATTTGATTGGAAGTTTGAACGAAACGTGCAAACGTGTGTCAGAAAGAAATCGTGCCTGGTGATATCTGTTGCAATGACGTCACAACTGTCCTTTCACATTCTTTTAGGATGTCTCTGAGGTTTTGAAAGCTCATTGACTCTTTTGAAAAACATGAAGCACTGAATAGAAAATATCAGTGAAGGTTTTAAGAAATTTCAAAAAATCGTTGTTAAGGAAGAGATATTCAGCGATGCATTTGTTTTGAAATATTGCATTTTCATGCGTTTGTCAGAGAGAGAAAACATACCTGGATATCAGGTTAACCAAGTTTATTCAGAGAGAAGATGATTGAATAGGTTATACGAGTTGATTTTATCCTATCGCTGATTAATGTGAACCGCTGAAGATTTTACCCTTCAAAGTTCAGCATTCCAAGATCGCTGATGAGAAAGTTGAATCTTGTCTCATCAAGAGGTTTGGTAAATAAATCAGCTAACTGATAATCAGTTGGGATAAAATGAAGTTCTATATCACCATTCATCACATGATCTCTGATAAAATGATATCTGATTTCTATGTGTTTTGTCTTTGAGTGTAGCACTGGATTGTTTGCTATAGCGATGGCACTAGTGCTGTCGCAATAGATTGGAATTTTAGAGAGCTGAAGATCATAGTCTAGTAGCTGATTTCTCATCCACAAGACCTGAGAACAACAGCTTCCAGCGGCTACATATTCAGCTTCAGCTGTGGAAGTGGACACTGAGTTTTGCTTCTTACTTGTCCAACTTACCAGCTTTCCACCCACGAGCTGACATCCTCCTGTGGTGCTTTTCCTATCCATTTTGCAGCCTGCAAAATCACTGTCTGAATAGGCGGTTAGATCGAATCCTGAGTCTTTGGGATACCAAAGGCCTAGATTCGTTGTACCCTTAAGATATCGAAAGATTCGCTTTACAGCTTTCATATGAGATATCTTAGGTTCAGCTTGATATCGTGCACACAAGCATGTTGCAAACATAATATCGGGTCGGCTAGCTGTAAGATACAATAGTGAGCCGATCATCCCACGGTATAGCGTGACATTGACAGGAACACCCTTTGTGTCCTTATCAAGTGTCAGCGGTGGTGCCATAGGGGTTTTCATAGCTGAACTTTCAGTTAAGTCGAATTTCTTCAGCATATCTTTAACATACTTTCCCTGATTTATAAAAGTTCCTTTTTCAGTTTGCTTAATCTGAAGACCAAGGAAATATGTTAGTTCACCCATCATGCTCATTTTATACTCATCTTTCATTCTATCAGCGAAACGAGTACAAAGCTCAGGGTTAGTAGAACCAAATATAATGTCATCCACATATATTTGAACTAAAATGATATGACCTTTCACTTTTCTTAAAAATAGAGTTTTGTCAATCTTACCTCTCTCAAATTGTTCAATATGGAGATAAGTAGAGAGAGTATCATACCATGCACGAGGAGCTTGCTTTAAGCCATAAAGTGCCTTGTCCAGTTTATAAACATAACCTGGACGCTTATGATCTGAGAATCCTAGAGGTTGTTCCACATAAACTTCTTCATTCAGCTTTCCATTCAGAAACGCTGACTTAACATCCATCTGATGTACAGTGAAGTTTTTGTGTACAGCATATGCTAAGAAAAGACGAATAGATTCAAGTCGTGCTACTGGAGCAAATGTTTCGTCATAATCTATGCCTTCCTCTTGTCTGTATCCCTGAGCAACAAGACGAGCTTTATTGCGAGTTACAATACCATGTTCGTCCAACTTGTTTCGATAGACCCATTTAGTGCCTATCACCGTTTTGTCAGTTGGTCTACGAACGAGTTTCCAAACTTTGTTTCTTTCGAATCCAGTCAGCTCTTCTTGCATAGCGCTGACCCAGTTTGGATCTCTGAGGGCATCATCTATTTTCTTTGGTTCAGTTAGAGAAATAAAGTTAACAAATAAACAAATATTATCTGCACTTCTACGAGTCTGAATACCAGCGTTGGGATCACAAAGAATTTGATCGATTGGGTGATTGACAGTCCATCGCTAAGCCGAAGCATACGTCGCTGACTTAGTCTGAACTGGAGAAACATTAGATGAGGCTTCAGCTACTTCTAGATTATCAGCTAAGAGAGGAATGTTTGCATTTGTCACTTCATTCACTGATTGTTGAGAAATAGATGGAATTTTTGAGACATTTGGATCAACTGCAGGTATAGTGATAATAGGAACAGCTGAGACCCAAGATGTTTCAGCTTCACTATTCTGCATATCTGGAATGATAGTAGGACCATCATTTTCTATGGTGTGAGCATGAGGAGTGGGAACTTCTTCTGAATCACCAAGATGAGAAAACATCCATTGATTCAGTTCTTCAGTATCAGCGGACGGTTTGGAGTTCGCTGAACGGGATTCGTCAAACGTGACGTGAATAGTTTCTTCTACAGTTTGTCTTCTACGGTTGAAGACTCTGAAGGCTTTGGAGACTGAGGAGTATCCAAGAAAGATTCCATCATCAGCCTTAGGATCAAACTTTCCAAGGGCATCTCTGTTGTTCAGTATGAAACACTGACATCCAAAGATGTGAAGAAAGCTGATTGAAGGCTTTCTCCCATGAAAGAGTTCATAGGCTGTCTTTTTGAATCTTTTAACTACCAGCGACCTGTTTTGCGTAAAACAAGCAGTGTTGACAGCTTCTGCCCAAAACTGAGTAGGCAGGTGAGAATCGCTGAGCATTGAACGTGCAGCTTCAATAATTGTTCTATTTCTTCTTTCAGCGACTCCATTTTGTTGCGGTGTTCTCACTGACGAAAAGTTGTGAGAAATACCTTTACTCTCAAGGAAGGAATCAAGAGAACTGTTTTTGAATTCAGTTCCATGATCACTCCTTATTGAGCGAACAGTCATATTGTTCAGAGTTTCCATCTTCCGAACAAAGGTGATGAGTTCTTCAGGGGTGTCACTCTTAGAACGGAGAAACATTACCCATGTGTAACGAGAGAATTCATCAACTATGACCAGCGTATATTTCTTTCCAGCGATGGATTGTTTGTTAACAGGGCCAAACAAATCCATATGGAGTAGTTGTAGAGGAGATGACACTGAGGAGACTTGCTTTGACTTGAAGCTTGCCTTGGTCTGCTTCCCTTTTTCACACGCTGAACATAAAGACTCTTTGGCGTATGAATGCTGAGGTAGACCAGTGACTAACTCTTTGGAGGAAAGAGTATTCACTGTCTTAAAATTTAGATGTGAGAGCCTCTTGTGCCATAGCCAGTTAACATCAGAAGATGCCTTTGAGAAGAAACATGAGTTCTCAGTGGTTGTTGAGTCCATGTTTATTACATAAACATTTTCCAAACGATAACCGCTGAGAGCTATCTTCTCCTTTTTGTCAGTGACAAAGGAGGATTCCTTAGTGAAAATCACTTTGTTATCCATGTCGCAAAGCTGACTGATGCTCAGAAGATTATATTTCAGTCCTTCAACATATGTGACTCTTCTAAAGGAGGTTGTACCATTTGAAAGTACACCATACCCTCGGGTGTGTCCTTTTCCATTTCCACCGAAAGTCACAGAGGGACCCTTCTCTTCCTTGTATTCAGCGAACAGGTTTTTCTTTCCAGTCATGTGTCTAGAGCATCCGCTATCGAGATACCAGATACCCTTCTTAACCTGCATTTACAAAGGAAGATTAGTTTTGCTTGGGTACCCACTTAACCATGTATACACGTTTGTCAGTGGAGCTAGTTGGAATAGAAGGTTCAGCGGTCTTCGCAGCATTTGAAGATTCAGCTTTGTCTTTCTTCACTTTGGTTAATTTCTTAACTTCAGTGGTAGGAGTCACCTTGACCTGATTTGCATCGGGGTTGGTCTTCTTTGCCTTGGGGGCAATCTTCACCTTAGCTATCTTTTCAGCTTTGGTGGCTGTGGGGCACTTACTAGCAATATGATCGGTAAGTCCACAGTGATAACATTTCCTATAACTAAAAGTAGTTCTAGGACCACCTGTATGCTGAGCTTTTAATTTCGAATTAGAAGTGCCAGCACCAAGTAAGCTATTGGCTTTAGAAATGGGACGAACATTCAGTTCTTCAGATTTCTTACCAAGGACATCCACTCTGAGTCTAGGAGTAGATCGCTGAATAGATCCAGTGATCAGCTTTCTAGATTCAGAGGGGTTGGTTACTGAGGCTTTAGAAGCATTCAGCTTTGGTACTAAGGTACCCTTCTGAGGATTTTGATAAATAACAATTCCTTTACCTTTGTCTTTAGAGACAGAGGTAGGTTTTGAATAAACCATTTTCTCCTTACCTTTTGAGGAGGTAGGAGTTTCCTCAGGGATTGGTGTAATGGACGAGGAGCACCGAGATGATGAAGTGTCAACGACTGAGGATACGAACGTTCCAAATTTAAGCATTGAACGTTCAGTGGTTGGTTTTGGAGTATCATATTTATAACCCAGACTATGTTTATCACTCAGAGGAATCTGAGCCTTAATTATCTCAGTGATCTTTGTTGAAGAATTACACCATCCTTCAACAGTAGCTTGTTCAGCTTTTAATGCCGCGATAGCTTCTGCTCGTTCGATTTTGACTAGCTGATTTAAATAGACTTGATCTTTAAAATCATCTTCAATTTTAGAAAGCTTTTCTATTTGAAGGTGGCAGTTTTTAAGCTTTTCAGCGAGATCAAGATTTTGGTTTTCAACCACAGTTTTTCCGTTCATGGCTTCGTATAAACTTCTAGTCAATAGATCGATTTTACGGAGACTATCAGCTTCATCAATATTTGCAATATTGGTAAAGAAAGAAGGTGATACCTGAATGGAAGATGTTGAAGTGGAAGGGATGTCTAAACTTTCTTCCTCTTCTTCAATCTTGGCCATGAGACATTGATTTGCTTCATCATCTTCAGAGTCAGATGATGATGCTTCTTCATCAGAAGCAGCCCAATCATAGTCAGCCATCAGGCCTTTTCCTTTCTTCTTAAAGCTTTTCAGCTTTGCATACTTCTCCTTCAGCTTTGAGTATTTGTCATCTTTATTCCTTGGAACAAAGTTTTTCTTTGAGAAAGCTGAAGGTCTCATGACTTTCCTTGACCTGCACTCATTAGCGAAATGACCTGTCTTTTCGCAGTTGAAACAAGTAGCAGTAGCCTTATCAACAAAAGCTGATGATTTAGGCTTGTCAGTTATGGAAAGAGGTTTGTTCTTTCTAAACATTTTCTTCTTGGCGAATCTCCTGAACTTTTTAGTTAGGAGAGCCAAGGATTCATCATCATCTGAAGAATCAGAGTTTGATGACCTTTCAGAGTTACTTTCTAACTCAGTGAAAGTGACCGAGGGTCGCTGAGTAGAAGGTTCCTCTGAGATTAAAGCAACAGGAGTGCTTTTGGAATCTTTTACAAGATTCTTCTTAAGATGGCTAGATTGCTCATGATTCAGCAATGTACCATATAAGGATGAAAGGGTCATTGATTTAAGATCCTTTGACAGCTTGAGACACATGGAATAATTGTCCCAGCTTTCAGGTAAACATTCTAGAAACTTTGTCAGCACTTCAAAGTTAGAATATTCCTTACCAACAGTTTTTAGATCTATAATTAAGCAATTAAAACGTTGGTGAACTTCAGAGAGAGTTTCATTCTAACCAGAAATGAAGCTTTCGTATTGTCTTACCAGGTTGATCTTTCTTGAGTCATGGACTTCAGACGTTCCTTCATACTGAACACATATTGTGTCCCACATGGCTTTTGATGACTTCAGGTTCATGACGGAATGGTAGACTTCGTCAGGAAGGGCCATGGATAGTATGGATCTGGCTTTTGTATCTATAGCCACTTTCTTCTTATCTTCATCGGTCCACATGTGTGTTTCCTTAGGAATCAGCCTTTCTGGAATAGCAGGTCTAGTTGCAGTGGCTGGAACTAAAGGATCAATTGTTACAGGGATGTGTGGGCCGTTTTCAAGATAGTAAGTCATAGTAGGGTCTACACCTTCTAAGAAGAGTGTCATCCTATTTTTCCACAAGTTGAAGTTGTCTCTGGAAAATCTAGGGGGTTTTGCAAGAGAACCATTGTCTATATAATGTGTGTTTGAGTTGGTGGCCATTTTCAGATAATAGCAAGGAAGAGAAATATCTTAGATTAAATCTTGTTTATGAGATTAAACAAATCTGCTCTGATACCACTTGTTGGTCCCGAAGGCCTATACAAGTTTGTAGAAGGGGGGGGGGGGGGGTTGAATACAAACACACAGATTTTACATTTCTAAATTGTTTATTGATAAATCATTAACAATTTACAGCTTGTTGCGGATACAAGATTAAGGATAAACCTAAATCTAAACAAGTTGGAACACTAAGGTTTCTTGCACTAAGAGAAATAAGGAAATTACTAATAATAACCTATCTTGAGATAAGAGATTGAACTTGTCCAGAGTTAGCAAGTTAATTCAAAATAAGTGAGTTCATCTCTTTATATACTGCATGCATTTAATGCAAGTCAGTATATACTTTACACGTGTCATCAGCTGGTTGGTTGCATGTCATTGACCTTTGTTGACAACCTTAGTAGCCGTATGGATGAATAGTGTAGTATCAGAGTGGTTGTACGATTTCAGATATTCGGAGGTTCTTTTCTGACAATTCGTACGGAGTCGTGCAAGGGTGGTTAAGACAAAAGTACTTTGTACGGAGGACTTCATGATCAACTTTCGTTGATTCAGAGCTTTATCATATTATATCAGCGAATGATAAAGTTCAGCGATAGCTGAAGTCTTGTACTTGATACTTCACGTTGAGTGGACAAATCTGAGTCTTCGCTGATCCGCATCAGTTCATTAGGAGACTTGTCGCTGGTTCTTGAGCTTGATCTTCGACTTCAGCGTAGAACCTTTGTTGACGTGAAACTTGTCTTCAGGGATCATAAGTAAACAACTAACTTATCAGCGATCATCATAATGACTGAACAGACTCAGAGCATTAATGATGAACAGTGTTCGCTGAATGTTTAATTTAAAGGAGCGAGAGTTCCTATCAGCGGTACTGGAAGATCTTAGTACTTATCAGCGATAGTGAAACTCTGATACATATTGTTTACTTACAATTTTCACTAAGTATTTAAGAGAGGGTCATTATCAAATCACTGAGGGTTTGGATCAACAAAATGGCTACAAAAGAGGTACAACAGATACTACCTTATTCTATAAACGTAAAAACAGTGAAATAATGCTTGTACAAATCTATGTGGACGACATAATTTTTGGGTCTTCTAACACAGAAGAGTGCAAAAGTTTTGAAAAACTCATGCAGAGTGAGTTTGAAATGAGTATGATGGGAGAACTAACATTCTTCCTCGGACTCCAAGTAAAACAAACATCAGAGGGAATTTTTATAAATCAGGCCAAATATGTCTCTGACATTCTTTTCAAGTATAGCCTCTCTGATACCTCTGCAATGAAAACTCCAATGGCCACTGGAAATAAGTTATACTTAGATCCAGATGGCATCTCTGTAGAATGCACTATCTACAGAGGAATGATTGGATCTCTGTTATACTTAACTGCAAGCAGACCTGGCATTATGCATGCCACATGTCTTTGTGCACGTTATCAAGCTAATCCAAAGAAATCACACTATGATGTTTTGAAAAGAATCTTTAGATATCTAAAGGGGACCAAAAATCTCGGTCTCTAGTATCCACAGAACTCTGGTTTTAGTCTTAAAGCTTATACAGATTCAGACTTTGGAGGATGCATGCTCGACAGAAAGAGTACCTCTGGGAGTTGTCAATTCCTAGGTGGTAAACTAGTCAGTTGGACCTCCAAAAATCAAAATTGTGTCTCAACATCCACTGCAGAAGCAGAATACGTTGCTGCTGCTAGCTGTTGTTCACAGGTTCTATGGATGAAGACTCAGCTAAAAGACTACGGCCACATCCTATTCAAAATACCTATCTTTTGTGATTCCAAGAGTGCCATTGCTATCTCTGCCAATCCTGTGCAACACTCAAAAACCAAGCATATCGATATAAGGTACCATTTCTTGAAACATCATGTTGAATACGGTACAATCGAGATGCATTTCGTGCCCACAGAATACCAACTTGCGGACTTATTCACCAAAGCTTTAGACGAGAAAAGATTCAATTTCTTGGTGGGTAAGTTAGGAATGATCAATATGACGTAAAAATCCTCTGTAAGTATAGCTTTATCTTCTGTAAATATATATATATTTCTAATTATTTTTGCTTTAATTAATTTATTTCTGTATGTAAATTCTCAATCTTAAATAGTTCTTAAAATCACAGAGCTTCTGTAAGTCTACTCAGAACCTCTGACAACCCCTACAGAACCTCTGGAAAATATGACCTATGTTCTATGCAAAACTTATCATTCTTTGATCCAAGCATAGGTCAAGGGGGAGCAAAAGGAAAATTCCTGATCTACAGAGGTGATTAGATCAAGAGGGAGCAAAAAGGGATCCTGAAATGATCTACAGAGGTAAAACTTTCAAGGGAAAGCCAAAGAAGAATGACAATGAATCTATATCGACAGAAGTCAGACATCACTGTCGAGAAAAGAAGAACCAAAAGGTATGTCTCTCGCACAAAAGGTTTTTGTAAACAGTTTTCTAGGACACAAATTGTCAAATATGTCCTAAAAATACTGTGGATAACATTTCAAAAATCAAAAGATCGAAAAGTTTCATAAAATTTGAGTTATGAGAAATTTAAGGTCATAGAGCTTCTGTTGAGCTCAACAGAAGCTCTGCCAAAAATATGCTCTGAGATCGCAACTTTAACCTCTATCGATCTTTTGGAATGTTATCTCGGAAATATGCTCTGAGCCAAAAATATGCTCTGAGCTCAACAGAAGCTCTGCCAAAAATATGCTCTGAGATCGCAACAGACTCACCATGACCTTCTCGAACAAAACTTTTTCCATAACAATTTTTTCGGACACCAACTTTCAAATATGTCCGAAAAACATCTCTTAAAACAAATCAAAAATTGGATGATCAGAAAAGTTAATAGAATTTTCGTTATGAGATTTTTTCCCTCCCAGAGCTTCTGCTGGCCCTCCCAGAGCTTCTGCAAGTTCCAATAGAGCCACATAACCTCTGCGAGTAAAAACTCTTAACCAAAAATCCTATTTGATCCTCTCCAATGCCTTTACAAAACGTTTTTGGTTAAAAAGGAACCCCACAGAAGTCATGATAACAATGAGATATATGAGAAAGGGATACACATCAAAGATTTTCAAAATCACAGAACCTCTGTAAACTACAGAAGTTCTGTCAATCTGTTACTTGGGCATTTCTGTAGTAATAACGGTTACTTTTACTGAGAGTGAACTACATGTGGCTAAGAATAACCCCACGCGCCTAGCATTAATGGGCCGCGCACGACGTCCTGTCATCCTCTGACATGGCCTACGTGTCCCATTTTCATTGGGCGTACATGGAACGTTTTCTATGGAAAGTTGAACCCGCCGTTCTAACTTGAGTTCGGATTCCAAATTTTAATCCATTGCCATATATTTTACTCTTTCGAATTCTACCGTTTTACCCTCCTATGAAAACCAAGCTTACCCGCTCATAAACTTTTTACAAACTCTCATTCTTCTCCGGCGAAACCTGCAAATTTCTTATTCTCAGTACCAAATGGCTTCATCTTCTCAAGCTATCTCCCCTGCACACTCTCCGGCGACCTCACCAGAACATTCACCTGCTCATTCTGAACATTCAGAAAACCCCAACCCTGCCCAAAACATTGAACTAGAAGATTCCGGCGATTCAGCAGACTTTGCTCCAACCACACATCTTCAAAACTTCATAGCAAAGGATCATTTCGAAAAAGTACGACCAATCAAATCCAACAATTGCTATTTAGTCCCCTCACCCACTGCTTTCGGCGAAGCCCATGCCATTCTTCTAAACATAATGGAAAATCATATCCTCTTCCCTTTACTCTCAAGAACCCCAAAGAAAATTCCATTAAGATATCTGAACCAGTTTTGGCAAAGTTGCCGATTTGATAAAGATGATTCTCTTATCAAAGGATACATTTCAAAACCCGACAAATCTGAGCATCTGGAAATCAAGTTCAATAGAACAATGTTCTCACTTGAATTCTACCTACCAACAAGGGGTCTTCTTGGATTAAAGAAGTACGCAGAGCAACCAACAGACGACGAGATCTGTAGTTTCCTAGAAATGCTTGGGTACAACACACCACTGAGGAAGAGAAATGACTTCCGCAGAGGCAGATTACCACCTCTGTGGAACACCTTGTTCTCAATTCTTAACAGATGCCTGACAGGGAAGATAGGCAGTATTGACCAGAGCTCACATCAGATATTGACCATCATGTATGGGGTTTACTATGATCTCCCACTGGATTACGCGACCATAATGATGCAAAAGATCATTAACACCATCGACAGAAAGAACAACACAAGAAGGGTCAAAGAGAACGATCCTAAGTTTCTACCACCTCTGCAATTCCAAAGAATACTGGGAGTCTTGTTCGAACCTCTGTTGCTAATATAGAAATGGCCAATGGAAGGGCCAATTCCCAAACAGTTCCCAATGAGCAAAAATATTCCCACTGATCATGTAGATGGCTACACACACTGCAGACCTTTGTCAAGGAAACTTCTGAAGTATGCCTCGAATAAAACCCTTAAGAAAGAGTATATACGCGATCATAGAACTCCTAAACCGAGTCCTATGACACCCCCGCGTTTAGGTGTCCCCCTAGGAACAATGATTGCAGAACCCCTTTCCACTCAAGAAGAAAAAAGATAACAAATTAGCAAAACACATGGCTATTCAACTCAGCTTCATAGCCAAACGTGCAGAGCTCATGGGAAAGAAGTCCTCTTCAAAATCAAAAAGGAGGAAAACTGCAGAAGGCACCTCAACAAGCGCTGCAGAAGATCAACCTTCACCTCCTCATGCCACAGAAATTGGCTCCTCTGCTCCTCCCACTTCTCCAAAGCAGAAGAAGAAAAGAAAATCAAAAACTACAGAGGAAGGGGCACCAAAACCAAAGAGGAGGAAATCCAAAAAGAAGCATGGTAAACCACTTGAAAAATTGGTTACCATAGAAGAGGAAGCAATCGCAGAAGAAAGAACTGCAGAAGAAGAAAGAAGAAGAAATGACAGAAGAGGGATATCAATCGCCCCATCAATCCCCAGATCGATTTGCTCACCAAGGAAACATTAACGATTTCCTACAGAACCCCGACATTGCCAACACCTTAAATACAGGAGGGTGGACAGCACAACCTCTCGACCACCATTCCCCAGAAGAACAATACTTCTCTATTTCCGGCATTGACACACATCTGCAAGAAGATGATCAAACACCCAGAGATCAATCAGCTGAGACACCTATTATTCTACAGAACTAGGGGTGAGCAAAACCCGACCGACCCGACCAACCCGACCGACCCGATTGGTCCGAACCCGAAATTAGCCCGAACCCGAATGGCCCGAACCCGACCAACCCGAACCCGAACATGGTAATCGGGTAAATCGGATCGGGGCGGGTGGGGGATTTTTCAGGCCGAACCCGCCCGAAACCCGAACTATATATATATATATATATATATATATTTTTTTTTTCTTAAATATTATTTATATTTTATATATATATATATATATATATATATGTTGCTGCAGTGTGTGTATATATATATATATGTTGTGCAGTGTGTGCAGTGTGTGTATATATATATATATGTTGTGCAGTGTGAGTGTGTGTGTGTGCAGTGTGTGTATATATATATATATATATGTTGTGCAGTGTGTGCAGTGTGTGTATATATATATATATATATATATATATATATATATATATATGTGTGTGTGCAGTGTGTGTATATATATATATATATGTGTGTGCAGTGTGTGTATATATATATATAATTATATATATGTGCAGTGTGTGTATATATATACCTATATATGTATTTACGTGCAGTGTGTGTATATATATATATATATATATGTGCAGTGTGTGTATATATATATATATATGTGCAGTGAGTGTATATATGTGCAGTGAGTGTATATATGTTCAGTGCAGTGACTGAAGTATGCAAACAGTTAGGATCGGCCCAACCCGAACCCGAACCCGAAACCCGACAACCCGATCACCACCCGAACCCGACAACCCGATTTAGACTTAGGGCAGGTTTCGGGGCCTCCAACTTCCACCCGAAACCCGATTAACCCGAAATGAAAAACCCGAACCCGCCCGACCCGCCCGTTTGCTCACCCCTATACAGAACCCCTTCATTCAACAAGGATTGGACGTTCACAGAAGGAGTCCAAGCCCAGCTTCAGGAGAAATAGGACAAACAGAAGCTCAGTGGAATAGAGATGAAGTAACAGAGACAAGAATGGAGGTCTCAGAGATAGATTCAGACGAAGAAGAAGCTGTCTGGATACGAAAAGGTCTCTATCATCCACATGTCATGAAGTTATACGGATCTCATCAAATGTATGACTTCTTAGGCACAGAGCAAAGAACTTCAACAGTGAATAGGGTAGAAACATCTGGAGGAAAAGAAAATATAAAAGAAAAAGATGCCGAAGATGAAGAAGGCACACATCCCTCACCCCCTCCCAGTGCAACCCACACATCTAACTCCGCAGGTCTAGCTGCAGAAGGAGTTATTGAAATAGAGCAGCACAGCTCGATCCAAACCCAACCCATCCAGCCAGAAGTCACTCTTTCGACT
This sequence comes from Saussurea involucrata, assembly GCA_033807775.1. Taxonomy (NCBI): domain Eukaryota; kingdom Viridiplantae; phylum Streptophyta; class Magnoliopsida; order Asterales; family Asteraceae; genus Saussurea; species Saussurea involucrata. The sequence continues at coordinate 91,342,373 of CM066314.1, forward strand.
TCTGCGCCCACAGAAACCGGGGAATCCATTCCTAGGGAGTCTCCTCAGAAAGACTCACCTATAGTTCGTGATCAATCACCCCAGATCACAACAGAACACCCTACAGAGGAATTCGTTTCCTCTGCCACATGCACACAACTAGGGCCAACCCTTCTTTCAGAGAGAAGTAGTGAGCACAACGACGAAGAGACTCTAGACAAGTCTCCGAGTCAACAGAAGGATAATCTAGTACCCACCTCTGGAGTGGATCTAGACAATGTCGTTCACAGAACTTCTGTAGAGTTTGAAGCACTAGATGCTTCTGCTCGAAGTTCAGATGGAAATCCTTCCACCCCCAACGTACAAACAAGGGTGAACGAAGGTGTCCCAGGAGCAGGGACTCACTCTGGAGACGAATGTGTTCCTCCAGAGGTTACACCAGGGACACAAGTATCAAGGGATGAGTTCCAAACCCTTGTCACCTCTGTGAACCAAACCATGAAAGAGTTGCAAAGCTCTTTCACATCTTTTACAGAGAAAACATCAACGGCCATGCTGAATCTGAACACCAAAATGGACAATCTGTCCACATAGGTGAAAACAGCCATCACCGAGATAAAATCTTCTGCGCAAACAACTGCAACAACTACAGCCACTTCTGCTGCTAAAGATTTTGGAATTACCGCAACTTCTGCATTCAAGGAATCAGTAAAACATTTCCTTGAACAAATGAACAAGCAATCCAACAAATCACAGAGCATCACACCCGCAGATCTACAGAAGGCTCTGCAAAACGTTCAAGCAGAAGCAATGCGCAACACAATGCTGATGCAGCCTAAAGATTACATCACTAGAGCACAGCTAACAGAGCTCGGCCAAAATGTCATAAACCAGGTCACTGAAGTCATTGTCTCCTTTACTACTGCAAATGCCAACTACGTCAAAGAGTTCAGAAAAAGTGTCGGTAGAATGCGCTTCAACACAGAAGCAGAGCTTGCAACTCTTTTCGGCCTCTGTGATGATGTATGTGCGAAATTGATGGCCGCAGAAGCAGAACTACCAAAGAAACCCAAAGCTTCCTGCAGAGCAGAGGGAACTTCTGATAAAAGTCAGGATGATTCTGATGATGACCATCCTGGTCCATCAGATAATCCTGAGGGGGAGAATATAAGAGAGAAAGCTACGACCAGAGGAATACAAGCTCCACCAATCGCAGCAGAACCAATCAGTCAAGCCCCTCCAGAACAAACCCAAGATCAACAACAAAATCAACAGACCACAGAGACAACACCCATCTCTGTGGAATCAAGTCCTGAAGAAACCAATATTCCAGAAGCTGATCAGCATACCACAGAGGCACCAACCACCCCTGTAGTAGTCAACTTGGAAAAGAGTCCTTCAACAAAATCAACAGAAAAACTCCAAACCATAACAAGAAGAAAGTCGATTGCCACCAAACCAATAAGAGCAACGACCTCTGCGACCTCTGCTTCTGATATTCTGAGAAAGATGCACAATACAATGACTGATCGAATGTCGCAGAGAGAAGAAGAAAGGCACAGGTTCACATTAGCTTTCAAAATCGCAAGAAGATTCGATGTCCAATCTTCACCAACAGAAATAGAGCTCACAGAAGAAGTCACCAAAGAACCTCCAACAGAGGTTACAGAGCAACTCAAGCCAACAGAACCATCGCCACAAAAGTCCTCTAAAACACAAGTGTCAAAACCTACAGAGGCAACCATCAAGCCAACAGAAGCACCAACCTCCAAACCTACAGAAGAAACAGGTTCTGCACCTCCAAAAGCCAAAGACAAGGGCAAAGCAATACTGACAGAAGAGCCCAAGAAAAAGAAATCATTGCCCAAGTCTATAGAGAAATTGATGAAGAGCGCCTTTGATGCCTTCCAAACTCCAAAGCCTGAAGAAGTTGATTGGGCATATGGATTAAAGCCCCTGTCAGACATTCCACTTACTGGCAGAGCTGCAGCAGTTGTTCAACAGATGGAGAGTCTCAGAAGACAAGTACCACAACCTGGTCCAACACATGAAGAGATGGAAGAAGTGGTATACAAATACCTCTATAAACAAACCTTTCAGACCAATCATCCAACAGATCATGTGACAGATTCAAGGATCAGAGAAGAATTTGAGAACATCTTCACAAGGACAAAGCCAAGAACCAAAGCAGATGTCTTCTCAATCCACAAGATCATAAAGGTAATCTTCTGCAAGTTCTCCTTTACAAGAACCTATCCAAGGGTCAGGTACAATCTTTACAAAGTCAGAAGAGAAGACAATTCAGAAACCACCTTCGCTGATGCTGACCTAAGAAATATCAATCCTTATGATCTACCTGACCTTCTGCAATGGACAAAGGACAACTACAACACAAAGGCAAACACCAGAGCCTATCAAGTGTTAAGAAAAGCAATGAGGGAAAAGCTTCTGATATTTTTTTTTGGGTAGGGTTCCTGGGCCTTCGGCCCAGTACATCCCTGGCAAACACACCGACCGCGAAGTAATGCAGCCCTGAGATAATCCCCAGTGGCCACAAGTGCTGCGTGTAGGACTCAAACCCGGGCAAGCGCTATGAACTCCCCAGGCCCTTACCACCACGCCACAACCCTTGTGGTTAAAAGCTTCTGATCTTCAGTATGATAGATTTTCAACTGGGAAAGGATCTTGGTCTCAAACATCTAAATTTACGACCACCAGAAGATCGCTGCCCACCCGACGCCGTGCCCAACTCTATCATTACAGAACCAAGATTCGAGTTAGTATTTCAAAACCCACAAGGCGAAATCAAACTATTTGTGTGCATGGATTGTCAGAAGTACGCAACTAGTACTCTGAACAAGTTCAGAGCAAGCCTTGTAAAATACAGAGGTACAGAGAAAATGGATAGAGATGCTGCAGATACTTTCATCAGAGAGATTGATGCCACAATCCGCCTAAGAGAACTTTGCATCAGTTTCTACAAAGAGATTAGAAGAATCGGAAGAGACAACAAAAGCTTCAACGATTTCAAAGATGCCAAAATTTGATTCTCAAACCTCAAATCTCTGCAAACCAAGTCAAAAGTTTATCTTTCATTGTACTCAAATGTAAAATGCCTCTGGCATATTTCTGAATGAAAAAACTTTCGAGGTATTGTTTAACCTCTGTCTTATCTAACTTAGCCTAACTAAACTCAAGTTAAATTTTTTATTTTTCACTACTTAGGGGGAGATTGTTAGCTTCAATCTTCCTAATCATAGAAGTATTTAGAAGTAGTGAAAAATAGGCTAAGTGAAGAAAGCCTCTTACAGAGGCTCTGCCGAACTTACCGAGAGATCAAGGTCAAGAAGCTACAGAAGCTAAAGAGGCGCCCTACAGAAGCTCTGTCATACGCGCAAAGAAGACCAAAGACTCGGAATCCGGTGAAGACTGCTCTTCTAAGGAACAAACCGCAGAACCTCTATTGCACTTCACAGAGCCTATGCGGTCTTCAACAAAGACTTAAAAGATATTTATAATATCTTGCTACTGTTACAGGACCTGTTCATCAACTTGCATGGTAGCATGCCCTGTGTTACAGGACCTGTTCATCAAACTCTGGTTGGATTCAATAGGGCTTAGTACATAATAGACGTCTGCTGCATTAAATGCAATACAACACGTCCAACTATTCGTGCCAGCCGTCCAACTATTCATACCGTCCTTTGTGAATAGTAGCATATGCTTTATGGTCCCCTTATAGTAGTATATAAGGAAGACTCATGTTGAGTTCTTCCTAATTTAATCTATCAATCCATCGATCGATCAATCGAACAATCGAAACAAGAATTCAAGAGAGAAAAACATCACAAGCTTTAAACACTTTTGAGAGTCACATCTGTTTTAAAAGCTTTGCTTAACTCACTGTTCTTGAATCTGTTCTTAATATATATATTCAGTAAACTTTGAGATATTATTTCCTGTTCACTGTTTATTTATATTATGTTCTAAATCTATCAAACATATCTGTTAGTTCTTCAAATACGCTTCCGCATCAAACTCAAACTTGAACTAATAGATCTGATAATCTTGTTTAAACAAAACCGGGAACCAACACAAAAACCTCCATAAAACGGAGATGTGGTGTAAATGTCATAGCACGAGCCTCCCAAAAAGGGGATAAATGCAAAACCTGAATAATTACAATTTGTAATTTAACGGACAATTAAATGACAACCGACTAATCTAGATTCTAAAGCTAGAATTAAGATTACAAAAGGTTTCATTTCTATTCCATGAATAAATCCTTCAAAAGGTGTCCCAAAAGAAATCCCCAAAGCCACTAGAACCTAACATACACATCGATACCACACAAGTGTTAGGCCAAAAATCCTAGTGAGTTGAACAACACATAATAAATCACGTAGAAGTGGCATTTTATAAATGTCATTTAGGGAAAAATCATTTCAACAAGGAATCAGTGGGGGAGACCCAAAACACCAAACAATCGGCACCCAAAGGATCAATACACCTTAGTATCTATCCCCACGGATAATACCACAAGGACCGACATCACATCAAGGATTACCCCAGGGCATTGTCCCGGACGGCAAGGGGTCTAGGCACATACCTCCAAGGTGGAGCCCCCAAAGACTGTAATCACCGAGTACATATTTGATGGTTCATCCTAGTTATAATAAAACATGTAGAAGTGGCATTTTATAAATGTCATTTAGGGAAAAATGATTTCAACAAGGAATAAATGGGGGAGACCCAAAACACCAAACTAGTAGCACCCAAAGGATCAATACACCTTAGTATCTATCCCCACGGATAATACCACAAGGCCCGGCATCACATCAAGGATTACCCCCAGGGCATTGTCCTGGACGGCAAGGGGTCTAGGCACAAACCTCCAAGGTGGCGCCCCCAAAGACTGTAATCACCGAGTACATACTTGATGGTTCATCCCAGTTACATATAAAGCATCATTATACCCAAATTACTTCAAGTAATGTATAAGATGTACACAATAAGAAATATGGTCCAACCATAATATGTAGACATGTAAAACCAAGCATATAAGGTTTTAAATCCAAATACAAGTCTACAATTCCCATGATTCCCAAATAAACATGAAATGAACAATTAAGTTTGCACACATATAACATGAACAATCCCAATAAGACAAGTGCCACTTTATTAAGTCCAATACCAATTCATTTAGCCATATGCCCAAGACATTAAGTCAAAGCTAATTCTTTGAGTGAAGACCATCTCATTAAGCCATATACCATTCTAATAAGCCAAATACCAATACATTAAGCTAAATACCGAACCATTAAACCAAAACTACTTCCTTAAGTCAAAATCGTTTCCTTTAGGTCAAACCCACAATAGTGATTCAAGAATACCTCAATAAGCCATATAACAATCTAATAAGCCAAATATAAATCCATTAAGCTAAACACCAAACCATTAAGCCAAAACTACTTACTTGAGTTAATATCATTTCCCTTAGGTCAAACCCACAATATTAAGTCAAGAATACCTCAATAAGCCATATACCCTCTCATTAAGCCCAAAACCCTAAAATGTGGCTTAATGTTCCCAAGTAACTAAAAATGAAAGATCGTGATAAATATTGTATCTTAAACCTCAAATGGTACATATTATCCCCAAATCCACCAAGAAACCTCAAATATATGTAGTCAAAGTAAAATATGAAGGTAGGGAGATTTATAAATAAATGAGTACAAGAAAAGCAACAAATCAAGCAAAGATGTGTATCTAGTTTTAAAAAAAGGTTTAGAAAACTCACTAACTAGGTTTTAGGAAAACCATAGAAACCAAATAGATCCTTGAAGATTGGTGAAGGGTGTGAGGTTTGACCCACAATAATTACTTCAACCTTGAGAGGGGAAGCCTTAAATGTTCATCCAAAATACCTTAAGGATAATCATCCATAAAATGCTTGAAGAAAAGGAAAAGAATGGTGGAAGTGATGAATGGGTAATGAAGTGCCGAGAGAGAGAATGAGGGAGTGTGAAGGAGATTTTTTTGGGGAGGAAAAGTGTAGTTTCTGTTAGGTCTAGAGTTTTGTCAAAAACACAAGTGTTGATTTCTGAGTAAGAAGACTAAAGAAGACTCAGAAGACTCAGAAGTTCTGAGTAGAAGACTCAGAAGTTCTGAGTGAGAAATCTCAAAAAGATTCTAAGTGTTGGAATCTGACTAGAAGGTTCAGAGTTTTGAGTAGGAGACTCAGAACTTCTGACAATGAAGAAAAATGTTATGAAGCGCTTATTCAGAAGTATGTTCATAATTCATATCTTGGGATATTCTCTGTTATATTCAGTTACTAATTAGGACACGTGTAATTGTTCTATTAGTCTGTTTCTTTTATGTACTGTAGCTTTAGTCTTTCATTAAACGGTATATATAGGAGTTATCAACTGTAAGCTAACTAATCTTTGGTAAATCTTTTGATTGATTTTCTCGTAATTCTTGTATTCATTCTTTGTAATCTTTGAGATTCTCTCTCTCTTAGATCTATATTTCTGTTCATCATTGAATACAATTGGGCTTGATCATACAACTTCTCAATTACTGCTTTCTATATTGATTGTAAGATAAGATCCTGTACTTTCAATTGGTATCAGAGCCAATCAACAAACAAATTCGTCCAAGAGTATGTTTGATCGCGTTCTTGAAGTTTCTTGATCAATTCGACAATTGATTCCGCTGCTGCTAACAATTCTTGAATTCCTAACAATTCTTGAATTCGTTTCTATCATTGATTCAAGAAATTTGAATTTGTCTTTCCGTTGAATCGATATCTTACAATCAAGTCATCCAAAGATTTTCTCTCTATGCTGATTAATTCTCGAAATTAAACAGAGATCACAGGTATGTTTTCGAAATTCTTGATTGGTTTCTTGATCAAGGTGATTATATCTGCTGCATGTTGATTAGTATTCAAATTTTTTGTTGAAAAGAAGATTTCATTAATTCATGTACTCTAACTGTTTGATAAAATGCATATGACAGATTTGATTAGTTCTTGCATATTCTAGATCTGTGTTGATTCTCAGTTTTGATCAAAATTCATAGTTGATATTTGAATTTTTCATTTCATCATGCCTGAGATTGTTGAAGTTTTTGTGAGACCTGCAAGTTCTATAACCAGTTCAGACAATTTAAAAAAATTAAGTCCTGTAAAAGCAAAAGAAACAATTTCTGAAACAAAAATTGAGATTGCTCATTTAAGCAAGATTGCTAATCTTCAAGCAAAACAAGATGAAAATACAAAAGTTATAAAGATTTTGCAAAAAGAGAAATCTGATTTTCTAAAGGATTTTGAAAAGGTTCAAGAAAACATAAAGTTGTTAGAAAAAGAGAATGTTGATTTGAAAGAGAAAGGCAATTTTTGAAGAAAGATGTTGACACAGAGTCTGAAAATAGAATCAAATCATGTGAAATGAAAAATTGTCAACTCTTGAAACAGATCTATGATTTTGAACAAGTTCTTATACTTGAAAGAGTGAAATTTGAGAAAGAGAGAAGAGACTTTCAAACTGAGAGGAAAGGTTTTGAAACAAAGTCTGTTGAATTATCTCTGAAAATTTCTGATTTGGAGAAAATTCTTGCAAAAGAAAGAAAAGAGTTTGAATGCAAGAAAAATGTTTTTCAAAAAGAAAAGAATGGTTTTGAGAAAAAGAAAACAGAAATGTTAAATGAGTTTTCTGTAAAGATCAATGAGTTGGAGAAAGAGTTAGAAGATGGAAGGAAAGAGACTGAAAAGAAGAAGGTAAATGGCTTTAAAGAAAAATGCTTAAAAGATGAGTTTGAGAAGGAAAAGAAAGTTTTTCATTTGGAGATAAGGAGACTAATTAAGAAATTATCTGATTTATCAACTAAAATCATGATAGAGAGGAAGTCCAAATCTGATTTGCAGTCAAGGTTTGATTTGTATGTTAAAAAGTTTAAAGAATTTGAAACAAAAGTTGTTAACAAATCAAATCATAGTTCAAAAGATCAGATTCGTTCTTCTAATCTGTTTTATGATTCTTCTATTGATAAATCTTATAATTGTTCTTTTAAAAAGAAAAAAATGGAATGGAGAGTTAAAGGAACTACTTCCAAGAAAGAAGTGCCAAAATCAATGGTTCCTAATTCAAATGTCAAGAAGAACAATACATTTCAAAGAAAATCTTTTGTTAAACCTGATGTGATTTATTCTGTAAATCAATTAGTCAGAATTGCACAAAAGAAACTTTGTTGTTCATATTGTGGGACTGATGATTTTGTGAACAAGAATTTTATTCAGCACTGGTATGGTTCTTATAGAATATCTGCATATACCACTGCACCTAACAAACCTGGACCCAAGTTCATATGGGTACCAAAGACAACTTAATCTGTTTTGCAGGTTATTCATGTGTAAAGCTGAATGATAATACTGACACATGACTTAAAACAGATGCTGTGCTTAAGTTCAGTTTACTGTGGTGTAATCGAACTCATAGTTGCGGGTGTTTTTAGTAGAAAACATTTCCAGAGAATGTGTTCAGAATCACATTTTGAGCAACCCTGCAAATTTTGGTTGAAAAATTCTAATTTTGGTTGAAAAATTCTGATTTTTGAGCAAGTTATGGTGATTTGAAGTTCAGAATGTTCAAAATTCACAAAATCCAAACATTTTTCTAAGGAATTTTCTCTGGATAGTTTTATCAGAATTCTGACTCTCTTACTCAGAAGTTCTGACTCTATTACTCAGAATTCTGACTCAACTAATCAGAAGTTCTGACTCTACTACTCAGAATTTTGAACAAGTTACTCAGAATTCTGACTCAACTAATCAGAATTCTGACTCTGATACTTAGAATTTTTTGAGCAAGCGACTCAGAATTCTGACTCTTCTAATCAGAATTCTGACTCTACTAAGAATTTTGAACAAGTTACTCAGAATTCTGACTCAACTAATCAGAATTCTGACTCTGATACTTAGAATTTTTGAGTAAGTGACTCAGAATTCTGACTCTTCTAATCAGAATTCTGACTCTACTACTCATAATTTGGATTTTTTGATATCTAACGAGGAATCATCGTAGATGATTACCAAAATCTCTTGATTTTGCAGGATTATCTTGATTTCAGAGGGAGTACTGTCTTAAACGTGCTTCGACGTTTTAGGTTTTTGAACATATCAGTTCAAAACCCGTCCTTAAATGACTATGGCTTCTGAATAATTCAGTTCAGGACCCGTACTTCAGAGACTAAGACTTCTAAACAAATCAGTTTAGAACTCATATTTCTCAGGTGATATCCTTAACTGTCATATTTTTATGTTTCAAGGAACAAGTGGTGAAAGGTAACATTGCATTATGTTTTATTTCTATTGCTTTGAAAGTTTAAATCTTAACAAATTTAATTCAAGGAGATGAATTTTTTTAATGAATAAAATGTTTGTCAAGGGTGATTTTACAACTATTTTTGTATCATCTGAGTTATATTTGTTTCAACTTTCACTTCTGAAATAAATCGAAAGGTTAGCAAAACATGAATGAAATTATGTTGAATGCTCAATGTTATGTAAATTTAGACTTATATAGAATATAATGCTAAAAAAAGTCGAAATGTCAGAATGATGGATGGAAACAAAAATATGGGGGAAGTACTACGTTTTAGAACCAAGTGATTGAGATGAAATAAATATATATAAAATCATGTAGTTTGAAAGTTTGTACCTGTGGCCTTTCTGGTTTGGAAGAGTAAGTCCTAAGGGGTGCTCGACACCTAGTCCCTAAGATCAATTGGTCTGGGATTGGCTGACCCAAATCCTGCAATAGAACCAGATAGAAAGCCATGTTCTACTGGTACAAATGGGTTTAAGATATATCGATGTGGCCTTTCTGGTTTGGGAAATTAAGTTCCAAGGGGTGCTTGTCACCTAGCACCTAAGACCAACTGGTCTGGGATATGCTGACCCAAATCCTGCTATAGAACCAGATAGAAAGTCATGTTTAACGATGTATCTTATTCTTACTAAACTTTTTGATTAAAAGATGCCAATGTGCACAAAATTAAAAGATGTCAATGAGTACAAAATTAAAAGATGTCAATGAGCACACATCTCTTGAAACTTTGGGAAAATACAAAGTCGCAATAAACTTGTAAATTTGTGAAAATCCTGATTTTGGACAAATAGTGTGAGTAGAGCAAAGTATTCGTATATGTTTTTAGAATTGCATATGCTTGAAGCTAATCATATTTCGCATGCTAAGCACACCAAATAGATTTAATAAAGGGATTGAAACTGAACATTTTTAACTTGATATGCAATGATGACTTGTATTTGAATCCAAACACATGCATTTGATTTCATTTGATTGAAAAATCTGATAAATTTCATTAAGTTGGATTTCTTTTGTAAAATTTTCAAATGATCAAATGTTAGTAGTTATCAAGTGTAGTTCAGTGAATCTTATTTTCTATTTTCTTGTATAAATGTTTTCATTAAAGCACTATATTTGAAATGACTAATTTTAATGAAATATATGCATACTTTCAGGGGGAGAAAACAAATTGCTCCATAATTCTTATTTTGAGGGGGAGCAAGGTTATTCATTAAGTAGGAGAAAAAGCATAGACTTCATTCGAAGAAAAAGCATCGCTAAAGTTTTGAAAATCAAGGGGGAGAAAAGCTAAAGAGTTTGAAGATGATTTTGCTTTCCAAAACTTTAGGGGGAGAAAAGCTAAAGATTTTGAAGATTAACATGGTTTTTGTACAGAAATAACAAAAGAGAGAAATGTTATTTTAAGAAGGAGAAGAGGAAAAGAAAACTGATCGGTTGTTTCTTATAAAGAAATCTTATGAAAGCTGAAATGAAGATGAGAATTGTCATTTCAAGGGGGAGTAAAGAAAAAGCAAATATATAACAGAAATCAATTTGGAAATCGTTGCTGCTGCTGATTAAAGACTGACCAGAAGTTGTTAACTCAGATTATTCAGAATTCTGAGCAAAAGTTGTCAAAGCATTCAGAAGAGCTCCTTCTGAAGATTGTTCCAGCTCTAAGAATTTGATGATGAAAAGTACAAGTGTGTTTGACAAAAAGGAGGAAATTGTTAGGTCTAGAGTTTTGTCAAAAACACAAGTGTTGAGTTCTGAGTAAGAAGACTAAAGAAGACTCAGAAGACTCAGAAGTTCTGAGTAGAAGACTCAGAAGTTCTGAGTGAGAAATCTCAAAAAGATTCTAAGTGTTGGAATCTGACTAGAAGGTTCAGAGTTCTGAGTAGGAGACTCTGAACTTCTGACTATGAAGAAAAATGTTCTGAAGCGCTTATTCAGAATTATGTTCAGAATTCATATCTTGGGATATTCTCTGTTATATTCAGTTACTAATTAGGACATGTGTAATTGTTCTATTAGTCTGTTTCTTTTATGTACTGTAGCTTTAGTGTTTCCTTAAACAGTATATATAGGAGTTATCAACTGTAAGCTAACTAATCTTTGGTAAATCTTTTGATTGATTTTCTCGTAATTCTTGTATTCATTCTTTGTAATCTTTGAGATTCTCTCTCTCTTAGATTTGTATTTCTGTTCATCATTGAATACAATTGGGCTTGATCATACAACTTCTCAATTACTGCTTTCTATATTGATTGTAAGATAAGATCCTGTACTTTCAGTTTCCAACAAAAAGGAAAAACAATTTATTTATATGTACATCATTTAGGATTTCACGGCCCACCAACAAAATTAGGCCAAAAAAAGAATTTTTCTTATTATCAATTACTTATATATATATACATATATTTTTTAAGCATTCTATCATAAGACCTATAAAATGTATGATAAAATTATAACTAAAATAAAACAGAAATAAGACTTAAAATTTTGTGTACTTAAAAATTTTCGGGTGTTACAATTCTCCCCACCTACGAAATGATTTCGGCCTCGAAATCTTAGCTATATGTCCTCTACAAGGTGTTAACAAGTTAATATTCTTTACAAGGAGTTAATATTCATCTCAAGGAGTTAATATTCATCTCAAAGAGTTAATATTCATTACTAACCGTTAACATTCTTAACAAGTTAAATTCTTTACAAGTTAACTGGACCAAACCGAGGGATGACTCAAGACTTGACCAAGGGTCATAAACACATTTAAAACTCGAGAATTCATACATTATCATCAATATATACCTATATTTATAAATTTACGGGTGTTATAGTTCTCTCCACCTAAAAGGATTTCGTTCACGAACTTTTGTCCTAAACAAACAAATGAGGGTATCGTTTCTTCATGTCTTCCTCGGCTTCCCACGTAACATTTTCACCACGGTGGTGTTTCCATTGGACTTTTATCATGGTTATCTCTTTATGGCGAAACCCTTTTTCTCTTTTCTAACTTTGCATATACTATATACGCCAAATATGAAGAACAACCCTTCGCTAGGGACTTACGATCTTTTAACGAATAGATGATTAAAGTACTTCCTTTCTCTTTCCCTCCATGAATATTAACTACACCACCATTCGACAAAGGCACTTGGATCATTTTCTTAGAGCAAAAGATGTCGGCTTTGTTCTTACCCTACCAATCAATGCCTACTACTACGTCAAAACAGGCTATCATCATATGTAACAAATCCACCTTAAAGGGATTTCTGTCTATCTCCAAAGTACAATTACTAAAACACTCCTGAATCAATACTTGTTTCCCATTAGCCATTTCTACTATCATTGCCTCGGAAAGGATACTAATCTGAGTAACGAATTGCTTACAAAAAGAACTTGACACAAAAGAACGTTTTGCACCCGAATCAAATAGACATTCTCAATTAATCCGTCCACAATAGGAGGTCTCGGGGGTCTTCAGTGGCCCCAACCACGTTGCGCTGATCGGCTATTGACTCATTCTCCACATTTCCATCTCGTGGAGTCAGCACTCTGCTACGGGTATTTACCATTTCTAAGCTGTCATACTCACGAGAAAGAGATAAGAATAGGCTACAAGTACGTACTATCACGTTTTATCAATCATCACAACAATAGTCATGCAAGCACGCTCATGTATCCACATATTCATAATAACAGTAGCTAATTGAAATTGTGAACATGTTGTACACAAGAATCCTCGTTTCCCATCGTCACACTTTTCGACCAACGTAATTTCCGTAATCCTAACACTCTCTCCCTCCACCTATGACTTTTACCCATGATCAGTAACTTAACCACTAATACAATACATCTTAAGTCTACGTTCACTAGAGTCGACACCTAGTTCACTTAAACTAAAACTCTGATACCAACTTGTAACACCCTAAAAATTAGGGGCAAACAAAAACCTCCATAAAACGGAGATGTGGTATAAATGCCATAGCACGAGCCTCCCAAAAAGGGGATAAATGCAAAACCTGAATAATTACAATTTGTAATTTAACGGACAATTAAATGACAACCGACCAATCTAGATTCTAACGATAGAATTAAGATTACAAAAGGTTTCATTTCTATTCCATGAATAAATCCTTCAAAAGGTGTCCCAAAAGAAATCCCCAAAGCTCACACTAAGCCGTCTACACCTTCTTGGTAATGGCGCCGCTAGAACATGAGATACACATCGACACCACACAAGTGTAAGGCTAAAAAGCCCAGTGAGTTAAACAACACATAATAAATCATGTAGAAGTGGCATTTTGTAAATATCATTTAGGGAAAATCATTTCAACAAGGAATTAATGGGGGAGACCCAAAACACCAAACAACCGGCACCCAAAGGATCAATACACCTTAGTATCTATCCCCACGGATAATACCACAAGGCCTGGCATCACATCAAGGATTACCCCCATGGCATTGTCCCGGACGACAAGGGGTATATGCACATCCCTTCAAGGTGGTGCCCCCAAAGACTGTAATCACCGAGTACATACTTGATGGTTCATCCCAGTTATAATAAAGCATGTAGAAGTGGCATTTTATAAATGTTATTTAGGGAAATTTTATTTCAACAAGGAATCAATGGGGGAGACCCAAAACATCAAACAAGCATCACCCAAAGGATCAATACACCTTAGTATCTATCCCCACGGATAATACCACAAGGCCCGACATCACATCAAGGATTACCCCCCGGGCATTGTCCAGGACGGCAAGGGGTCTAGGCACATACCTCCAAGGTAGCGCCCCCAAAGACTATAATCACCGAGTACATACTTGATGGTTCATCCCACTTATAATAAAGAATCATTATACCCAAATTACTCCAAGTAATGTATAAGATGTACACAATAAGCAATATGGTCCAACCATAATATGTAGACATGTAAAACCAAGCATATAAGGTTTTAAATCCAAATACAAGTCTACAATTCCCATGATTCCCAAATAAACATGAAATAAACAATTAAGTTTGCACACATATAACATGAACAATCCCAATAAGACAAGTGCCACTTTATTAAGTGCAATACCAATTCATTAACCCATATGCCCAAGACATTAAGTCAAAGCTAATTCTTTGAGTCAAGACCATCTCATTAAGCCATATACCATTAAGCCAAAACTACTTCCTTAAGTCAAAATCGTTTCCTTTAGGTCAAACCCACAATATTCAGTCAAGAATACCTCAATAAGCCATATAACAATCTAATAAGCCAAATATCAATCCATTAAGCTAAACACCGAACCATTAAGCCAAAACTACTTCCTTGAGTTAAAATCATTTCCCTTAGGTCAAACCCACAATATTAAGTCAAGAATACCTCAATAATCCATATACCCTCTCATTAAGCCCAAAACCCTAAAATGTGGCTTAATGTTCCCAAGTAAGTAAAAATGAAAGATCGTGATAAATATTGTAGCTTAAACCTCAAATGGTACATATTATCCCCAAATCCACCAAGAAACCTCAAACATATGTAGTCAAAGTAAAATATGGAGGTAGGGAGATTTTATAAATAAATGAGTACAAGAAAAGCAACAAATCAAGCAAAGATGTGTATCTAGGTTTAACAAAAGGTTTAGAAACTCACTAACTAGGTTTTAGGAAAACCCTAGAAACCAAATAGATCCTTGAAGATTGGTGAAGGGTGTGAGGTTTGACCCATAATAATTACTTCAACCTTGAGAGGGGAAGCCTTAAATGTTCATCCAAAATACCTTAAGGATAACATCCATAAAATGATTGAAGAAAAGGAAAAGAATGGTGGAAGTGATGAATGGGTGGAGTGCCGAGAGAGAGAATGAGGGAGTGTGAAGGAGATATTTTTGGGGAGGAAAAGTGTAGTTTCCAACAAAAAGGAAAAACAATTTATATATATGTACATCATTTAGGATTTCACGGCCCACCAACAAAATTAGGCCAAAAAAAGAATTTGCCTTATTATCAATTACTTATATATACATATATATACTATATATACATATATTTTTTAAGGATTCTATCATAAGACCTATAAAATGTATGATAAAATTATAAATAAAATAAAACACAAATAAGACTTAAAATTTTGTGAACTTAAAAATTTTCGGGTGTTACAGGCCGTCATCTTGGAATATTTTGCTGTGAATTCCCCGTTCATTTGGTTTACGACCAATAGGGAATCGCTTCTGACGTGAAGTCCGATTGCCCCCAAGTCATGAGCCATATTCATGCCCACAATCAGAGCTTCGTATTCTACTTCGTTGTTGGTAGCTTTGAACCTGCATCGTATGGAGTACACCATCTTGCCTCCCTGTGGGGACTCTAAGACGACACCAAGACCTGCTCCTCTGGCGTTTGAAGAGCCGTCGATGTGGAGTACCCAGGGTTTGGGTAAAAAATTACACCTCACGACCGACGATAGAAAACTCAGATAACATTTCCATAAGACCACTCTTGTATTAAGATAGGGTCTTACAAGTTGTTTACAGATGTGTACTCGGTCGTACATTTTTGTGATGGTCGTACGTTCCGTACGACCGACGTATTAGACTTAAGACGGTCGTACGATTATACTAACCGTTAACAGTCAACACCCGTTTCTTTTGTTCATTAATGCAGGTCCACGAGCATTCATGGTGCAACGGCCAGTAACGGACAAGTCATCAATGGCATTTAAAGCCCGACAGCGGTTACAAAGCAAGCCATAAAGACACACTTAATGACCAGTGGAAGCTATATAAAGGCATGTTCTACAACCGAAAAAAGCCATCTGATATAATCTATTGATAACACCGAATCTACATCCGCTCCATCTATTTTCTGAGCTATTTTACATCGAAAACACAGCAATCTACAGAGCATTCGAACGAATATCGCTAAAGCTACCATCGCACGACAACAGTTCAAACCGCACGACAGCAGACTTTTTTGCACGATTTACACACGACACACGACGTTTACACACGACTAAGTCTATTTATACATTTATTTGTAATCTGTTGTACACAAAACACTTGTTACAAAAGGACTTTCGCACCTGTTTGGCGACTATAGTGCTCCGTCGACTCTCACATGTCGACCGCGGTTTTTTCCCTCGTTTTGGGGTTTTTCGCGTCACCAAATCCCTTGTCTTGCTTACTTTTTTCTTGCGATTGTGTTGCTTGGTCTTGAGATACGTTACTTTAGTTGTTAAAAGTCCACATCAACCTTAAGTTATTCTTTTGGGCGATTTTTGGCATTAACAGTTTGGCGCCATCCGTGGGACCCCATCTAGAGAAAATCTCAGACCATCGCATACATCGCTCTAACGATCTCAAAAAGTTTTTGTTGTTTCCAGGATAAATGGCAGCTGTTAATGCCAAAAATCGCACCAAATGGACAACTTAAGGTCGATGTGGACTTAAACAACTAAAGAAAGGATCTTTCGACGAAACGTGCGACGAGGATAAAAATAAAGGAAACAAGAGATTTGATGACGCAGGGAAAAACCTCAAACGAGGAAAAAACCTGCGGACGACAGTGGGAGTCGTCGCTGCACTATGGTCGCCAATCAGGGGCGATGTCCTTCAGTACTGGTGTCGATCGTACAGAGATTACAATACAAGTGAAGGAAACGCTTCGAAATGTAAAGTACAAGTGTTTGGAATGTAACACAAGTGTTTGTCGTGTGTGAAAATAAGGTGTAAACTACTGGTCGAGGGCGGATGTCGTGCGTCGAAAGCGATTCTTCGAGTGAAAACTTCTTTTCTTCTGTTGTTCTTGAGCTCGCTGTAGAATTCTTGAATTCAGTATCAGATGTTAGCTTTCAGTAGATGATTTCTTGGATTCGATAGCAGATGTCCCCGAAATGAGGCTTGAGCTTGATCTTTTATAGTCTTCGGGAGCTTTAACTACATCATTAAAGGCTTTGATGACTTGTTGTAACGGTCGCTGTCTTCAATGTGGGATTAAATGCTTGTTAATGACTTCGTCGGTTATAGTCGTTGCCCATTAATGACTTTGACTCCTGCATTAACCACTTAACAAACGTAACAGTTACATTATGTGTTAGCTTGGTTGAGGTCGCATGGTCTATATGCGACGGTCGTGCGGAGCGGGCGACGTCGAGGTCGAGTGTCGCGATGAACTCTCGACTTACCTTTCGGGAGGGACAACGGATGTTTTCTGGGTCTTTGTCGGGACCTTATCTTAATACAAGATATGGTTCATAACGAGTATCTTACCTTTTCTGTTCGTGGTCAAGACCTGCATTGATAAACAGAAGAAATGGATGTTTGACTGTTAACGGTTAGTATAATCGTACGACCGTCTTAAGTCTCGGATGTCGGTCTTATGGAATATACGACTATCGCCAAAATATAAGACCACTTAGTCGTAGGACCAGAGCGATATAACACCGATAACAGGAGACTGTCGACGTAAGACCGACGAGCCGTAACTGGCGACATAAGACTAGTGACGTAGGACTAGTGATGTGCGAAGTACGATACATGACTTGCGACACGTGACGTGCGATCATGAAATGTAATATGACTATTGACCCAATATGTCAATTATCGTGGTTATTTAACGTATGTCGTGAATATGATAACAATGGGTATTATCATTGTCGGTCGGGGGTAACCAATGTCCATTGGTCATCTCGAGGGGATTTCCCAAGTCGGTCGAGGGTGTGATTTTTTACCCAAACAGCTTGCCATCGACGTGCTTCTTTAGTTCTAAGGTACATTTTTGGGTTTACGAGCTAGACTTTTTATGTTCGATCATTGGTGGTCGGGTTGTTGGTATGCAACAACTTTTGACTTTGTATTTACTTGTCCGACTATCGGTCGTTCATATGTAATCGTTCATTGAAGTTCCTTCTTTTTGCTGAACTCGTGTTTTTAATTACATATGTCGTGGATAAATGTAATATTGATCATAAAATTCGTTAAGTATGAAATAAACAGAGGATCGTGCGACTTAGGCTTTTATTGCAATATAACGGTTGAAACATAAATCATGTATTTAGACTGTAATAATAAACACAAATATATATCATCGATGTGTTAGAACATACAAAGTTTTTTAAGTTCCAGAAACTTAGATCGAGGGATCGTTTAGACCTTACATGTGACTGTATCGTATGATGAAATTCCAGAATGTATGCCCCTGTGGTAAAACAATTAAGTCACACACTCGGGTACTCATGTCGTGCGTACCTGCGACAAAGTTCGTTAGAGGTCGGTCATCGGATCTCCAACGATCTCACGACGTTCACTGTCCTGTTAAAAAAAAAATTGCATGAGAGGAAGGCGACTTTAAAAGAAATATTTTTTCAAATGCGTCGCGTTCCAACTTCGCGGGATTTCTTGATTGTCGAGGGTCTGAAGTCGATAGGCTCCTTTACCAACGACTTTGGAGACGCGGTAAGGTCCTTCCCACTTAGTAGAAAGGTTACCCGCGTTGAGCTCCTGGGTGTTTGGGAATACTCGACGAAGGACGTAATCGCCTTCTTGAAAGACTTTAATTTTGACATGCTTATTGAAATGTCGCTCGACCGCCTGCTTCTGCGACGCCATCCTGATCAAGGCGGATTCTCTGAGCTCTTCTTGGGCGTCGAGGTCATGACTTAAATCAACCAAGTTGTGGTATGTGGAAGTGTGCCTCGAAGTCGGGAGATGAACTTCGATTGGTAGGACGGCTTCACAACCGTAGACGAGAGAGAAGGGGGTTTGTCCTGTAGACGTGCGGGGTGTCGTGCGATTTGCCCATAGGACTGAAGGGAGTTCTTCAACCCATCTTCCTTTTGCAGCTTTTAATCGTTTCTTGATCGAGGCTACAATAGTCTTATTACTCGACTCGGCAAGTCCATTGGCTTGGGGACATCTGGGAGTCGAGGTCGTCAGCTTGATGTTCCTATCTTCACATAACTGTTGGGTCCTGTCGCTTATGAATTGGGATCCATTGTCGTAGACAATTTCGGATGGAATCCCAAACCTGCATATGATGTTAGTCTGGATAAAAGAAATAACTTCTTTATCCCTAATTTGGGAGAAGGCAGTCGCTTTGACCCATTTAGAAAAGTAGTCCGTAAGTACAAGAAGAAATACCTTTTGTCCTGGAGCGGGTGGTAGTTTGCCGACAATATCCATTCCCTATCTCATGAAGGGCCATGGGATAAGTGTCGAGTGCAAAGGTTCTGAATGTTTATGAGACATACCTGAGTGTCGTTGATAGGGGTCGCAATTTTGGACGTACGTGACAGCGTCTTGTCGCAATGTCGACCAAAAATACCCTTGTCGGGAGATACGATTAGCCAAGCTACGACCTCATGAATAATTACCACATTCACCGTCGTGCATCTCTTGGAGGATTTTCTGGGCTTGATTTTTGCTGATGACGCACCTTAAATTTAAGCCCGTCGATGATCGCCGATAAAGCTTATTTTCGATCATGACGTACTTAGACGCTTTGAATCTGATTTTTCGAGCCTCCATTTTGTCTTCAGGGAGTTGGTCGTGCACGAGGAAATTTCGAATGTCGCATGACCAATCATCTTCTTCGTCTTCGATCTGGATGACGTATGTGTTTCCAATGGACGGCATTGCCAGGTGAATCATAGTAATAACATCAAATTTTGGTTCAACTAAAGCGGACCCAAGGTTTGCCAATGCGTCGGCCTGAGTGTTCTGGTCTCGCGGAATCTGTTCAATAGAAAAAGACTTATTTTTTTGGAAATTTCTATTGCCATGCTTAGATATGCTGTCATTTTTGAATCCTTGGCTGTGAATTCTCCATTGATTTGATTTACTACCAGCAGGGAGTCGCTCTTGACATGCAGTGCGGTTGCCCCTGAGTCGTGGGCCATAATCATTCCCATGATCAGGGCTTCATACTCAGCCTCGTTATTGGTGGTTTTGAAGTCGCATCGGACCGAGTATACCATCCCCCCCCCCCTGTGGCGACTTTAAGACGACACCCAGTCTAGAGCCTCTAATGTTGGATTATCCATCGACATGTAGAATCCAAGGTACGTCGTCGCTAGTCGCCACAACAGATACTTCGAGTCCTGCTTCTTTTTCTAACTCATGGCTGAAATCGGCGATAAAATCTGCCAAGGCTTGCGATTTGATCGCGGTCCTGGGCTTAAAATCGATGTCATAACTGCTTAGATATATACTCCATTTTGTAAGCGACCTGTCAACTCGGGTTTTATAATAGATCGGCAATTGTTGTTTTTCATCTTCTCGTGTCAGAACAGCACTCACTGCATTTGGGCTGACAGCCAAAGACAACTGTAGGATCTCATGATCGTGTGGTTTTGACAACAGAGGAGCCGACGCCTTGTATTCCTTGAGTTTTTGCAAGGCTTGTTTGTAACAACTCAGGCCAACCGTACCAGATATTGTCTGCTTTGTCCACACACCTGGACTCACAGTTTTAAAACGCGTCTGATAAGGGAGGTATCAAGTTCCTCTTATAAGGCAACCTTTGTTCCCCTCCCCAACCAATGTGGGATCTTACAATCCACCCCCTTGGGAGCCCAGCGTCCTCGCTGGCACACCAGTCCGGTCCCTGACTCTGATACCATCTGTAACAACTCAGGCCAACCGTACCAGATATTGTCCGCTTTGTCCACACACCTGGACTCACGGTTTTAAAACGTGTCTGATAGGGGAGGTATCAAGTTCCTCTTATAAGGCTACCTTTGTTCCCCTCCCCAACCAATGTGGGATCTTACAATGTCAAAAGAATTTATGCAGCAAAAATATTATAAATAAAATCTAAAAGTTTAAAAATATTATAAATAAAATCTAAAAGTTGTAAAGCCCGTATCCCGGTATGTATTTTCGTATTATTAATCTTTTTTAAGCTATTATTTAACGTGGTTTCCGTTAACGGGATTAGACGATTTGGACCTAATTGTTAAATATGTCAACTATTTTGTTGGTTTGCGAGAAGAGTTTAGTTGAGGGGCCAAAAGTGGCAAGGGGGCCAAACTTGTGCATGGAATCAGCCAAGAGACACCCCTTCCTCTTCCCCTTCGGTTTCATGCTAGTAACTCCCCAAGAACCCTTTAGTCATCCCCCCTCCCCCTTTTGGTGGTGTTCGGTCGAGAGAGAGGGAAACCGGAGAGAGGGAGAGAGAGAGGGAAATCGAGAGGGAAAGGGAGTGTGGTCGCCGGCGAGAGGAGAGAGAGGGAGAGTGTTCTCCGGAGAGTGAGAGACACCGGGAAGGAGAGGAACGCCGCTGCTTGCTACCGGAATCGAGAAGAAGGAGGAGTTGCAGCGAGGTAATCGTTCGTTTTCCTTTCCGTGTCTTTTCGTTTTGTTCGTCGCGAGAATACCGCCAGCCACCACCACCGCCGGAGGCGGCAGTGGGTGGTGCATGGTTTTGTTCAGCCCATGTTAACCCTAATTCAGTAAGTCATGTTTCTTCGTGGGTCTGTTTGGATTAAGATAACTTATTGGGTTCAAGTTCAAAAGTTATCATTTTATGTAAATCGTGCAGTTTCTGCCCTGTTTTGTAAAAGCTATATCTTCTGTTAGGAATGTCGGATTGGGATGGAACTGGTGCCAAAAGTTCCCATTCTGAGTCTAGTAACTTTTATATGTTTTGTGGAAAAACCAGTTCGGGCCATAGCTAGTGTCAAATTGCCATTTTATACGGACAGGTCCTGTTTTAGCTGCTCTGAGAGGTGTTTTTGTAAAATTCATATAGAGTGCTAGGAATATCGTTAGGACTCGTGCGATACGTCCCTGGAACCGTAAGGCATTGAACTTCCTGAATGTGGAATTAGATTTTTGGTTTGAACAGTTTAGCAGGGGTAAAATGGGTCCCGAACAGACCTGCGTTTTTAGTTTTTAGTTTTGTTAAACTAGTAAAAGTGTCGTGAGTTGGGACCTTCCGTTGACGTTCTTAGTGCGTATTTAGGTGGGAAAAAGTGAGGAAGGTTGACGTGCTGGTGTTGCGGCTCGGGAGCGCGTCGCGTTGTTTTGAGGTGAGTTCTCTCACCGCGTAGTTAGGAATTTCATGCATATCGTTATTTTGTGTTACGTGTTATTATGTGTTATTACGTGTTTACGTGAATTAGTTGGGATGTGATATCTAGTTGTGATCTGTTGAATGTGTATGTGAATTATGCATGCTTGTGTACACCTCAGTGGGACTGGGGGGCTCGGTGGGACCGAGGGCTCGGTGGGACTGAGCTAGTACAATTATATTATTTTTACTCGGTGGGACTGAGCTTGTATCGATATATTTTTGGTGTGCTCGGTGGGACCGAGGTTCGTATTTATACGTTAATTATTATGTGGATTTATATTCGTGGTGATGGTGATGTTGCCTACTGGCGAGTAGGGGCGATATACGTGGGGTTGCTACCTGCGTGTGTGATAGGATTCACTAAGCGTTTAGCTTACCCTTTTCCCAATATGTTGTGATTTCAGGTGCGAGCGGCAGTCGGGCTTGACGGTACACACACTAGGCGCGGAGTGTCGAGAATTGTTTAAGTTTCACTTTCAAACCTTTGGATTTTATTTTATGAAATTTCCGCTGCATAAACTTTATTGACTGTTCGAGTTAACGACGTTAACTTCATTTGAGTTACGAATTATTAAATTGTAATTGTTTTATAATGAAATGCATGTTTTAAAATTTTAAATTCCTTGTAATTTTTGGGACGTTACAACTTGGTATCAGAGCACAGCTTGAGTGAATCAAACACATCTCGGTGTGTTTGGTCTCAAGTTGCGGCTATGAAGTTTTTTTAAACTCTCTTATTAAAATCTTTGAAAATAAATGAACGGAGAAAGCCCGTTTGGGAAACGGTGATCGTGGGCGCAGTGTGTACAGTCAGCCGATGCCAATTGGGAAGGTACATCACTTAGTGTATTTATTGCTTTCTAGGCATAGGGTATGCATGCTAGATTGCCTAGGTTGTTTACACTGTACTATACGATGACTGCTTGCTAGTAGGAATCAATGCTAGTTATAGTAGGTTGTTAAGTGAAGGCCCTATAGGTTGTATGCAGTAAGAATCATATAGCCTTAGAATATTTGATTTAGTTCTATTGCGCAGCTCTTGTTTGAGTTCAACCGTTCTAGGATAGAATCTTGTATTCGAATGTCTATCTGATTCACGTTGCGTGCGACTGGGTATTCGCGAGGCAACTCGTTATGGCTAACAGGGATTCCGTTGTAGCAAGAGTAGTGGGATGAGATGAAATTCCTAGTGAGCTGGGAATAGCGTTTACATATGAGTACGTATGCTAGATTGCTTTCTAGAACATAGGAGTATGTATGCTGGATTGCTTACGTGGATTTTGTGGTACTGTATACTTGTTACTTGCTATTAGGAACTCATGCTAGCCTTGATAGGTTGTTATGTGAATGCACCTTCGGTTGTATGCAGTAGGAACTGAATAGCCTTAGAATGTGGGATTTAGTTCTATTGCGCAGCTCTTGTTTGAGTCCAACCGTTGTAGGATAGAATCTTATATCCGAATGTCTATCTGGTTTCACTGTATACGACTGTGCGTTTACGAGGCGACTCGTCAGGGCTAGTGGGGGTTCCGTTCTAGCAAGGGTGGTGGGGTATTACGACTTTTCTAGGGAGCTAGGAAAAGTGTTTGCATATGCCGGAATGGGCATATGTGTTTGTTTGTGGTAAGCAACTACTTGGACGTCCCGGGACAGGACTCGAAACGAGTAAGGATAGGTGTGAAGGGTAGTAGCAGAGCTCCTACTATCTGAAGCACAGGATCCGTGCTCGAGTCGGGGAAAGTCACGGAGAATCCGAAGAGTTGAGCATGAGCGTAGTTAGCAGGTTTTAATATGTGCTAGTAGCTCGTTAAGGAGGAACAACAAAGCTGATCCAGATGCTGATGCTGGAATTATTGCTGATCAGATTCGTGAGATGTTTGCGGGCGAGGTGACGCATATTTTGAGGAGGCGATCCCCGAGATTATTACCGCAATTCGTGATGAGGTAATAGTGTCGATGGAGGAGCGCATCGCGGCGACTCCACCCCCTGCGGGTGGGCAGCCCCGAACAAGAGAGTCGGGATCGGTTATGGAGTGCACATTCCTTACCGGTGGTTGTCCTGCGAACTAGAAGGTTCGCTTCGCGGTGAATCTGTTACGAGACGGAGCGAAAGACTGGTGTGCTACTGCTTTAACGCTTAACAGGCGCACTACTTGACCTGGGAGGAGTTCGTCGTATGTTTCGTGTAGAGCATGTGCCTCTAGTGGAGATGGAGACGAGTGCCAAAGAGTTCTTGGAGCTCTGTCAGACTGCGGAGGCCATAAAGGAGGTGAACCGAAAGTTCACGGAAATGACATTATTCTATCCTTAGCATGCTGCTTTTGAGGACATGAAGAGGACACGGTACAAGGATATGTTACATACCAAGATCAGGGAGTTCGTGAGTACCGCACAATATGCTTCACTTGCTGTAGTGATGGAGGCGGCCTAAGGTAGAGTTCGTCAACTGGGAGTGGAGGAGGCACAAACTACGTATAAAGTGGTGACATGTACGTTCTTGGTTAACTCGGTTCTTGCTGTGGTGACGATTGATAGCGGGGCTACTCATCCTTCCGTGTCTCACATAGTCAGTGAGTGTTTGGGGCCGAGTCGTAGGACGGTTAGACTGTCCACTTGTGGTTGCAGTTGCTGAAGACAGGACCTTGACGGTTACTGACGTGTACCGGGGGTGCACTTTGGAGATCTCTGGTGTGAGGTTCCCGATTGATTTGATTCCGATCGCTATGCGGGAGTTGTACGTGACTGTGGGCATGGATTGGATGGATGTGTATGATGCGGAGATTGTTTGTCGTCGCAAACAAGTACGAGTTCGAACCCCAAGCGGGGGAGAAATGCTAGTTCAGGGCGGCTTGCCCAGGCGGACCTCAGCGATATGTTCGGCTGCGAGGGATCGGAGGTACTTGCAGCACAGTGGTCAGGGATTTTTGGCGTATGTGATCGACACGCGCGTCGACGGAGAGAAGAAGTCTGCGGAGGATGTGCCAGTTGTACGGGAGTTTGCTGACGTATTTTCCCGAGGAGTTACAGGGGATACCTCCCGAGCGACAGGTAGAGTTCCGCATTGATGTGTTTCCGGGTGCTGCTCCGGTGGCCAAGGCACCTTACCGCCTGACTCCACCGGAAATGAAGGGGTTGTACACTCCGTTGCAGGAACTTCTCGAAAAGGAGTTCATCAAGCCGAGTTGTCCACCGTGGGGAGCCCCGATTCTGTTTGTGAAAAAGAAAGACGGGTCCCAACGGATGTGTATAGACTACCGTGAGTTGAATAAGCTTACGGTGAAGAATCGTTATCCTCCGCCAAGGATCGATGACTTGTTCGATCAGCTTCAGGGAGCCTCGTGGTTCTCTAAGGTTGATTTGAGATCGGGGTATCATCGGATGCGGGTGAGGAGAGAGGATACGGAGTAGACGGCCTTTCGTTCACGTTATGGCCATTTACAAGTTTGTGGTGATGCCTCTCGGGCTCACCAATGCACCCGCAGCGTTCATGGACCTCATGAACCGGGTATGTAGCCCTATGTGGGATCGATCGGTGATCGTGTTCATCGACGATATTCTTGTGTAATCGAAGTCGAAGGAAGAGCATGAGATGCATTTGCGAGAAGTTTTGGAAGTTTTGAGGCGGGAGAAGCTGTATGCTAAGCTCTCCAAGTGTGAGTTCTGGTTACGAGAGGTCCACTTTCGAGGGCATGTCGTGAACCAAAATGGTATTATGGTGGATCCGGCCAAGATTACGGCTGTGATGCGGTGGGTAGTGCCAAAGACTCTCACTGAAGTACGGAGTTTTCTTGGGTTAGCAGGGTACTTCCGGAGATCCATTCAGGATTTCTCCAAGATTGCTTTACCGATGACCCGATTGACGAAGAAATCTGCGACTTTTAGTTGGGGTGAAGAGCAGCAGAGGGCTTTGAGGAGCTACGCAGGCGTTATGCGAGGCTCCGATGTTGACTTTGCTGGAGGGTATGTAAGATTTGGTGGTGTTTGCTCTCAAGATTTGGAGGCACTATTTGTATGGCGTCAAGTGTATACACTAACCATAAAAGCCTCCAGTACTTGATGACCGGCAAAACCTCAACATGCGTTAGAGCGAGTGTGGAAGATATGTCGATGGTGGAAGGTTGGGTATCCCACGCGTGTGGGTACTGTAGGCCGAATAGTATCGGTTAGGGAATGATGCCCTTTGTAATAAAGAGGATAAATGCGTAGAATTTTTGAGGTAAATAGTATACTTAGGTGTCGACTTTTGGGCTTGAGGCCAAATGCCTTAGTGTAATTGGGGAATTGTAGCCGATTTTAAGGAAATTATGTTGATGGTAGTAGTAATCCTGAGATGTTTGCTTGTGGTGAATGGTTGTGGTGGAATGACCTTCGTGGGTGATTATAAATTTACTGGTTTGATAATTCATGTGAAATAAATTGTGGGAGTCTATTAGAACTCGTGAAAGTTAATCGACAGTTAATGATAGGAATGATCGAATTCGAGTATCCTGTAGGGTATATTGGTGAGCAACTTTAGAATGGTTAGAGCTTGAAATTTGAATCGGGATGTTTGGATTATCTATGGTTGGGAGACAACCGAAGTCGTTTGACTAGGAATGAATCCAGTTGTTGGAGTGTTCTTCCGATCATACTTGCGGTGTACTTGAAGGAATTTTGTGGTAAGAAAAGTATTCGAGAGATTTTTAGGCGGTGTGGGAAATCTTAAATTCCAGTTGGTGAAGGTCTAGTGGAAACACCGAAAGTGTTCCGAGTGAACTTGGGAACCTGAGGTTGAGATGTGGGAGACCTATCTATAGCTATTCACGGGCATAGACTTCGAGGACGAAGTCTAATCCAAGTGGGGGAGAGTTGTAAAGCCCGTATCCCGGTATGTATTTTCGTATTATTAATCTTTTTTTAAGCTATTATTTAACGTGGTTTCCGTTAACGGGATTAGACGATTTGGACCTAATTGTTAAATATGTCAACTATTTTGTTGGTTTGCGAGAAGAGTTTAGTTGAGGGGCCAAAAGTGGCAAGGGGGCCAAACTTGTGCATGGAATCAGCCAAGAGACACCCCTTCCTCTTCCCCTTCGGTTTCATGCTAGTAACTCCCCAAGAACCCTTTAGTCATCCCCCCTACCCCTTTTGGTGGTGTTCGGCCGAGAGAGAGGGAAACCGGAGAGAGAGAGAGAGAGTGGGAAATCGAGAGGGAAAGGGAGTGTGGTCGCCGGCGAGAGGAGAGAGAGGGAGAGTGTTCTCCGGAGAGTGAGAGACACCGGGAAGGAGAGGAACGCCGCTGCTTGCTACCGGAATCGAGAAGAAGGAGGAGTTGCAGCGAGGTAATCGTTCGTTTTCCTTTCCGTGTCTTTTCGTTTTGTTCGTCGCGAGAATACCGCCAGCCACCACCACCGCCGGAGGCGGCAGTGGGTGGTGCATGGTTTTGTTCAGCCCATGTTAACCCTAATTCAGTAAGTCATGTTTCTTCGTGGGTCTGTTTGGATTAAGATAACTTATTGGGTTCAAGTTCAAAAGTTATCATTTTATGTAAATCGTGCAGTTTCTGCCCTGTTTTGTAAAAGCTATATCTTCTGTTAGGAATGTCGGATTGGGATGTAACTGGTGCCAAAAGTTCCCATTCTGAGTCTAGTAACTTTTATATGTTTTGTGGAAAAACTAGTTCGGGCCATAGCTAGTGTCAAATTGCCATTTTATACGGACAGGTCCTGTTTTAGCTGCTCTGAGAGGTGTTTTTGTAAAATTCATATAGAGTGCTAGGAATATCGTTAGGACGCGTGCGATACGTCCCTGGAACCGTAAGGCATTGAACTTCCTGACTGTTGAATTAGATTTTTGGTTTGATCAGTTTAGCAGGGGTAAAATGGGTCCCGAACAGACCTGCGTTTTTAGTATAAAAGCTGGAATTTTAGTTTTGTTAAACTAGTAAAAGTGTCGTGAGTTGGGACCTTCCGTTGACGTTCTTAGTGCGTATTTAGGTGGGAAAAAGTGAGGAAGGTTGACGTGCTGGTGTTGCGGCTCAGGAGCGCGTCGCGTTGTTTTGAGGTGAGTTCTCTCGCCGCGTAGTTAGGAATTTCATGCATATCGTTATTTTGTGTTACGTGTTATTATGTGTTATTACGTGTTTACGTGAATTAGTTGGGATGTGATAGCTAGTTGTGATCTGTTGAATGTGTATGTGAATTATGTATGCTTGTGTACACCTCAGTGGGAGTGGGGGCTCAGTGGGACCGAGGGCTCGGTGGGACTGAGCTTGTATCGATATATTTTTGGTGTGCTCGGTGGGACCGAGGTTCGTATTTATACGTTAATTATTATGTGGATTTATATTCGTGGTGATGGTGATGTTGCCTACTGGCGAGTAGGGGCGATATACGTGGGGTTGCTACCTGCGTGTGTGATAGGATTCACTAAGCGTTTAGCTTACCCTTTTCCCAATATGCTGTGATTTCAGGTGCGAGCGGCAGTCGGGCTTGATGGTACACACACTAGGCGCGGAGTGTCGAGAATTGTTTAAGTTTCACTTTCAAACCTTTGGATTTTATTTAATGAAATTTCCGCTGCATAAACTTTATTGACTGTTCGAGTTAACGACGTTAACTTCATTTGAGTTACGAATTATTAAATTGTGATTGTTTTATAATGAAATGCATGTTTTAAAATTTTAAATTCCTTGTAATTTTTGGGACGTTACATTGTTCATGATCATTGGTCCAGTCGAAGCCCCTATTTTTCACGAGGACATTATAAAATAGATGACATTTATCTGAAGATCGGGAGATAATCCTGTTTAGAGCTGCTACTCGACCGGTGAGTTTCTAGACTTCTTTGAAATTTCGAGGAGATTTGATCTCAATGATGGCCTTGATTTGGTCGGGGTTAGCCTCAATACCTCGACGAGTGACCATATAACCCTGGAACTTCCCGGCACTAACGCCAAAGGAACATTTCGTCGGATTGAGCTTCATGTTATACTTCTGGAGGATGTCGAACGATTGCCTGAGGTGATCAATGTGATCAATCGCTTGCTTCGACTTCACTAACATGTCGTCGATATATACCTTCATCGTGTCTCCAAGATGGTCTTTGAACATCTTGTTTACCAGCCGTTGGTAGGTAGAACCTTCATTTTTTAGTCCGAAAGGCATAACTTTGTAACAATAAATACCTCGATCCGTCATGAAAGCGGTTTTCTCTTGGTCGTCAACGTGCATTAAAATTTGGTTGTATCCAGAATAGGCGTCCAAGAACGTTAATAACTCATACCCCGCGGTTGTATCGACCATGGCGTCAATATGAGGTAACGAGAATGGATCCTTTGGACAGGCTTTATTGAGATCGGTGAAGTCGATACATACCCTCCATTTTCCATTCTTCTTGGCTACGACCACGACGTTAGCGAGCCAATCAAGATATTTTACCTCCCGAATCTTTCCCGTCTTGAGGAGGTTGTCGACCTCATCATTTATTACTTTATTTCTTTCTGGAGCAAACTTGCGACGTTTTTGCTTGATAGGTTTGAACGATGGATTGACGGTAAGCTTATACGCAATGACATTGGGGTGAATACCGACCATATCTTCATGTGACCAGGCGAAGCAATCAGCATGTTCATGCAAAAAGGATATGAGTTTTTCTTTAATATGGGGATCAAGGGATGAACCCACAAGAATCTTTTGATCGGGTTTGCTTTGATCTAGAACGATTTCCTCCAAATGATACTCATCGACAGCTGCTGGGGAGTTTTGTGCATTTTCTAAGCATGCGTGTACTGGTATAACGGCTTGTTCTGGATTCCCGTTATCTGCCGTTTTCCTGCGATAGAAAACAGAAGAAACTCCAAGAAACTATTCGTAGAATGCACGTTCGTCGAGGATTTTCTCTAGATGTAGTCCCACGGATGGCGCCAAACTGATAATGCCAAAAATCGCACCAAAGGGATAACTTAAGGTCGATGTGGACTTAAACAACTAAAGAAATAATCTTTCGACAAGACGTGTGACGATAAATAAAATAAAGAAACAAGGGATTTGATGACGCAGGAAAAACGTCAATCGAGGAAAAAACATGCGGACGACAGGGGGTGTCGTCGCTGCACTATGGTCGCCAATCAGGGGCGATGTCCTTGTATACTGGTGTCGATCGTACAGTGATTGCAATACAAATGAAGAAAATGCTTCGAAATGTAAAGTACAAGTGTTTGAACGTAAAAACATGTGTTTGTCGTGTACGAAACAATGTGTGAACTGCTGGTCGAGGGCTGTTGTCGTGCATCGAGGGTTGGAGATCTATCAAGGGTTGGAGATCTATGAGGCCCTTCTCTAGAAACTCGACTCTGATGAACACGATGTCTGTGTATTCTGCACACCTGGCGACGATGTCTTCTGCCACGTCAACCCTTTCATCAGCCAACAGGGGCGGGGGTGTAAAGACGGGAGAGAACGAGGAGGAACTTATGGTGATTAGATTTGCGCTGTCGCCGTCCCTCTCGCTTGACTACGTCCTCGTCAGGATGAAGCCACTTCCGCATCTGGGGAAACATCAGCCCTTAGTTTCCGAGGAGTGGTTTCAAAGGATCTCTATTGAAGAGATAGGGCTGTGTTTAGCCGAACTGGCGTTCCTTGTAAGTTTTTCTTTCAAAACTTGTCTTATCGATGTTCTTTAGCTGAATGTTTTGCTAACGTGTTCCTTCTGTATTTGACAGATGTTCTTGTTTCTTCTCATTAAGTGTGTGAAGGCAGAGAAAATGTTGGAGTGGAGGTCGATCGTTGAGAAGAATATATTCCTTCCTCCAATCTTAACATTAATCTTAAGAGCCACATTCTCAGAGTGTCGAGGCGTAAGGAGTTGGAAGATAACTCCTAATATACTCGTTTGATCCTTGCATCGATTCTTCAGGATTGATAGGATTTCAAAGATCAAAATTTTTGAACAGAGCTTGTGTTAATGCCAAAAATCGCACCAAAGGGACAACTTAAGGTCGATGTGGACTTAAACAACTAAAGAAAGGATCTTTCGACGAAACGTGCGACGAGGATAAAAATAAAGGAAACAAGAGATTTGATGACGCAGGGAAAAACCTCAAACGAGGAAAAAAGCTACGGACGACAGTGGGAGTCGTCGCTGCACTATGGTCGCCAATCAGGGGCGATGTCCTTCGGTACTAGTGTCCATCGTACAGAGATTACAATACAAGTGAAGGAAACTCTTCGAAATGTAAAGTACAAGTGTTTGGAATGTAAAACAAGTGTTTGTCGTGTCTGAAAATAAGGTGTAAACTGCTGGTCGAGGGCGGATGTCGTGCGTCGAGAGCGATTCTTCGAGTGAAAGCTTCTTTTCTTCTGTTGTTCTTGAGCTCGCTGTAGATTTCTTGAATTCAGTATCAGATGTTAGCTTTCAGTAGATGATTTCTTGGATTCGATAGCAGATGTCCCCGAAATGAGGCATGAGCTTGATCTTGTATAGTCTTCGGGAGCATTAACTACATCATTAAAGGCTTTGATGACTTGTCGTAATGGTCGCTGTCTTCAATGTGGGATTAAATGCTTGTTAATGACTTCTTCGGTTATAGCCGTTGCCCATTAATGACTTTGACTCCTGCATTAACCACTTAACAAACGTAACAGTTATATTATGTGTTAGCTTGGTTGAGGTCGCATGGTCTATATGCGACGGTCGTGCGGAGCGGGCGACGTCGAGGTCGAGTGTCGCGATGAACTCTCGACTTACCTTTCGGGAGGGACGACGAATGTTTTCTGGGTCTTTGTCGGGACCTTATCTTAATACAAGATATGGTTCATAACGAGTATCTTACCTTTTCTGTTCGTGGTCAAGACCTGCATTGATAAACAGAAGAAACGGATGTTTGACTGTTAACGGTTAGTATAATCGTACCACCGTCTTATGTCTCGGATGTCGGTCTTATGGAACATACGACTATCACCAAAATATAAGACCACTTGGTCGTAGGACCAGAGTGATATAACACCGATGACAAGAGACTGTCGACGTAAGACCAACGAGCCGTAACTAGCGACATAAGACTAGTGACGTAGGACTAGTGATGTGCGAAGTGCGATACGTGACGTGCGACACGTGACGTGCGATCATGAGATGGAATATGACTATTGACCCAATATGTCAATTATCGTGGTTATTTAACGTATGTCGTGGATATGATAATAATGGGTATTATCATTGTCGGTCGGGGTTAACCAATGTCCATAGGTCATGTCGAGGGGATTTCCCAAGTCGGTCGAGTGTGTGATTTTTTACCCAAACAGTTAGCCCCCTGAGATCTGAATTTCAAAGCCAGTGGAATTTCAGATCTCGCACTAAAGTAAAATGTGTTGCTACGGAGACGTGTTACTTTTGCTAAGATCATCAGAAGAAAACTGACTTGGTCAGCCAAGGAAGGTGACGCAAGTTGCGCTTGCCCTTCGAGGCTAGGAAAGGAGAAAGAATGCCCCGACAGCTGGGTCGGGAATCTTGAAGAAGACAAAGGCGGTAGTCCTGAAGGAACCGTCTTCTAGGGCTGACGTTTCGTCGAGAGTTGTCACACCTAAGGATGCAAGGGCGTCATCAACCATTCTGGCGCGATGGACGCGACATCAGCAAGTTCGGCGCTTTTGGCGATAGTGACGAAGTCGGTGTCCAAGGTGTTGTCCCCAGCGTCTGCCGACAAGAGGGATGGGTCATCGGCCGAGGTCATGACGGTCAATTTTACATTGCTGTCTGACTTTAGGGCGGATGGTGTCCTAGACGGGACGACGTTGTTGGTGTCCTAGACGGGACGACGTTGTTTCCTCATCTGGGGAAATATTTGGTCCCGTCTTTCAGGGAACGTTTTCCTATCGCGGAGACAAGGGTCCATGTCACCGGGTTGGCGTTCTCGATCGACGTGATCCTGTGATCTGGCGTTCACAGCCGATACGGTCGTTTAGAGACATATGTTCTGGCGTTCCTGGCCGTTATGGTCATTAAAGACCTATGGTCTGGCGATCCGAGCCGATGTGGTCGTTAAAGACCTATGGTCTGGCGATCCGAGCCGATGTAGTCGTTAAAGACCTATGACCTGGCGTTCACAGCCGATATGGTCTGGC
Organism: Saussurea involucrata; assembly: GCA_033807775.1. Classification (NCBI taxonomy): domain Eukaryota; kingdom Viridiplantae; phylum Streptophyta; class Magnoliopsida; order Asterales; family Asteraceae; genus Saussurea; species Saussurea involucrata. The sequence goes on from CM066314.1 coordinate 91,375,888, forward strand.
ATTCACAGCCGTCGTGGTCTGGCGTTCACAGCCGTCGCGGTCGTTACGTTGTGTAAGTTTTGCTTTAGCGATAATCGGTAAGAATTTTACCTTTCTATTGAACCTGAGTATTACATATCATGGACAGATGTAATATCAACTGAAGAAATTCATTAAGTGCAAGAATGAACAAGAATTCGTGCGACTTGGGCATCCATTGTAATACAACGGTTAGAACGTAAGTCACAAAACTTTCATATTTTCGAATCGTATAAGCAAACGTAAGCGCGTGCGATCAAAGCATTCATTCTGAACATGAAATTTTTCTAAGTTAAAGAACTTAGATTGTGGGGTCATAAGACCTCATGACCGTATGACTAAATCATACGATGAATTTGGATTATGCGTTCCTGCGAAAGGATAATTAACTCATAAACCTGATCGTTTGTGTCCTACGATCCTGTGAGAGCGTACTAAAGTCGTACGATAGACTTAGCAATATATATCGTGCGATCCTGTGAGACTAAAGCCGTATAGTAGACTCGACAACTAATGTCGTGCGATCCAGCGATAAAACAATGTCAGAGGTTGGTCGTTGGCTAGCCAACGACCCTCCGATGCTTAAGTCAGTAATCGTCGTGATAAAAAATTGTATGAAAGATAGAAAAGGACTTAGAAGAAATATCTTTTCAGATGCGTTGCATTCCAGCTGCGTGGGATATCTCGACCGTCGAAGGTTTGGAGCCGACAGGCGCCTTTACCCGCGACTTCTGAGATACGAAAAAGACCTTCCCACTTGGTGAAAAGTTACCTGCATTAAGCTATTGAGTTCTTTGGAACACTCGTCGGAGGACGTAGTCGCCTTCTTGAAGAGACTTTTGCTTGTGATTATACGGTTAATCTTGCGACTTGCCTTTATTGGCAATCATGAGATTAAAATGTGTGAGTTGCCTTTTGTCGACGACTACAAATTGCCACCTGCTTCTGCCCTAACTGCGATCATAAGATTTAAAACGCGGGTCATCTCTTATCGACGACTATAAATCATAACCTGCGTTTGCCATGACTGGCGATAGTAAGATTTAAAAATATGAGTCGTCTCTTACTGACATCTATTAATCGTAACCTGCGATATAAGTCCTAGAGACTTTTGTTTCTCGCGATATAAATTTTAGGATTTGTGTTTTAAGCCGTAGAGACTTTCGTTTCTTACGATGTAAATCGTAAGACCTGTATTTATATAATCTTGCGAGCCATATTTCATCCAAGTGAGATGTCAAAGTTACCATAACTTGGAGTCGAGAAGCGCCTTTTTTCCAAGGACTTTTGAAATCGAAATATGGTGTTCTCTATTTTATGACGGGCGTTCCGAGCCCCCGAGCCACTCGGACGATGCGATCCATGCGATACTTTTGACGGAGCATTTTTTATCAGGGCTTGAATTTGTCTTTGATCCGCATTCAATTCCGATTGAAGTTGAATCAGGGGATCTTGATAATTTGCCATATACCTGAAACAAGGAGTAGAGGAAACTGCAAGAAACCGTTAGTAAGACGTACGTTTGTCGAAGATTTTCTCTAGATGGGGTCCCACGGATGGCGCCAAACTATTAATGCCAAAAATCGCACCATAGGGACAACTTAAGGTCGATGTGGACTTAAACAACTAAAGAAAGGATCTTTCGACGAAACGTGCGACGAGGATAAAAATAAAGGAAACAAGAGATTTGAGAGTTGTCAGGACTAGGGGTCGTCTTAAAGTTGCCACAGGGGCACAAGGTGGTGTATTCTGTGCGATGCGACTTCAAAACCACCAACAATGAAGCCGAGTACGAAGCCCTGATCGTGGGAATGAATATGGCTCACGACTCGGGGGCAACCGCACTACATGTCAAAAGCGATTCTCTCCTGGTCGTAAACCAGATGAATGGAAAATTCACAGCCAAGGATTCAAAGATGACAGCGTACCTAAAGGTAGCGAAAAAAATATAAAAAATGTTTAAATCATTTTCCATTGAACAGATTCCAAGGGACCAGAATACATAAGCTGACGCCTTAGCAAACCTTGGGTCTGCACTGGTCGAACCAATATTCGACAGTATTCCCATGATCCATCTGGCGACATCGTCCATCGAAAATAACGATGTCGTCCAGATCGAAGACCGGAAAGATGATTGGTCGTGCGACATCAGAAATTTCCTTATGCACGACCAACTCCCAGAAGACAAAATGGAAGCTCGGAAGATCAGGTTCAAGGCATCCAGGTATGTCGTGATCGGAGATAGACTCTATCGACGATCATCGACAGGCTTAAACCTGAGATGTGTCACCAGCAAAAGCCAAGTCAAAATAATCCGTCAAGAGATGCATGATGGGGAGTGTGGCAATCAATCAGGTGGTCGCAGTTTGGCCAATCGCATCTCTCGACAAGGCTACTTTTGGCCAACATTGCGACAAGACGCCATCAGGTATGTCCAGAACTGTGACCCTTGTCAACGACATTCATGTGTGTCCCATAAACCTTCTAAACCTTTACATTCGACACTGATCCCATGACCCTTCATGAGATGGGGAATGGACATTGTCGGCAAGTCTTTGGGAAAAAATTCACGTCGTACGACCACGACCAGAAAAGGTAAGACGCACATCATGAATACATCTTGGATTAAGATAAGGTCCCGACCAAGACCCAGAAAACGACCGTCGTCCCTCGTGAAAGGTAAGTCGAGAGTTCCCTATGACGTTCGACCATAGCGACGCCCGTCCCCGCACGACCATCACATAAAGCCATGCGACCTCGACCAAAACTAACGTTAACCATGACTATTACGTTTTGTTAAGTGTTTAATGCATGAGTCAAGGCTATTAAATGAGCAACGGCTATATCCAACGCAAGCCGTTTTCCGACGCAAGCTGTTACTCGTAACAGACGAAGACCATTATAGATGATCATGCCGGCAGCCGTTATAGAAGCAATATTCAAGAACAATTAAAGTTGTTAATGAAGCAATCAATGAGCTAATCAAAGCTCCCAAAGACTATAAAGCTAGAGCCGAATCCTCATTTCAGGGGGACCGAAAATCGAATATCCGGCGATTAACAACCGAAGCAATATTCCAGAACACCTGAAGTGAAGAACCATTATTCTAAGTATCGCTCTCGACGCACGACAACATCCCTCGACCAGCAGTTCACACTTTGTTTCGTACACGACAAACACCTGTTTTTACATTCAAACACTTGTACTTTACATTTCGAAGCATTTTCTTCATTTGTATTGTAATCACTGTACGATTGACACCAGTATCCAAGGACATCGCCCCTGATTGGCGACCATAGTGCAGCGACGACACCTCCTGTCATCCGCAGGTTTTTTCCTCGTTTGAGGTTTTTCCTGCGTCATCAAATCCCTTGTTTCTTTATTTTATTTATCATCGCACGTCTCGTCGAAAGATTCTTTCTTTAGTTGTTTAAGTCCACATCGACCTTAAGTTGTCCCTTTGGTGCGATTTTTGGCATTAACAGTTTGGCGCCATCCGTGGGACTTCATCTAGAGAAAATCCTCGACGAACGTGCATTCTACTAACGGTTTCTTGGAGTTTCTTCTGTTTTCTACTGCATGATAATTGGCAGCCCCTGGAAATTCACAACAAGCCGCTGCTCAGATGTATCAGGAGCTCGAAGTCGCCAGGAATCAACTCAATGCAATGGCAGAGCAGAATCGTAGGGCAGCTGAGGACATTGCGCGGTTAAGAAATCCTTTTGGACCTCAAAATGGTCCTAGACCGTTCGTGCATAACCTAGTTCCAGGATCATTCATTCAGAATGGTCCCAGACCATTTGTCCAGAATCCAGGTGCAGGACCAGGTACATCCACGCAGAATCAGCATCCATGTTCGTTTATGCAGAATCAGCAACCAGGGCCGTTCAACCCAAATCCTCAGTTCGGGACAGTTACTCCTCAGCACATAAGGCCACCACCCATGAATAATGGGTCGCAGCCGTTCCAGCAGGGGTCGCAGCCATTTCAGCAACCATTTCAGAATGGACCTCAAGGTGGATCTCAGCCATTCCACGGTGGTTTGCAGCCTTTCCAGCAAGGATCCCAGCCGTTCCAGAATGGATCACAACAATTTAATCATGGGTCGCAGCCATATTTTGTCCCATTCAATGGAGACACCAATGGCTCGTCGTATGACAATGGCATCAGCTCAGGAGTTAACCCTCAAGCAGGGGCAGCTATCGGTCATAATGACCCCGTTGCTCTGCGTTTGAAGATGCTGGAAGATCAGAATGAGCGCGTCCTGTCCTTGCTTGCCAAATTGCCTGGGCCAGCCGTGCCAGTCGATATCGAGCCTCGCTCGGGGTATCAGGCGTCGCCCTTCATCGACGAGATCGCCACCGTCGAGGTCCCAAAGAAGAAGTATGCATGTGTAAGAGCTTCGGTGCAACTCTCACTGGTACAGCTCTCCAATGGTTGATCAATCTCAAACCCAAGCCTATCGGGTCGTTCGCCGAGTTGGTCAATCAATTCTCCTAGCAATTCGTCAGCAGTCGTAAGATGGAGAAGCAGACTAGCGACCTGTATTACGTCGTGCAGAAAGCCAACGAGTCTATTCAGAGTTATTTCAATAGATTCAATGCTGAAATGATCAGTATCCGCAATTGTGACATCAAGACCGCGATCGAAGCTTACAAGCGTGGTCTGGACGATAGTTCGGGTCTGTACACCGACCTGGCTAAATATCCCCCATATAATTTCGAAGACGTCCGTGCTCGAACTTTAGCATATATGAGGGTCGAGGACGACGCAGCATTTCGTCGCAAGCACACTGACGACAAGAAGTCGTTAGGCGTCAGAAAACCGGAATTCAAGGCCAAAGCTGTTTCCAGAATCGAGCCCGTGCACCAAATTTCAAATGTTCGTTTCAAGACGAAAGCAAGGGCCAAGACCGCGACTAAATTTCCTCGATACCCCAAGATATCCTCTTACAGATTCAAAGGGTCCGCAAAAGACTTAGTCGAAGATCTTAAGTCTGTCCAAGCGACCATTCGATGGCCGAAGAAGTCCGACCTAGACGATGCTAAGAAAGACAAATCAAAGTGATGCGACTTCCACTTCGACCATGGTCACGCGACAGATGATTGCATCGCGCTATAGAAGGAGCTTTCATATCACTTCCCAAAAGGAAATCTCAAGGATATCATCGACGATGACGCTACTCCAGCTAATAACCATCGGCCGTCGACCCCCGAGCATGCAAAAGTCGTCAATTGCACCACCGGTGGTTCAGACGTGTGTGGTCTGACATATTCCGCAGCCAAATGTCATGCCAGTCAGACGCCCGACGACAGGCCTATTCCTCGCTCGTCTAGACCCAAATGAGATTTGGAGCTAGAAGCCCTGAAGATTGTGTTCGACCACGTCGACCTCGGCGACTCATATCAGAAGCATCACGATGGGTTGATCATTCAACTCACGATTGGTAACTGTCTAACTCATCGAGTCTTGGTCGACGGGGGAAGCTCAACAAATGTCATCTTTCTCAACACCATCAAAGCCATGGGAATCGATCTCTCGGAAATTGTCCGACGTTCGACGACTTTGGTCGGTTTCAATGGAGAAGCAACGAGCACCTTCGGAGAGATAACCTTGCCCGTCTATGTCGGAGGAGTCAACAAGCAGACCAAGTTCAGCGTCATCGACTGTGCGTCAGTCTATAACATCATCTTAGGTCGACCATGGATCCGTGACATGAAAGCCGTCCCTTCGACATACCATAAGATGTTGAAGTTCCCTACGCCATGGGGGATCCAGGAGATCAAGAGCGAGCCAAAAAAAGTTGCTCGTGAGTGCTACAAGTTTACCTTAAAGCCGCGAAAATGAACTAAAGTCGCAAGATCAAGCCCTTGACAGGTTCGTTCTTCTATCCCTAAATTTATATCTTTTCCACAGGGATAAGATTACTATGGTGCCCTGTCACACGACAACATAGTTGATCGCAGACAATATCACACCGGATCGCCGTGTCATCCTGTCATTTAAAACCTATCTTTTCATCCGAACTCTTTTTCATACGATTCTTTCTCATTTTTTCACAAAGCGACTACTGACTTAAGCATCGGAGGGTCGTTGGTTAGCCAACGACCAACCATTGACATCGTTTTATCATAGAATCGCACGACAGTTTATCGCAGAATCGTACGACAGCTTATCGCAGGATCGCACGACAGTAGTCATTAAGTCTACTATATGACTTTAAATTAACAAGGTCGCACGACATAAACGACCAAGTTTAAGACTTGATCATCCTTTACAGGGACATACGATTCAAATTAATCGCACGACTTAGTCGTACAATTGCGAATTCTAACGATCTCATGATCTAAGCCTCTCAACTTAGAGAAATTTCATATTCCGAAAGTATGCTTTAGTCGCATGTGCTTATGTTTATACACACGATTTAAAAGTCTTATGGCTTACGTACCAGTTATTGTGTTACAATGAATGCCTTAGTCGCATGATTTCCAGATTCAATTTCATAATTGATATGGTATTTGTTTACCAAATATATAAAACGCAAGTTCAAACAAAAGTTCAAAGTTTCATTTACAGAACTGTCGATTACATTCAAAAGAACTCGACTACCGACGGTTCGACTACCAACGATCGAGACGTGAAAAGACATAGCATATCCTAAATCTAGAGACGAGCGTTGATGGCAAGCTCTGCCCAAAAGTCTCGACCGTCGAAGCCCTGCCAATCCCGAAGAACTGATGCAAGGATCAAACGAGTATATTAGGAGTGGTCTTCCAAGTCCTTACGCCTCGACCTTCTGAGAATGTGGCTCTTAAGATTAATGCTATGGTTGGAGGAAGGAATATATCCTTCTCAACGATCAACCTCCACTCCAACTTTCCCCTGCCTTCACATATTCAATGAGAGGAAACAGAAGCATCTGCAAATTACAAAAGAAACATACTAAGTGCTCAGCGAAAGAACATCAATAACACAAGTTTTGAAAGAAAAACATACAAAGAACGCCAATTCGGTTAAACACAGTCCAATCTCTTCAACAAAGATTCTTTGAAAACTCTCTTTGAAAGATAAGAGCTGATATTTCCCCAGATGCGGAAATGTCTCTGCCCTGACGAGGACATAGTCAATTAGGAGGGTTGACGATAACGCAAAGTTGTTTGTCGCCATAAACTTTCCCTCACTCTCTCCCATCTTTACATCCTCGCCCTTGTCGGCTGACAAAAGGGTCGACGTGGCAGCAGAAAACATCGTCGCCAGTTGCGCAGTATGAAACATCGTCGCCAGTTGCGCAGTATGAGACATCGTCGCCAGATACGCAGTGTGAGACATCGTCGCCTGTTGTGCAGTATCTACGGATATAATCCTATAATTGTCTGCATAAGTATATACTTCGTCCTCCATTTAAGATCATTGACAGCAGTGTTCAAAACTAAGGTACGATCACCTTTAAGCCTTGAAAGTAAACTATAACGACGATATTGGTCGCTCATGACTTTATACGCCACTCCCAGTGCGAAGTAATTCGCTCAGTGACTAGAATGACTCGCCAAAACTGGGGCATCAGTTGCCTTGACGATAGGTCAAACTCACACAGAATTGCCTTGGCTAGAGGCAAATACGGTTAGTGGAAGCCCATCTTAAAATAGGTATTCGTATATAACGACGTACCTCTCGGGGCACATTTCCGGTCGAACCATGCCAACCTTGCTTATGGTAATCCACATGGGAATCCTCGCTAGACTTCTAAAGTCGTCGAGATCTTTTTCATTTCTAATAGCACCTCTGGGATCCGTCGACATTCCTAAAATAACAGCTGGTAAGCATAATCATACGACAGCATGACATCACAACCCCGACTTCTCGTTCAGATAAAGACGAACCAGTCCAGTTCCAAGGCGATCAAGGTAAATTTTTCTGACCCTTACTTTACTTTCTACACGTCTGATTGACAAAATTTAAACTCGAATTTGCCATCCTTCTTTCAAATTTTGGGGGCAAACTGTTTGGGCAAAAATTCACGTCGTACGACCACGACCAGAAAAGGTAAGACGCACGTCATGAATACATCTTGGATTAAGATAAGGTCCCGACCAAGACCCAGAGAACGACCGTCGTCCCTTGTGAAAGGTAAGTCGAGAGTTCCCTATGACGTTCGACCATAGCGACGCCTGTCCCCACACGACCATCGCATAAAGCCATGCGACCTCGACCAAAACTAAAGTTAACCATGACTGTTACGTTTTGTTAAGTGTTTAATGCAGGAGTCAAAGCTATTAAAGGAGCAACGGCTATATCTGACGCAAGCCGTTATCCGACGCAGGCTGTTACTCGTAACGGACGAAGACCATTATGGATGATCACGCCGGCAGCCGTTACAGACCGTTGCGACAATTAAAGCTGTTAATGAAGAAATCAATGAGCTAATCAAAGATCCCAAAGACGATAAAGCTAGAGCCGAATCCTCATTTCAGGGGGACCGAATATCGAATATCCGGCGATTAACAACCGAAGCAATATTCAAGAACACCTGAAGTGAAGAACCATTATTCTAAGTATCGCACTCGACGCACGACAACAGCTCTCGATGCACGACAACAACCCTCGACCAGCAGTTCCCACTTTGGTTCATACACGACAAACACCTGTTTTTACATTCAAACACTTGTACTTTAAATTTCAAAACATTTTATTCATTTGTGATGTAATCACTGTACGATTGACACCAGTATCCAAGGTCATCGCCCCTGATTGGCGACCATAGTGCAGCGATGACACCCCCTGTCGTCTGCAGGTTTTTTCCTCGTTTGAGGTTTTTCCTGCGTCATCAAATCCCTTGTTTCTTTATTTTATTTATCATCGCACGTCTCGTTGAAAGATTCTTTCTTTAGTTGTTTAAGTCCACATCGACATTAAGTTGTCCCTTTGGTGCGATTTTTGGCATTAACAGCAAGCTACCACCTGCCCCCGGGCAAAAGGTATTTCTTGTCGTACTTACGGATTATTTTTCTAAATGGGTAGAAGCAACTGCCTTTTCCCAAGTTCGGGACAAGGAAGTCGTATCTTTTATCCAAACTAACATCATATGAAGGTTTAGGATTCCATCCGAAATTGTCTGCGACAATGGATCCCAGTTCATAAGCAACAGAATTCGACAGTTCTGTGAAGACCGCAACATCAAGCTGACGACCTCGACGCCCAGGTATCCCCAGGCAAATGGACTTGCCTAGTCGAGCAATAAGAACATTATTGCTTTGATCAAGAAAAGGTTAAAAGTTTCAAAGGGAAAGTGGGTCGAATAACTCCCTTCGGTCCTATGGGCAAATCGCATGACGCCCCGCACGTCCACAGGACAAACCCCTTTCTCTTTGGTCTATCGTTGTGAAGCAGTTTTGCTGGTCGAGGTCCGGCTCACAACCTTGAGGCATACTTCCGTCGACCACAACCTTGTTGATTTAAGTTATGACCTCGACGCCCTTGAAGAACTTAGAGAATCGACACTGATCAGAATGGCGTCGCAAAAGCAAGAGGTCGAGTGACATTTCAACAAAAGCGTCAAAGCTAAAGTCTTTCAAGAAGGCGACTATGTCCTCCGTCGAGTGTTCCAAAGCACTCAAGAGCTCAATGCAAGTAAGCTTTCCAGCAAGTGGGAAGGTCCTTATCGTATCTCATAAGTCGTGGGTAATGGTACTTTTAAACTCCAAACTCTCAAAACGTAGCTGGAATGCAACACATCTGAAAAGGTATTTCTTCTAAACCCTTTTTTCCCATTTCAATTTATTATTCATCACAATGATTACTGACTTACGCATCGGAGGGTCATTGGTTAGCCAACGACCAACCTCTAACCTTGTTTTATCGCAGGATCACATGTCATAAGTTACTAAGTCTATTACACGACTATTAGTACGTTTTCGCAGGATCGCACGACATAAGCAGTCAGGTCCACTAGACGACTTGACTGCACGGCTGCAGGAACGCACGACTCAAGTTCGTCGCACGGCTCATGTTTGTCGCACGACTTAATGATGCGACCATAAGGTCCAACGACTTCACGATCTATGTTTTTTAACATAGAAGTTTTTTCACATTTTGGATAAATGCCTAAGTCGCATGTACCTATGTTTGCTTTACACGATTCAAAGATCTCAAGATCTTACAGTCTATGTTTTAACCCTGAAAAGTCGATGTGTTGTAATGAATGCCTATGTCGTAAGTCTTATATTCAATTTTTATACGACATTTATTTACTTGGTGAGTCCCACGACTGATATTGTAATTTTTATCATGAATGAAATAACACACTGCTTAAGTTCAAAAGATCCATTTATATTCCTAAGTCGATTACATTGAACGACTCGACCACCAACGGTCGATCAAATAAAGACAAAGAATAAAAAATTTATAAGACTGAAGAGGATCATCGGCCGTGTCCTTTCCTGAAGCTTCGCCCTTGGAGCCTTCATCCATCTCCTCCTCCTCGATCTCCTTTTCGTCGTCCGAGTCGAGATCCCTCTCAGTCCCGTAGTTCGACAAGAAGAACGCCAGCTCATCCGACGCAGTGGCAAGGGGATTCTTGCCCGACAGGTGTTGTCGCATGATTGCCGCCCGCGCGGTCAGTCGAGCAAGTGCGAAGACGGCCTTCACCTTATACTTCAGTTCTTTCACCTCTCCCTCCAGAACCGACACCTTGGACTTGGAGTCCTTGGCTTCTTCTTCGCTCGCAGCCAAAGACTCCTTGGTCTTGTCCAGCTCAGCCCTTTGTTCGGTGATCAAGGACAAGGACTGCTTCAGAAGATAGTTCGCCTCGTCCCTTGCACGTCCGACGGCCTCCGACTCATTCTAGACATCGTCGAGCCGAATAGACATGTCCTCGACACGTGCCAGAGTGGCCTTCTCCCTATCCAGTGCCACATTCTCTCTTTCAAGAGCTGCGAACACCAAACCTATGATCTTCTCCATTTTGGAGTCCAAAGCAAGAGAGGACTGGAATGCCTGGAAAACACAAAACGACATAAGTTAGAAAACACTCGACAAAAATTACAAACATCGAAAAAACAAGTTTTGAAAGAAAAACATACTATGAACGCCAGTCCGGCAACGTGCGACCCCGTCTACTCGACTGGGACCCCTTGGAAACGCTCCTTGAAAGAAGGGAGCTGGTATTTCCCCAGATGGGGGAAAAGCTTCGTCCCGTCCAGAACATTATCCGCCATGAAGTCTGGCGGCAACGTAAAGTTGACCATCATGACCTCAGCCCCTCCCGTTAAGATGCCCTTGCCCTTGCCGACCTATGAAGGGGTTGACGTGGCAGAGGGAGACACCGTCGTTGTCGCCGGAGGCGCAGAACTAACAGGTGTCTCATGGATCGCACTAGAAGACGTCTTCATCTTCACAGGTGATGCGACCGATACCTTCTCCTTCTCAGACGTAACGACTCTCGATGAGTCGCCAGCTTTTGAAGACGGTTCCCTCGAGACCGTCATCTTCGTCCGTTTCAAAACCCCCGACCCGTTGGTCGAGGTCCCCTTCCTCTTCTCTATGCACTTACCGGCCAGTTCAGCTTGAGCTGTCCTCTTGGCAGCTGCAGACAACATCTTCGCCTGAGATTCCCCTGAAAAACAAGAAAGGATAAAGCGTTACACGACTGAAAGAATGGAAAAGTTACGTCGAGAAAGAAAGGTACACTTACCAGTCATTTATTCCTCCTCTACTCTCGACTACTCTTTCTCTTCTTTCTCTGTCTCCTCTTCCTCTTGTCTCTCCTCTCGGTTCTCCCCCAAGTAGACCACGTCGTCGTCCTCGTCTACCAAATGTCATGTGACGAACGACCGCTCGTCGGTACTGAATTCCAAGAACTTGTTGATATTGGCCTGAGAATCGTCGTTGGGCTTCACATCATCGAGATTGATGTCTGAGGGCACAAAAGAGAGAAGATCAGTTGAGAAGAAAATCAATAAATATAACAAAAGACGCTCGACAAAAGCTAAAAAATTCACCTGCCGTATTCCAGCCGGACCTAATCCAGTCGCTGTCAGGGTCTAGCGTCACCACACACACGAATGCGTACCTGGTCTTCCACTTGTGGTCATTGACCGCAGTTTTTAGAACCAAGGTACGATCACCCTTGTGTTTTGAGAACATGCTATAGCGACGGTATCCGTCCATCTTGAGCTGATAGTCCGTCAGGAGGTCATTCACGTTCGTGGGCGACGCCCAATCCTTTGTAAGTCGCTCGATGACTTGGATAACACGCCAGAATTAGGGCATTAACTGCCCCGGCGAAAGGTCGAATTCGCACATGAAAGCCTTGGCCAGAGGCGAATAGGGCCATTCAAAACCTATCTTAAACGGACGGACCTGACCCGCTCTACTTAACGAAATCCCCGCATAAAGTTTTGCTAATCTTCTATGAGAATCGAGATCAACTTGATCTCGAATGGAACTTTGGGGCTCGGTCAACATTGCTAAACCAGTTAACCAAATTTTAATATCACTCAGAGCAAAAAGATCCCAGTTTCTCCTAGGTTTCCTAACAATCGATTTGCGACGCATAAAAGGAAGAAAGAGATCGTACCGTATATAGGCGCTCTAAACCTCGAAAACTCTAATCGGTTCAAAGATTTTTGCAGGTTTGGAAAGGATTAGCTGAAAGAAAGCAAGGATAAAAGAGGGAAATAACTCTATGGGTTTTGTAAAATGAGAAAGATCCGCAAAAGGTCTCTATTTATATATTCGACCGTGTCAGATCGAATCCTTTGATGATCGACACGTCTCGACGCCTCTTCGAATGCCCGCACGGATCATCAACACCTGGTATTGACAACTGTCAAGCATAGATCGAACGTCAACATGACGTCACGTTCCTATCGCCTTCTCAACTCCCATAGTTCAAATCAAACCGATTCGGTTCCAGTGCAACTGAATTGACCTTTTTGACACGTATCACACCCCTAAACATTCTTTTACACGAAGGTTTAAAAAGATTTTTTCTGACAAAAATTTAAAAATTTGAAATTTGAAATTGCCACTTAATTTTTAAAATTTGGGGGCAAACTGTTTGGGTAAAAATCCACGAGTCACGACCACGACAGAAAAAGGTAGGACACATATCACACGACATGTCTTGAATTTGTGCAAAGTCCTAAAAAGTGCATTCAAAACTTGTTAGCTCCAATCTTTCTGTTTGTAGTGAAAATAGTCTAAGTACAGAAGTAACCCATAGAGGCTCTGCAGAAGAACCCAAGAATACCGAAGGCAAGAATCAGCAGAAGACTGCTCACAGAGGACCGAGCCGCAGAACATCTGTCACCCTTGACAGAGCCTCTGCGGTTTATACTGAAGACTTAGAAGATTTACAAATATCTTTCTACTGTTCCAGGATCCGTTCATCCACTTGTTCCAGGCGTGCCCTGACATCAACTACACGTGTCAAACTCTGATAGGGCTCTGTCAGAATTGGAACATGCGCATTAAATGAACATCATACCAAGCTACTGTTCACCCAATCCTGTCTACTGTAGATCAGTCCTTATTGTCTAAAGTATGTCCCCTTTAGAAGTAGTATAAATAGAAGACTCATTTTGAGTTCTTCTATTAAGCTTAATACCACGAAAATACACATATATCATTAAGCTTTGCTCTTCTCACACACACCATTAACTGCAGATTTCTTGTTAATCCTTTGAAGTTCTTGGTGTTCTTAATATATATCAAATACAGTAATATTGGAGATATTCATATGTTCTTACATTCTATTTATTTGATATTGTGTGTTCTTCTACCTTTACATTGTCTTTCAGTTCTTAAATACGCTTCTGCACCATATCTAAATCTGAACTAACTGAAAGTTAAGATCATTGTTAACAAAACAGGAACCAACAATTGGTATCAGAGCAAACCTTAATTTTTAATATCAAGGGATTTTTAACCTAATCTTGGATTTTTAACTTGGATTTTTAACCTAATCTTGGTAGAAACTTGGATTTTTAACCTAATCTTCAAATTATTCAAACAGTTTCTGTTTTTCTGCCATTTTCGATTCATTCGAACTTTGGTAAACTTATAGAATCTGTTATTATGGTTAAAAACACCATTTTAGTGCTCAGCTTAAAGCTTTTTAAGCTTAAAAACTTCATACTAAGCATCCACTTCATACTCTGAAAAGTTTGCTGTTCAGACCCTTTTCTGGATAATTTCTCTCTCTAAAAATGACGAGTACAAACAACTTCCTCTCTGATGGTTCCTTAACCAAACCTCCCACTCTTCTTAGAGAAGAATACCCCCAATGGAAGATTCTAATGATTCACTTCTTTGAGGGTACTGACAAAGAATTGGTTTATTATATCCGTAACCCTCCTTTCGTTCCCATGATAACTGTACCTCGTGTTCCTAGCACAGACGACACACCAGAAATCCCAGAACACACGAAACCAAAGACCCAAGATAATTGGTCTGACCCTGATTGGGCTAAATACGAAGTTGCTCAGAAAACTAAGAGAATTCTGATTATGGCCATTTCAAAAGACCTTTTCCAGTCCATGGATGCTTGTGAATCTGCATATGATCTATGGAAAGAACTGGAAAAACAACTAGAAGGAGGAGTCAAAACCCAGAAGAACCGCAGAGCTCAATACATAAATGAATACTATGCCTTTAAAGCTCTGCCAACCGAATCTCTGCAGACTACGTATGATAGGTTCAACTCTCTAATAAACAAGTGCAAGAAGTTCGGAATCCACAGAACCTCTGAAGAAAACAAAGTTATGTTCCTGAAGTCTCTGAGTAAAGAATGGCTTCAGTTATCTATATCTCTGCAAACAAATCATGACTTAGATTCCTGGACCCTATCAGACCTCTATGGAACATTGGCAGCACAAGAGCCTCAGGTAGCACAAGCAAAAGCCCAGTTCATTGCACCTCTTGCACTGGTTGGTAAGACTACAGAGGCTAGGGAGAAACCAAAGAAAGAGAGAGCAGTAGAGGAAAGAAAGGAGAAGAAAAAGAAAAACATGATGGTGGAAAGTGAAGAAGAAGAGGAAGTAGCAGCAGAAGAAGAAACGACCCTGGCTTCGATAGCTAAATCATTAGCTCTCTTGACAAGGGAATTCAGCAGAGGATACCAGAAGAAATCTGGTAATGAACGATATGAAAGAGATAATCGAGAAAGAGAAGGGTCAAACGACAGAAGTGGTGACCGACAGAGGTCAAGTGATAGATATGACAGAGGAAATGTGTTGATCCAAACCCTCAGTGATTTGATAATGACCCTCTCTTAAATACTTAGTGAAAATTGTAAGTAAACAATATGTATTAGAGTTTCACTATCGCTGATAAGTACTAAGATCTTACAGTACCGCTGATAGGAACTCTCGCTCTTTAGATTAAACATTCAGCGAACACTGTTCACCATAATGCTCTGAGATTGTTTAGTCCTTATGATTAACGCTGATAAGTTAGTTGTTTACTTATGATCTCTGAAGACAAGTTTCACGTCAACATATGTTCTACGCTGAAGTCGAAGATCAAGCTCAAGAACACGCGACAAGTCTCCTAATGAACTGATGCAGATCAACGAAGACTCAGATTTGTCCACTCAACGTGAAGTATCAAGTACAGGACTTCAGCTATCGCTGAACTTTATCATTCGCAGATAAACAATGATGAAGCGCTGAATCAACGAAAAGCTGATCATGAAGTCCTCCGTACAAAGTACTTTTGTCTTAACCACCCTTGCACGACTTCGTACGATATGTCAGAAAAAGAACCTCCTTATTGTCTGAAATCGTACAACCACTCTGATACTACACTATTCAAACATGCGGCTACTAAGGTTGTCAACAAAGGTCAATGACATACAACCAATGTGTTAGCTTTAATTAGCCCCTAATTTACATGAATGTTTTATTAAGAAATAGTTTCAAGGACTTATTTGTATTTGCTGAGTGTCAAGGGCTAAATGTGTAAACAACCAATTATTGTATTGGTTATAATATCTCATTTATGAGATATTTTAGATAATATCTCTTAATATCTATTTTAAGAGATATTTTAGATAATATCTTAAAATATCTCATTTAAGAGATATTTAGATAAAGTATTCAAGTTTCTCTTTTCTATATATACGTAATTGAGAGAAAGAGCTTTTTAAGCAAAAAAAGGAAAGAGTGAGAGCTAGTTAAAAGAGAGAGTTGTTCTTCATTTCAAATATTGTAAACTCTTATCTTTATCAATCAAATACAAGGAATATTGCTATTATTGTTGTTACTTGTTATATCTGGGTTCCAACAATTGGTATCAGAGCCGTCTCAGTGATTTGAAGAAATCGAACGGAAGCGGAAAAGGCAAGAAAATTTCGTATTGAATTTTCTGGAAAACGCAGCGAATCGTTTTATCTATTCCCGGAGTTCGCACCGTCGGATCGTTGCGATATTTGGACAGAAGCTTCACAACACTCTGTTCTACATTCTGAACGGTGGGATTAATCATTTAAGATCCAGAAGGTACTCGTTTTATTTTCGTCGTAGTGCAGTAACATTTTGGGTAAAACGATCATCAATCGGATTTAAAGATTGATTTTTCTTCTGCAAGATTTATTCTTCAAAGTAACAACGATTAACGATCATTCTTTCAAGTAACAACATGTTGAAAAAGTGTCTAAGTTCGATGGGTGATTTTCACTACTACTCTAAACTCAGTTCAAACTTTCAAAAAGTGATTATTACTCTTGATAAAGAGTCAGAAGAAAGGAAGATAAGCCTTCAGATCGATTCAGACAAGGTTACCAAGCTAGAAGAGGCGGGTAAACTCTTAACCAATGAAAATATCGATCTTAAGATGAAATTATATGAATCTGAAACAAAGTTTGACGAAGTTAAGACTATTTTTTATGAAGAAAAGAAACGACTTGAACTTAAGTGTTTAAGTTTTTCTAAACTAATTTCTAACTTTGAAAAACTTATGATTTGTGAAAAAGAGAAGATTGAAAAAAAGAAGACTACTTTTGAAACAAATTCTATAGAGCTTTCTTACAAAATCTCAGAATTACAGAAAACTCTTGAAAAAGAGAGGAACGAATCTGATTTTGAAAGAAAATAATCTGAACAGTTAAAGGTTCAAAGATTTCAAGAAGTAAGTCAAAAGGAGGATTTTGAAAGAGAGAGATTGAATCTTAGATCTGAAGTAAAGAGACTAACAAGAAGATTCATCAACTTATCTGCTGAAATTAGAAAAGAGCAGAAGTTAAAATCTGATTTATCTTTACGGTTTAACTATGCAACAAAGAACGGAATTCTTTAATTTTTAAAATAAATTCAAAAAATTCTGTTAAAACAAAAGAGTTCATTAAACCAAACAAAGTGTCAACAAATCATATTTTTACTTCTCCTTTTTTCTATGATCAGAGGATAAACCGATCAGCTATTCAAACTTTTAAAAAGATAAAAATGGTTTGGATAGTGAAAGGCTCTTCTCTTGTTCAAAATATTCTCAAGCAATCTGTCTCAGTTGTGAATGATAAGATCAACAAAGCACTTCATGCTAATCCTAACAAAATAGGACCCATTTGGAAATGGGTACCAAAAATTGTTTGATCTGTTTTGCAGGTACTATTGGACTCCTTAATACATCTGTTAAGGACTCAGGCTTCAAAGTTCAATATGGACTCTTAAACACTCAGTTTAAGACTCATCCTTCAAAGGCAATTGATTTCGGTGCACAACAATCAAGTACTATGACAGCATGGTGGCAGATTTGCGATGCCGTAGTAAATTGATCATATCTCACTGATTAAGACACTGATTGATTCGATTCAAAAAGCCCTGGATTCCTAAGACACAGATGAACAATTTTCATGTTTTGAGAATTCAAAGATTCGAAATTTATAAGGGTCATATGCATCGTTGAAGTAGACAACAGTGTGCTGATGGAAAGCTGATGGACAGATCTGCGCGACTGTGGTAAATCAACCATATCTTTGTCGTACGAGGTCAAAAAGAGGTGATTCAAGATGATATGAACATATAACAAACCAATGAAAGATGTTTGTGTTTTGTGTTCTAGCAAAATCCGGAGGTAAAATGGTCTAAATCAATGTCAAAGTAAGTGTAACACTTCTGTTATGCTTCTGCCGCACGCGACCAAGCTTCTGTCGCACACAGAAACAGCCTCTGCCGCACACAGAAGCAAGCTTCTGTCGCACGTGACCAAGCCTCTGCTGCACACAGAAGCAAGCTTCTGCCGCACGAGACCAACTTTTGCAGAGCCGCGATCAAACTTCTGCAGAACCTCAAGCGTTTGTCAAGCCGCGATCATCTTTTGTCGACCACTCAGACCAACTTCTGCCGACAACTCGTACTTATGGCTCAGATTTTTTGCGACCACCTTCTGTGGTACTGTTCACCACAGAGCCTCTGTGGACTGAACCTCTGCAACCGAACCTCAGAGCCCATAGCACAACGTCTTAATTCTTGCTGTCAGCTTTGCGCACCTGTCGTATTTTCAACAGAACTCCCTCCTCGAAGCTCCAAATTTGATGAGTCCATATGCGTTGGATTCCTAAGACATAGATGAACACTTTTCGTGTTTTGATCTTGGTCTGAATCAGTGTTCTTCTTGGTCAGAATCTCTGCTAAAGTCAGTACACATCTGCTGGACAGAAAGTTGTGTTTCACTAAAATCATCATCAGAACTCCGTCGGCACTGCGATCAACCTCTACCGCCAAACCTCTGCCGAACAACCTCTGTGGTACTGTTCACCACAGAGCCTCTGTGAAATCCAACAGAGCCTCTGTGGACTGAACCTCTGCGACTCAACCTTGGAACCCGATTTTTGTTTACTTGCTGTCAACTTTGCGCTGCTTCAGAAACATGCGCATAACTTTTGACTCGGTGCTCCAAATTACTCGATTCTAGTTGCATTGGAAAGATATTTCACAGACGCACGACTTTGAAGTCCTGAGTTTTCTCAAATTATGAGTGCTGATATGCCAAAATCAGTTTCAAAGTCTGCTGTAAATTGCCGGACCGAAAGCATTGCATTTAATTAATGCTCCTTCCGCTTTCAAGAACGGTGTTCTCGATGTTTTTACATAAATCAGTGTAGAACCAGTACCTCACCAGAATGTGCTTCTACACACATCAGTGTAGGACCAGTACCTCAACAGATCAGAATTTGACTGGTATTTCTAATCTCTAACCCCCAGCACCATGTTTCCTTTTAAATTTGAATTAACCGTGTTTTTGGATATTCCTAACAAATGTGGAATCATCAAAGATGATGATTACCAACACTTTTTGATTCTTACAGGATATCTGATTACAAATTGAGCCTAAATGAGATTTAAATGCTCAATTTGAGGGGGAGAATGCCAATCTGACCATGTACATCCGAAGAAAAAGATTCTGACGGCCGCAACCAACCTCTGTCGGATGCAACCAACCTCTGTCGGCTGTGACCAACCTCTGTCGAACAAAGACAAACCAAAGTAAGTATGTCTCTTGTAACGTCCCAAAAATTACAAGAAATTTTAAAAATTTTTAAAACATACATTTCATTATAAAAATCACCCCAATCTAATAATGTGCAAACCAAGTTGAAACATTTCGTTTACCAAACCATTCAAAAAGTTACGCAGCGGAAAATGTTATAAATAAAGTCTAGAGGTTTAAAAGTAAAAATTAAAAAAACATCATCAACGCTCCGCGCTCGTGTGTACCGTCAAACCTGCCTGCCCCTCGCACCTGAGATCACAACATAAGGGAAAAGGGTAAGCTAAAGCTTAGTGAATTCAAACACACACGTAGGTAGCAACCCACGTATATCGCCCCTACTCGCAAGTAGGCCACATCACTATCACCTTGAATACAGCCACAATCAATTATCATATAAAGACAAACCTCGGTCCCACCGAGCAACTAGATAAATTAATTATAAGCTCAGTCCCACCGAGCCCCCGGTCCCACCGAGTAAAACAAAATATAACTAAGCTTAGTCCCACTAAGCCCTCGGTCCCACCGAGTAAAACAATACAAATAAGCTTAGTCCCACCAAGCCCTCGGTCCCACCGAGTGAGCAAAATATAAATATACAAATCGCCAATCATTAACAGTTACCACATACCAATTATCTCATGCAACCACATAATTACACGTAACAACCAATAACACAAAAACAACATACATGAAATTCCTAACTACGCGGTGAAAGAACTCACCTCAAAAGCGCGTCTAGCTCGTAATCAAAATTCCAAGCTCCACAATCCAAAAATCACTTCCCAATACCTAAACGAACGTTAACATGCATTAATACGAGACTCGGACCTAAAGACGCGACACACGCTACAACCGTCACTAAAATGACTTTTCCACCTAACTAAACGGGTCTGTTCGGGACCTGATTCGACCCTCTTAAACCCAGAAAATCCTCAAACATTTTATATGACTAGAAAGTGCTCTGAGTTACGGCTCCAAGGACATATCGCACGCGCTCTAACGATTTTTCTACAATTTATTATGGATTTTACAAAACTGATTATGTGCACAGCGAAAAAACAGCACCTTTCGCTACAAACAGCAGTTTAACTCAATTTACAGCCCGAACTGGATTTTGCACGAAACCCGGAAAAGTTGCTAGACTCGAAAAGGGAACTTTTGGCACCAATTTCACCCCAATCCGAGCTACGAGTAAAAAGTTATCGGCTACGCAAGAACAGGGCAGAATCCAGAATTCTTTACATGAAATGACGAACCGCTGAACTTGCGGCCACTTTTTCTCCTAGCTCGAGGCCGAACCAGTTTTCCGCTAAAACACAGAAAACGTGCCTGGTCCCGAGCTCGAAGCGTGGGCGCCAGTTTCGGCTCAATCGGAGTTATGACGGAAAAGTTATAGCCGTCGCAAAACAGTGGCGGAACGGTTATTCACATAAACTGACGATTTTTTATAAGGCGATTACGCAACTGATTTTTTTTTTACGAGTTCGGGTTTTCTAAGCAACGGTGGGTTTAGGTCAGTAAGGTCCCGCCACACGAGCACCACCCACCGCCCTCTCCGGCAGGGTGGTCGCCGGCGGCGGCAGCAGGCGGCGGTTGCTCGCCGGAAAAAGAATAAACAAGAACGAACAAGATAGAGCGAGGGGAACGGCTTACCTTGCGATGGTCGTTTCTCTTCCCTCGACTTCTCCGGTGAATGGAAATCCTCCGGCGACTGGAACTCCGGCGACTGGAACCTCCGGCGACTGGAACTCCGGTGACCACTCTCTCTCTTCTTCTCTTGGTTCTCTCTCTTGCGATCTCTTTCTCTCACTCACTAATTCTCCCTCTCGGCAAAATCCAAACCAAAAGAAAAACCCACAACAATCAAAGGGGCTGTTTTGTTGCTGATTTTGGAAACCGACGAGAAGAGAGAAAGGGGGGGGGGTCGGTCCCCCTTCCTTAGCCGTTCACCCCACAAAAATCCCTTATGTCCACAATTGGCCCCTAAACTCCAACACCTTGGCACTTTTGATCCCTAAATTCCCATTACATTGTAAAAAAAAAATAAGGTTTGCCATACCTAACATTCGAGGTCCCTTTGACAACTTCCGTTAAAGAGACTCGCTAGAAAAAAAAATTAAGGATTTTAAAAAAACATACCGGGACACGGGCTTTACAACTCTCCCCCGCTTGAATTAGACTTCGTCCCCGAAGTCTACTCCTGCAAACAGCTCCGGATAATTCTCTCGCATCTCTGCTTCAGGTTCCCAAGTCCACTCGGAACCCTTTCGGTGTCTCCATTGAACCTTCACCAACCCAACAACCTTGTTCCGCGAGGTTCTCGTCCTCCTGTCAAGAATAGCAATTGGCTTTTCCACATAATTAAGCCGCTCATCGATCTGAATATCTTCGAGCGGTACTACTGCAGACTCATCCATCACACACTTCCGCAATTGCGAAACGTGGAAGGTGTTGTGAATCAAGTTCAGTTCCTCCGGTAACTCTAACCGGTAAGCCACTTTCCCCACGCGGGCGATGATCCGGTAAGGTCCAATATAACGAGGCCCTAGCTTCCCGCGCTTACGAAACCGGATCACCCCTTTCCAGGGTGAAACCTTCAATAACACATAGTCGCCAACTTGAAACTCCAAGTCTGATCGCCTTTTATCGGCGTAGCTCTTCTGTCGACTCTGAGCTGTAACCAAACGATCCCGCACAATCTGTATCATCTCGGTCGTCCTTAACACAATGTCAGTGCTCCCTAGCACCCGATGACCCACTTCGCCCCAACAAACGGGCGTCCTGCACTTCCTACCGTACAACAGCTCGTACGGCGGCATGCCAATACTAGAGTGATAGCTGTTGTTGTAGGAAAATTCTGCTAGAGGAAGGTGCTGATCCCAACTACCTCCAAAGTCAATGACACAAGCTCGAAGCATATCCTCGAGGGTCTGAATGGTTCGCTCGCTCTGACCATCCGTCTGTGGATGGAAGGCTGTACTAAAGTGTAACCGTGTACCCATCTCCGACTGGAACTTCTCCCAAAACCGGGAGGTAAAACGAGTATCCCTGTCGGAGACAATCGAAACTGGCACCCCGTGCCTGGCCACGATCTCACGCACAAACACCTCCGCAAGCTTCTCCGCCGAGGAGCTCTCCCTGATGGCCAAGAAGTGAGCACTCTTGGTCAGACGGTCAACAATCACCCAGATGGCATCATTCCCACGGGGAGTCCTTGGGAGTTTCGTTATGAAGTCCATGGTAATTTCTTCCCATTTCCAAACCGGAACCTCCAACGGTTGCAATTTCCCATGAGGTCGTTGATGTTCCGCTTTGACCTTCCGACAGGTCATACATACCTCCACACATCTAGCCACATCCCGCTTCATGCCGGGCCACCAGTAACCTTCGCGCAAGTCCCTGTACATTTTTGTAGCCCCCGGATGAATCGAGAACTTGGACTTATGCGCCTCATCCATCAGCACCTGACGGTTCCCACCGAGGAGTGGAACCCAAACCCTACCATGTCGAGTTAACAACCCACGACTATCACGAATAAAATTCGGGATTTCCCCCGACACTCTTTCCCGCTTCGCATTCTCCTCTAAGACAGCCACCTCCTGAGCGCTTTTTATTGACTCCAAGATAGGGGCCACCACTGTCAATCGCTGACATAAACCCCTCAATGGCTCACCGACCGGGTGTCGGCTGAGTGCGTCCGCGACCACGTTCGCTTTACCCGGGTGGTAAAGTATCTCGCAGTCATAATCCTTCAGTACATCGAGCCATCTTCGTTGGCGCATATTAAGATTCTGTTGATCCATCAAGTACTTGAGGCTCTTATGGTCAGTGTAGATTGTACACTTGACACCATAGAGATAGTGCCTCCAAATTTTAAGAGCAAACACTACCGCTCCCAACTCCAGGTCATGCGTCGGGTAATTTGCTTCGTGAGGCTTCAGCTGTCTAGAAGCGTAGGCTATGACCTTGCCGCGCTGCATAAGCACGGCACCCAAACCCTGATGTGATGCGTCGCAATACACCACCAAATCCTCCATACCCTCAGGCAAGGTTAGTACAGGAGCCTCGCACAACCGCCTGCGTAGCTCCTCAAACGCCTTCTGTTGCTCCTCACCCCAGCTGAAGGCCGCAGATTTCTTCGTCAATCGCGTCATCGGCAACGCGATCTTGGAGAAATCCTGAATAAACCTTCGGTAATACCCCGCCAAACCTAGGAAGCTCCGCACCTCGGTAGGAGTCTTCGGTACTTCCCACCGTAACACTGCTGAGATTTTAGCTGGGTCAACCATGATACCATCCTGGTTCACGACATGTCCTAAGAACTGGACCTCTCGTAACCAGAATTCGCACTTGGAAAACTTCGCGTATAACTTCTCTCGCCTTAAAACCTCCAACACTTCCCGAAGATGTACCTCGTGCTCCTCCTTGGACTTGGAATACACCAGAATGTCGTCGATGAATACAATCACCGATCTGTCCAACATCGGACTGCACACACGGTTCATGAGGTCCATGAATGCTGCTGGTGCATTGGTGAGCCCAAAAGGCATCACCACGAACTCGTAATGACCGTACCGTGTACGGAAGGCTGTCTTCTCTGTGTCCTCACTCCTGACCCGCATCTGGTGGTACCCTGACCGCAAGTCGATCTTAGAGAACCATGAGGCTCCCTGAAGCTGGTCGAATAGATCGTCAATCCTCGGCAACGGATAACGATTCTTTACCGTAAGCTTATTCAGCTCCCGGTAATCTATACACATTCGCTGTGACCCATCCTTCTTCTTTACAAATAAAATAGGTGCTCCCCACGGCGAACAGCTCGGTCTGATGAACTCCTTTTCGAGTAGTTCCTGTAACTGGGCGTGCAGTTCTTTCATTTCCGGTGGGGCCAGGCGATAGGGTGCCTTGGCCACCGGAGCAGCACCCGGGATCAGATCGATCCGAAACTCTACCTGTCGTTCGGGAGGTATCCCCGGCAAATCCTCAGGGAATACGTCGATGAACTCCCGTACAACTGGCACATCTTCCGCAGACTCCTTCTCCTCCCCAACTCTCGTGTCTAACACATATGCCAGGAACCCCTGACCACTATGCTGAAGGTACCTTCGAGCTCTCGCAGCCGAACATATAGCCGTAGTCCGCCTAGACGAATCTCCCTGTACTAACAGTTCTCCCCCGCTTGGGGTTCGAACTCGCACTTGTTTGTGGCGACAAACAATCTCCGCGTCGAACTTATCCATCCAATCCATTCCCACAATCACACAAAGCTCCCGCATGGCAATCGGGATCAGGTCAATGGGAAACCGCACTCCTGAAATCTCTAAAATGCACCCGCGAAACACATCCGTGACCGTCAAGGTCCTATCATCAGCCACCTCAACAACAAGAGGATGACTCAAACGTCCTACCACTCGGCCCAAACCCTCGCTAAACGTGCGTGACACAAAAGAGTGAGTAGCCCCACTATCAAACATTACACCCGCAGGCACCGAGTTAACTAGGAACGTGCCTACCATATAATCCCGACACAAAATAATAAACAACATGCAAAGGAAAAACAAGAAGAGGGAAACAAAGGGAATGTACCTGTAACCACTTTAGGCGTCGCCTGCGCCTCATCCACCGTCAACTGGTGGACTCTGCCTCGAGCCGCTCCCGCCCCCGACGGGCCTGCTCGACCATCGGTAATACGTAACGGGGCATTCCCAGGCGCCCTCGGTGCTCCACCCCCAGTAGCTACCCCTGCCCTAGGACAGTTGGCCCTTACATGGCCTGTCTGATTACAGTTGAAACAAACCACTAACGGTACCCTACAATCCCGGCTAAGGTGACCGGGTTGGCCACACTTAAAACACCCCTCAACTCTCCTCACCCCGGTATCTCGGGGTTTAAACCCGCCACCCCTAGAACCCGTGCGCGTATCCGTGAACCTCGATCTCTTCGGTGCTGCCGAGATGGGCGTCACCGGCTGTGCTGCCTTCCGTTTCTTGGCTTGGGTCTCCAGCTCAATCTCCCTCCTCCGAGCAGCGTCCATCATGGCAGACAGCGTAGTATACTGAGCCGTGCTAACAAATTCCCGAATCTCCGTGCGCAACATATCCTTATACCGTGACATCTTCATCTCTTCCGAGGCAGCATACTGTGGGCAAAATAATGACATCTCAGTGAATTTCTTGTTCATTTCCTTTACTGTCTCTGTAGTCTGTGTGAGCTCTAGAAATTCCTTCGCGAGTCGTTCCATTTCTACCGGCGGTACATACTCTGCACGGAAACGAGTGACAAACTCGTCCCAAGTCAAGGTAGTGCGCTCGGCAGGCGTCAATGCCGTGGCGCACCAATCCTTCGCGCCGTCACGAAGTAGGTTTACTGCAAAACGGACCTTTAGGTTGTCCGGGCAGCCACTGGTCAGGAAAGCGAATTCCATGTCGGATACCCACCTCATGCTGGTAATAGGATTCGGGTCTCCTTTAAATTCTGGTGGGGAACAGGCAGAGAGATCCCGATACTGGAACTCTCGGGTACGAAGCTGACCCTCCGCAGGCAGGGGAATAGCCGCAATACGCTCCTCTAGAAGAATCACCACCTCATCTCGAATAGCGGTGATGATCTCGGGAATCGCCTCCCCGATCGCGTGAGACACCTCTGTAGCAATCAGGTCCCTAATACGCTCCTCAGTAAGTCCTGCCTCAGCCTGCGGCGCAGCCGCGCGGTTCCTTCTAGTGTTGACCACTCTAAAAAAAATCAGAGAGTTATTAACACAACTAACTCACCCTACCACTCTCACGTTCCACACCTTGGCTTCCTAGCGACTCTCCCCGACTCGAGCATGGATCCTGTGCTTCAGATAGTAGGAGCTCGGCTACTACCCTTCACACCTATCCTTACTCGTTTCGAGTCCTGTCCCGGGACGTCCAAGTAGTTGGTTTCCACAAACAACACGTATACACATTCCAGTAACTGCTAACACTTTACCTAGCTCTCTAGAATAGTCATATCACCCCACTACCCTTGCTAAGACGGAAATCCCACTAACCCTGACGAGTCGCCTCGTGAATGCACAGTCGTATACAGTGTAAAAACCAGATAGGCGTTCGAATAAAAGATTCTACCCTAGAACGGTTAGACTCAAACAAGAGCTGCGCAATAGAACTAAATCCAATATTCTAAGGCTATTCAGTTCCTACCGCATACAACCTAAAGTGCATTCGCTTAACCACCTATCAGAGCTAGCATGATTTCCAATAAGCAAGTAATAAGCATACAGTACCATACAGTTCACATAAGCAATCTAGCATGCATACCCTATGCCTAGAAAGCGATATTTACACTAAGCTCCTTACCTTCCCAGCTGGCATCGGCTGACTGTACACACTGCGCCCACGATCACCGTTTCCCAAACGGGTTTTCTCTTTTCATTTAATTTTTAAAAAGATCAAATAAAAGAATTTAAAATCTCTTAGCCGCAACTTGAGACCAAACACACCGAGATGTGCTTGATTCACTCAAGCTGTGCTCTGATACCAAGTTGTAACGTCCCAAAAATTACAAGAAATTTTAAAAATTTTTAAAACATACATTTCATTATAAAAATCACCCCAATCTAATAATGTGCAAACCAAGTTGAAACATTTCGTTTACCAAACCATTCAAAAAGTTACGCAGCGGAAAATGTTATAAATAAAGTCTAGAGGTTTAAAAGTAAAAATTAAAAAAACATCATCAACGCTCCGCGCTCGTGTGTACCGTCAAACCTGCCTGCCCCTCGCACCTGAGATCACAACATAAGGGAAAAGGGTAAGCTAAAGCTTAGTGAATTCAAACACACACGTAGGTAGCAACCCACGTATATCGCCCCTACTCGCAAGTAGGCCACATCACTATCACCTTGAATACAGCCACAATCAATTATCATATAAAGACAAACCTCGGTCCCACCGAGCAACTAGATAAATTAATTATAAGCTCAGTCCCACCGAGCCCCCGGTCCCACCGAGTAAAACAAAATATAACTAAGCTTAGTCCCACTAAGCCCTCGGTCCCACCGAGTAAAACAATACAAATAAGCTTAGTCCCACCAAGCCCTCGGTCCCACCGAGTGAGCAAAATATAAATATACAAATCGCCAATCATTAACAGTTACCACATACCAATTATCTCATGCAACCACATAATTACACGTAACAACCAATAACACAAAAACAACATACATGAAATTCCTAACTACGCGGTGAAAGAACTCACCTCAAAAGCGCGTCTAGCTCGTAATCAAAATTCCAAGCTCCACAATCCAAAAATCACTTCCCAATACCTAAACGAACGTTAACATGCATTAATACGAGACTCGGACCTAAAGACGCGACGCACGCTACAACCGTCACTAAAATGACTTTTCCACCTAACTAAACGGGTCTGTTCGGGACCTGATTCGACCCTCTTAAACCCAGAAAATCCTCAAACATTTTATATGACTAGAAAGTGCTCTGAGTTACGGCTCCAAGGACATATCGCACGCGCTCTAACGATTTTTCTACAATTTATTATGGATTTTACAAAACTGATTATGTGCACAGCGAAAAAACAGCACCTTTCGCTACAAACAGCAGTTTAACTCAATTTACAGCCCGAACTGGATTTTGCACAAAACTCGGAAAAGTTGCTAGACTCGAAAAGGGAACTTTTGGCACCAATTTCACCCCAATCCGAGCTACGAGTAAAAAGTTATCGGCTACGCAAGAACAGGGCAGAATCCAGAATTCTTTACATGAAATGACGAACCGCTGAACTTGCGGCCACTTTTTCTCCTAGCTCGAGGCCGAACCAGTTTTCCGCTAAAACACAGAAAACGTGCCTGGTCCCGAGCTCGAAGCGTGGGCGCCAGTTTCGGCTCAATCGGAGTTATGACGGAAACGTTATAGCCGTCGCAAAACAGTGGCGGAACGGTTATTCACATAAACTGACGATTTTTTATAAGGCGATTACGCAACTGATTTTTTTTTTTACGAGTTCGGGTTTTCTAAGCAACGGTGGGTTTAGGTCAGTAGGGTCCCGCCACACGAGCACCACCCACCGCCCTCTCCGGCAGGGTGGTCGCCGGCGGCGGCAGCAGGCGGCGGTTGCTCGCAGGAAAAAGAATAAACAAGAACGAACAAGATAGAGCGAGGGGAACGGCTTACCTTGCGATGGTCGTTTCTCTTCCCTCGACTTCTCCGGTGAATGGAAATCCTCCGGCGACTGGAACTCCGGCGACTGGAACCTCCGGCGACTGGAACTCCGGTGACCACTCTCTCTCTTCTTCTCTTGGTTCTATCTCTTGCGATCTCTTTCTCTCACTCACTAATTCTCCCTCTCGGCAAAATCCAAACCAAAAGAAAAACCCACAACAATCAAAGGGGCTGTTTTGTTGCTGATTTTGGAAACCGACGAGAAGAGAGAAAGGGGGGGGTCGGTCCCCCTTCCTTAGCCGTTCACCCCACAAAAATCCCTTATGTCCACAATTGGCCCCTAAACTCCAACACCTTGGCACTTTTGATCCCTAAATTCCCATTACATTGTAAAAAAAAAATAAGGTTTGCCATACCTAACATTCGAGGTCCCTTTGACAACTTCCGTTAAAGAGACTCGCTAGAAAAAAAAAATTAAGGATTTTAAAAAAACATACCGGGACACGGGCTTTACATCTCTCATAAAATCTTTCCTAAAACAGTTTTTCTCGGACATCATTTCATATATATGTCCTAAAAACAGTTTTGAATAACATATAAACTTTGGGTTATCAAAAAATTTCAGAATCTTTAGTTATGAGAAATTTTCACTCACAGAGCCTCTGCAAGTTTTTACAGAGCTCAAAAACCTTTGTGAATAAAAATTGTACTATATTTTAGGACACAAACTTTCAAATTTGTCCTAAAACAATGCTTAAAACGATGAAAACTTTGGATGATAAAAAACGTTTATGAATCGTTAGTTTTTAGAATTTTTCTTCCACAAAACCTCTGCTGAGTTTCACAGAGCTTCAAAACCTCTGTTGGAGAAAATTTCGTGCTAACACTCTATCGATCACTACCAATGCTTTTTCAAACAAATTTTGAGAAGAATAAAAGGTAAGTCTCAGATCACAGGTTAGAAACAAACCTCTGCCAAGTAACGATCAACCTTTGCCAAGCGTTTGTCGAGCCACAATCATTCTGTTGATCCAAAATCAACCTCTGGCGACAACATAAACCTTTGCTCAGAAGTTTGCAACCACCCTCTGTGATAGTGTTCATCTCAGAACCTCTGTAAAATCCTACAGAACCTCTGCGACTTAACCTCAGCTCTAAAGGTAAAATCTCTAAACCTTTAAACTCATCATTTTTAGAGAAAGGCCATCTTTAAAATAAAAAAAAACTCTTTTTAATTGGTCAAACCACTTCTACATGCTAAAATATTTTATCTGCTATAGAAGTTTGGATTTTAATTTTTTATGTGTGAAAAATATAAACTCTAGGACAAATTTTTTTGAATCAATGTGTGATCTTTATAACTTCTATGGATCACTTAAACCGGTGTTTCCTACCAAAGAAGTAAACCTTGAGTGTTTTTGAGAGGTGAAGAGTCTACATCAAAGAAAGAGTTCGGTTAGATGTGAGCTACATGATAAAAAGAAAGAGGGTGTGAGAACAGAGTCAAAAGAAATATACAACTCTGCACTATCTTTTTCTGAGCCGGGCAAGCCACATTACTGATTTATCACGACTCTTTGGTGATTATCATGGAAACAGGCAATTAGCCCATGCCAACTCTTGAATTAACCCCACTAGCTACTTATTTCCTTCTCAACAGGGAAATACTAAGCAGCATATATGCTATCTGATCTTTATTTGGAAGGTTGGATATTGAAAAGAAGGAAATTTGCCCCACCTTCACACTTCACTCATGCACATTGAGTCTGTGGACACCTGTTTTGTCCAAACAGTTTACACACTTTTGAGCCTAATAGACAATACTCCATTTTTCTTCCACACAATATCACGAATCTTTGTGATTCCACTTGCATATCTATGTGATAATGCCAGAACAGTTTGAGAAGTTTAATTTTATAATTCTACTTCTATGATAACTGGAAGTCCTATCAGAGCTTCATAAATGTCAACTCTGAACATAGGCCATGTTAGCTTCAATCTTCCTAATCATAGAAGTATTTAGAAGTAGTGAAAATTAGGCTAAGTGAAGAAAGCCTCTTACAGAGGCTCTGCCGACATTACCGAGAAATCAAGGTCAAGAAGCTACAGAAGCAGCAGAGGCTTCCTACAGAAGCTCTGTCATACGCACAAAGAAGACCAAAGACTCGGAATCCGGCGAAGACTGCTCCACAGAGGACCAGACCGCAGAACCTCTGTAATTCATTACAGAGCCTCTGTGGTCCTCAATGAAGACTTGGAAGATATTACTGAATACGTTCATCAACTTGCATGAAAAAGTACTATCAAAACACGTGTCAAGCTCTGAGTGGACTCAATAGGGCAAGGTACAAAATAGACTTCTGCGCCATTTAATGCATTTACCAAAAGTACATCTGCTCCACTAAATGCGCATGGCTCAAACAACTGCTCACACCATCCAGTCCACTGTTCACACCATCCAGTTTACTATTCATGCCGTAAAAGGAACAGTGACCTACTTCATAGTCTTCTAAGAGTAGTATAAAAGGAAGTCTCATGTTGAGATCTTCCTAAGGACGAAAACAAAAGGAATCACTAATACTCTCAAGCTTTATTGTCAAATATCTGAGTGTTATATTCTCACACACACCAACAGTTATTAATCTGTTCTTCGTGTTGTTATTATATATTGAATGACAGTAACTACTCAAGAAATCCTTTTCATTCTTTACTGTTTTCTTTATATATGTGCGTTCTAATATCTATCAAACATATCTGTTAGTTTAATACGCTTCCGCATCAAACTCTAAACTCCACTAATAGATTGTTAATCTTGATTAAGTGTATCTGGGATCCAACAATTGGTATCAGAGCCTTCCTTGATTTTCAATATCAAGTGATCCACTTATCAAGACTCGTGATAGATATTATTGAGATTTAAAATTGTGTCTGGAAACTGCTTAAACCCAGAAAATCTTCAAGCTCATCGAAGTAACTCTTTAGTCATACTTTCTTTCTAAAATCTTCAAATGACAAATACAAATAATTTCTTTACTACTGGTTCTCTCACTAAACCTCCTACTCTCCTTCGAGATGAGTATCCTCAGTGGAAAATAAGAATGGTCCATTTTTTCGAGGGCACTGAAAAAAATCAAGTACAATATCTGTACAATCCTCCTCCTATTCCCATGACAGTAGTACCTCGTATACCTGCTACTGCTGAATCTGCCGAAATCCCCGAACATCAAAAACCAAAGCCAAAAGGGGAGTGGTCAACCGAAGATAAAGCAGAAGATGAAGTTGCTCAGAAAACCAAGAGGACATTAATTATGGCAATACCCAACGAACTCTTTCAATCCTTGGATTCATGTGAAACAGCGCATGATCTATGGAAAGAACTGGAAAGACAGTTGGAAGGAGGTGCTAAAACACAAAAAAACCGAAGAGCACAGTACATCAATGAATATCATGCATTCAGAGCCTCTGCAACAGAATCTCTGCAAACAACATACGACAGATTCAACTCTCTAATCAACAAGTGCAAAAAAACAGGCATTGACAGAACTTCTGGAGAAAACAATGTCATGTTTTTAAAAAGTCTAAATGAAGAATGGCTCCAGCTGTCTATGTCCCTACAGACAAATCAGGATCTAGACACATGGACTCTCTCTGATCTTTACGGAACATTAGCCGCACAAGAACCTCAGATAGCACAGGCTAAAACACTAACCATTGCACCATATGCATTGGTTAGTAAAACTAAAGAGGATGCACAGAGACCAAGAAATGATAAAGCCACAGAGGAGAAGAAGAAGGAGAAGAAGAAGATGGTGATAATTGACAGTGAAGAAGAAGAGCAAGCAGAAAAGGAAATAACTCTTGCGTCACTAGATAAATCTTTAGCTCTATTGACAAAAGAGTTCAGAAGAGACAACAGAAGAGATGACAGAAGAGGAGAAGAATCAAGTGGCCGACAGAGGTCAAGCGATAGAAATTACAGAGGGAATGACCGACAGAGGTCAGATGACTCGGTAAGCCACACACAGCAAGAATGCTACAAGTGCGGCAAACCTGGTCACTATGCAAATGAATGTAGACCAGAGAAAGGCGGAGACCTACAGAAGTCCAATGATCGAACAGGAAACACACCTCAAGGGTGTTTTAACTGCGGAAAACCAGGCCATTTTGCGAATGAATGCAGAAGCAGATCAAATCGCCCACAGAGGGACTCTGCTTTCTACAAAAAGAAAGCCGAATATTATGCTCAAAAATCCTTAATGGCAAAAGGACATTCTGAGGAGAACACAGAAGACTTCCAGTCAGACTCTACTTCTGACGATGAACATACCGCCAATGCCCTCTTCTGTGGCATGGCAGAAGTCGACTCCTGCACTGACTCTGAGGTATCTACTTCAAATTCCAACTCTTGTATTACCTCTGTAGATGATAATACACTTAGAATTAACATTGAATTAATTGAACTGAAAGAGATAAATCAAAGTATTTAGAAAAGACTCACTTTCAATGAGAGAGAAGTACGGCTTCTCACTCAAGAAAAAGCAAAGATTTTTGAGGAAAAAGAGAGAGTAGAAAAGAATTGGAACAAAACTCTAGATCCTTTAAAAAACAAATTTCTGAATTAACCAATACTTTAAAAGCTAAAACAAAAGAACTTTCAGTTTCAAGGAGCGAAACTACTGACATAAGAGCTCTTAAAGAATACTTTCAAAGAGAAAGAGAGGTATTATGGCAAGATTTACTCAGAAGAGAAGTTTTGCTTAAAAACTATAAAGATGCACAGAAAGTTTATGAAAAAAGTAAACTCACAAATAGGGAGACGAGGTATAGGGTATGATGATATCACCCTAGGTGTTGAAGGCAAAAGAAACAAACCTCTGTCCTCTTTATTTGTGATTGGAAAAACGAACAAACCAGATTTTCCAAATCTAATCTCTGTAAGCAAAAGGGCGAAAATCTCTGTGGATCCTTACTTGAAGAAACATAAGAAGATGATGAACGCGTGGTTTGAAAACACAGACTCATCATCCTCAACCTCTGTCAATAGAGGTATCAAACCAAAGAAATATCTGAAAACACAAGATCAGATTGGTATCTTCAAGTTTGGTAAACCAGAGACCCAAACACAGGTTGCTTTTGTCTGTTTGATAAACGTTGAAAAGAAATTATCAGCAGAAGCTCCTGAGTTTAAACCCATTTTTTCAGAAGAAAACTTTAAAAATTTAATTGAAAAAGAAATTTTGGAAATATGGAAATCAAGCGTTTTAGAAAATTTCTGTACATCTTCTATAGATAAAACTCTCACTGAAGAAATCTTATTAGAAACCTCTGCAATCTATGAAAACTATTCTACAGAGGAAGAAAGCTCGTACGATACATGCTCAGAAAATCCAGCCTCTATTGAAAGAATTGACTCAACCTCTGTATACGAGGACGATTCATCCTCTGACAACTCAGAGACTTATTTCAAATCAGGGATAATTCACTGTGACACAGAGGATGTCAAATTCTCCTCTGAAGTTCCTCACAGAACTATTTCTACAAAAGAGAAACTCACAGAGATTCCAATCTGCCAAGATTTTCTAAATTTGAATCAACATATCAAAACCTCTGCTGAGCTTAAAAAGTTACAGAAGACCTCTATTGATCCTATAAGTTCTAGATTTTCAAAACCCAAGGTTAATAAATCTTTTTCTTCTGTGACAGTGATGAAAGAAGTTCACCACAGAAGCAACCCACAGAAGGCAGGTCCTAAACAGAGCTTTTGCAAACAACATTCGAGTATTCATAGATCTTCTAGTAATAGGAAATCTAATGTAAAGAAAGAATGTAATGCCTCTGTGGCTGAGTTTAAAAAATTCATTGAAAAGTTCAAGCAAATTACATCTCATATTCAATACTGTCATTGCTTTGATCTTATTTCTAAACTTAATAATCATTTTTCAAGTCAAGTCTGTTTACTCTCTACGACAATTCAAAAGTCAAATCCCACAAAGAAACAATCTGACTCTTCTGCAGAGAACAAAATGTATTTCAAGAATGCCAAGGCAAACTTGAAAAACTCTAACAAAATTGGACCCATATGGATATGGGTACCTAAATCTCTGTGATTGTCCTGCAGAAGAAGTATGTGCCAATCTGGTATCTAGACTCCGGATGCTCAAGGCACATGACTGGTGACAGAAGTGCACTATCCACGTACAAAGAAACACAAGATGGTGGATATGTGACTTTTGGAGACAACAAGAAAGGACACATAAAAGGCTATGGAGTCATAAGGAAAGAAGACGTTTTAGTATACAAAGTTGCATATATGGATGGCCTTAAGCACAACCTACTCAGTGTAAGTCAACTTTGTGATACAGGATTCAATGTGTTGTTCAAAAGAACTTTCTGCTCTCTACAAAGTGAAGAAACAAGTATGGAACTTCTGTGAGCTAAAAGAATAGGTGATCTATATCTAATGAAATTCAACTCAAAGAACAAAGACAAAGTTTGCCTTGTTGCCTGCAAAAGTGAAGAAGCCTGGTTATGGCACAACAGGTTCTGTCACTTGAATTTTCACACATTGGAAAAACTGGTCAAACTTGATCTAGTTAAAGGTTTGCCAAATGTTAAATTCAATAAGGATCATTTATGTTCTGCCTGTGAGATAGGAAAACTCAAAAGAGCTTCCCACAAAGGCAAAACAGATGTATCTTGCACTAGACCTCTGTACATGCTTCATGTCGACCTCTGCGGTCCCATTGCCATACAGAGCCTAGGTGGCAAGAAATACATACTTGTCCTAATTGATGAGTATTCGCGTTTCACATGGGTTGAATTCGTTAGAAAGAAATCAGATGTTCCAAATATATTGATAAATCTAATGAAAAGAATCCAAGTTCTTTATAATTGCAGAATACAGAAGTTAAGAAGTGACAATGGCACAGAATTTAAAAACTCTGTCATTGAAGCCTATCTTTCAACAGAAGGAATATCACAGAACTTCTCTGCAGCTCGCACTCTACAACAGAACGGTGTTGTCGAAAGAAAGAATCGAACACTTGTGGAAGCCGCAAGAACTATGATGTCAGCATGCGGATTATCAATGAACTTTTAGGCAGAAGCAATTTCTACTGCGTGTTATACTCAAAATCGATCAACCATTGTGAAAAGACACCTCAAGACGCCTTACGAATTGCTTAACAAACGGCGGCCAAACATCAAATTTTTCCATGTATTCGGATGCAAATGCTTCGTCTTAAACGACAGAGATTCAAGAGGAAAGTTTGATGTAAAAGCAGATGAAGGCAAATTCATTGGATACTCTGCCACTTCCAAAGCCTACAGAACATTCCTTACAAAGTCTCACAAGATTGTAGAAAGCATCAATGTTTCTTTTGATGATTCATTCCAAATGACTTCTGAGCAAATAAGTTCAGAACTCGGAATTAAAGGGAAATTCTCTGACATATCAAGAACAAAAGAAGATTTGAATCTTCTATTTTTGGAGATGTTCCACAATGACATTGATCCTTCTGTCGGAACCATCAGAGTTTCTGAAGAACCATCCTCTGTCGGACAAAATCCTACAGGTATGACTCTAACTGGTCCAAATAATGCTTCATCTTCTTCTATAAATACTACAGATGCAATTGCCGAAGCAGAAGAAAGTGCAGAAGATGAAACATCAAGAAAAACGACCACCTAAGCTGCACAAACCACAGAAGAACCAATTACAGAGGGGATCGAGGACCAAGACTATACATCCTCAGAGGAACAAACTCCACCACCACTCGTACCAATCATTCCACAAACGGTAGAATCAACTACCAAGGCACGAAGAACATCAGAGGCTGCACAAGAAGAAACACAAGAAGCCTCTGAAGAAAGTTTTGATGACATTGATGATCATCTTCCACGCACAACTCAGTGGACAAAAAGCCATCCTCCAAACCAAATAATTGGAGAACCTTCTGACTCAGTAAAAACAAGGTCTGCCACTGCAAATTTTTGTTTCCTTACAAATTTTATTAGTGTTATAGAACCAAAGAAGATTTTTGAAGCCCTAGATGACCCAAACTGGGTAGACGCCATGCAAGAAGAACTTCTGCAATTTGAGCGTAACAAAGTATGGACTTTAGTACCTCTGCCAACAGGGAAACAGGCCATTGGGACTAAATGGGTCTACAGAAACAAGAAGGATGAAGATGGAGTGGTCGTCAGAAACAAAGCAAGATTAGTAGCAAAAGGATATAGACAAGAAGAAGGCATAGACTACGATGAGACTTTTGCCCCTGTCGCACGTCTCGAAGCAATTAGAATATTCTTAGCCTTCGCAGCCCACAGAGGTTTTAAAGTCTATCAGATGGACGTAAAATCAGCTTTTCTAAACGGTGAAATCCAAGAAGAGGTTTACGTAAATCAGCCACCAGGTTTTGAAAGCTCAAAGTTTCCAAGGCATGTATACTACCTTGAAAAGGCTCTATACGGACTGAAACAGGCTCCAAGAGCATGGTAAGAACGACTTTCTACCTTCCTTCTAGTCAATGGCTACAACAGAGGTACAACAGATACTACCTTATTCTATAAACGCAAAAATAGTGAGATAATGCTTGTACAAATATACGTAGATGACATAATTTTTGGGTCTACAAATTCAGAAGAGTGCAAATTTTTTGAAAAACTCATGCAGAGTGAGTTTGAAATGAGTATGATGGGAGAATTAACATTCTTCCTCGGACTTCAAGTCAAACAATCTTCAGAGGGAATTTTTATAAATCAAGCCAAATATGTCTCTGACATACTTTTAAAATATAATCTCTCTGATACCTCTGCAATGAAGACTCCAATGGCCACTGGAAATAAGTTGTTCTTAGATCCAAATGGTATTTCTGTAGAATGTACTCTCTACAGAGGCATGATTGGATCTCTGTTATACTTAACAGCAAGCAGACCTGACATTATGCATGCCACATGTTTTTGTGCACGTTATCAAGCTAATCCAAAGAAATCACATTATGATGCTGTAAAAAGAATCTTGAGATACCTGAAGGGGACCAACAATCTTGGTCTCTGGTATCCACAGAACTCTGGTTTTAGTCTTAAAGCTTATACAGATTCAGACTATGGAGGATGCATGCTCGACAGAAAGAGTACCTCTGGGAGTTGTCAATTCCTAGGTGGTAAACTAGTCAGTTGGACCTCCAAGAAGCAGAATTGTGTCTCCACATCCACTGCAGAAGCTGAATACGTTGCTGCCGCTAGCTGTTGTTCTAAGGTTCTATGGATGAAGACTCAGCTAAAAGACTACGGCCACATTCTGTTCAAAATACCCATCTTCTGTGATTCCAAAAGTGCTATTGCTATCTCTGCCAACCCTGTGCAACACTCAAAAACCAAGCATATCGATATAAGGTATCATTTCTTGAAACATCATGTTGAATACGGTACAATCGAAATGCATTTCGTGCCCACAGAATATCAACTCGCTGACTTATTCACCAAAGCATTAGACGAGAAAAGATTCAACTTCTTGGTGGGTAAGTTAGGAATGATTAACATGGTATGAAAATCTTCTGTAAGTCAACTCAGAACCTCTGACGACCCCTACAGAACCTCTGAAAGACCATGACCTATGTTCTATGCAAAACTTATCATTATTTGATCCAAGCATAGGTCAAGGGGGAGCAAAAGGAAATTACTTGATCTACAGAGGTGATTAGGTCAAGGGGGAGCAAAAGGAAATTACTTGATCTACAGAGGTGATTAGGTCAAGGGGGAGCAAAAGGAAATTACTTGATCTACAGAGGTGATTAGATCAAGGGGGAGCAGAAGGGAACCCTGAAATGATCTAAAGAGATAAAACTTTCAAGGGAAAGCCAAAGAAAAATGTCGATGACTCCATATCGACAGAAGTCAGATATCACTGCCGAGAAAAGAAGAACCAAAAGGTATGTCTCTCGCACAAAAGGTTTTTGGAAAACAATTTTCTAGGACAAGAATTGTCAAATATGTCCTAAATATACTGTGAATAACATTTCAAAAATCAAAAGCTCAAAAAGTTTCACAAAATTCGAATTAGGAGAAATTTAAGGTCATAGAGCTTCTGCTGAGCTCAACAGAGCTTCTGCAGGAAATATGCTCTGTGATCACAAATTAACCTTCTGTCGATCTTTTGGAATGTTATCTCGGAAACCGAAAACGCAGACCATGACCTTCTCGAACAAACCGTTTTTTTTAACAGTTTTCTCGGACACAAACTTTCAAATATGTCCGAAAAACATCTCTTCAACCAAATCAAAAATTGGATGATCAAAAATACTAATAAAATTTATTTTATGAGATTTTTTCTCTCATAGAGCTTCTGCTGGCCCTCACAGAACTTCTGCAAGTTCCAACAGAGCCACAAAACCTCTGCGAAGGAAATTTCTTCACAAAAATCCGATTTTATCCTCTCCAATGCCTTTACAAATGTTTTGGTTAAAGAAGAACCCCACAGAAGTCATGATAACAATGAGAGATGAAAAAGGGATAAATAAAAAAAAATCAAAGATTTTCAAGATCACAGAGCCTCTGTAAACTACAGAAGCTCTGTCAATCTGATTACTTGGGCATCTCTGTAGTAATAACGGTTACTTTTACTGCGAGTGAAACTCATATGGCTAAAATCAACCTCACGCGCCTAGCATTAATGGGCCGCGCACGACGTCCTGTCATATTCTGACAAGGCCTACGTGTCCCATTTTCATTGGGCGTACATGGAACGTTTTTTATTTGGAAAGTTGAACCCGCCGCTCAAACTCGAGTGCGGATTCCAAACTTTAATCCATTGCCATATATTTTACTCTTTCGAATTCTACCGTTTTACCATCCTATAAAAACAAAGCTTACCCTCACATAAAACCTTTTACAAACTCTCATCTTCTTCTCCGGCGAAACCCTGCAAAAAACTTGAAAAAATCTTATTCTTAAAATCAAATGGCTTCATCTTCTCGAGCTACATCCTCTGAACTCTCTCCGGCGAACTCACCGGAACACTCCCCTGCACATTCAGAACATTCTGAAAACCCCAGCCTTGCAAGAAATATTGAACAACAAGATTCCGGGGACTCAGCAGACTTTGCTCCGACGACTCACTTGCAAAACTTTATAGCAAAGGATCATTTCGAAGCCATTCTTCCTATCAAATCCAACAACTGCTATTTGGTCCCCTCACCCACTACTTTCGGCGAAGCCCATGCCATACTTCTGAACATCATGGAGAATCATGTCCTCTTCCCTCTACTATTAAGAACCCCGAACAAAATTCCAGTCCGCTATTTGAACCAATTTTGGCAAAGCTGTCGATTTGATAAAGACGATTCTCTTATCAAAGGGTACATTTCAAGACCTGATAAATCTGAGCATCTTGAAATCAAGTTCAACAGAACAATGTTCTCACTTGAATTCAACCTACCAACAAGGGGTCTTCTGGGATTGAAGAGTTATGCAGAGCAACCAACAGACGAAGAGCTCTGTCGATTCGTGGAAATGCTTGGGTACAACACCCAACTACGGAAGAGAAATGACTTCCGCAGAGGCCGATTACCACCTCTGTGGAACACTTTGTTCTCGATTCTTAACAGATGCCTGACAGGAAAGATAGGCAGTATTGACCAGAGCTCACATCAAATCTTGAGCATCATGTATGGGGTTTACTATGATCTTCCACTAGATTATGCGACCATAATGATGCAAGAGATCATAAACACCATCGACAGAAAGAACAACTCGAAAAGGGTCAAAGAGAACGATCCCAACTTTCTACCACCTCTGCAATTCCAAAGAATACTAGGAGTACTGTTCGAACCTCTGCTGCTAATCCAAAATTGGCCAATGGAAGGGCCAACTCCCAAACAGTTCCCGATGAACAAGAATACCCCCACTGATCATGCTGATGGCTACTCATACTGCAGACCTCTGTCAAAGAAGCTTCTGCGATACGCATCGAATAAATCCCTTAAGAAAGAGTATATACGCGATCATAGAACTCCTAAACCGAGTCCTATGACACCCCCGCGTTTAGGTGTCCCCCTAGGAACAATGATAGCAAAACCTCTTTCCACTAAAAAAGAAAAGGATCTGAAGTTAGCAAAGCACATGGCTATTCAACTCAGCTTTATAGCCAAACGTGCAGAACTAATGGGAAAGAAGTCTTCATCAAGAACCTCTGCATTTACTCCAAAAGCTAAGAAGAGGAAAACTGCAGAAGGCACCTCCACAAGCGCTGCAGAAGATCAACCCTCACCTCCTCATGCCACAGAAATTGGCTCCTCTTAAGGTTCCAGAGCCTCTGCTGAGCTCAACAGAGCTTCTGTAAGTCAGATTCTCTATTACTACAAATTGCTTATAAGAACTTGATTGATCATCATGGATGTCATAAAGAAGATCTCTAGTCAAAAAGTTCAAAACACCACAGAACTTGTGCTGACTAATCAAAATATTGGAAGTTTACTCGCACAAAATCATTTTCCTAAACAGTTTTCTCGGACACCAACTTCCAAATATGTCCTAAAAACAATTCTTAAAACAATTAAAAACTTGGATGATCAAAAAGTTTATTAGATTTTTAGTTGTGAGAAATTTCGACTCATAGAGCTTCTGCTGGCTCTGACAGAGCTCCAAAACCTCTGTGAATACAAATTTCCACTCTAAAAATCTATCGATCCTCTCCAATGCTTTTCAAACGTTTTTAGTAATGATACAAGCAACAGAAGATACGAAGAGAGTTTCAAACAATAGAGCTCTATCTCTACAGAGCTTCTGTCATTTTCAAAATTGGGAAATTCTGTAACAGTAACGGCTATTTTTACTGAGAGTACAAATCATGTAGAGGTAAAGAAACCCACGCGCCAAGCATTAATAAGCCACACACGACGTCCTGTCATAATCTGACACTGTTGACATGTCTCATTTTCATTGGGCGTACGTGGCACACGTTCTTCTGGAAAGTTGAACCAGCCGTTTACACTCGAGTACGGATTCCAAATTTTATTCACTTCCATATATTTACCTCTTCAGAATTCTAACCTACCTCTTTTTCATTCTCTTTCTTCAAGATAAACAAAAATGGCATCATCCTCCAACATTCCTGAAGACTCCCCTATTCAAGAAAACTCACCTACTCATTCTGAGCATTCCAAAACCCAAATATGGTCGTAGACCTGGAAAAAGACAACTCCGGCGATAAAGCTAATTTCTCTCCAACCACACACGAGAAAAACTTCATCGCAAATGAACACTTTGAAAGTATTCTTCCTCTCAAACCCAACAACTATTATCTTGTTCTCTCGAGAACCACTTTTGGGGAATCTCATGCCATTATCCTTCACATTTTGGAGAAACATTACCTCTTCCCACTGTTGACAAAAACCGTCAGCAAAATACCAGCAAGATATCTAAGCCAATTTTGGCAAAGCAGCAGATATGACCCAGCAGACCGACAGATAAAGGGCTACATTTCGAAACCTGATAAAACCCAACACATGGAACTCAAGTTCAATAGAACGATGTTCTCACTTGAGTTCAGTCTTCCAACCAGAGGTCTGCTAGGTATAAAGAATTACGCTGAAGCACCTACAGACGAAGAACTCTGTAGATTTGTTGAAATGTTAGGGTACAACACAACCCTAAGAAAAAGGAACGACTTCAGAATAAGTCGATTACCCCCACTTCTCAATTCTAAACAGATGCCTCACTGGCAAAATTGGTAGTCCAGATCAAACCTCCCATCATATTCTATCCATAATGTACGGAGTATATTATGATCTACCTCTGGACTACTCGACCTTGATGATGCAAGAAATGATAAATACCATTGACAGAAGAATCTCCACCCAGAAAGCCAAAGAACGCTCAAAGCCATATCCACCTCCTCTGCAGTATCAATGAATTCTTGGAGTACTTCTGGAGCCCCTACTCCTTCTGCAAAAATGGTCTTTAGAAGGTCCAACTGCCAAAATATATGCCATGACAAAAAATGTTCCAACTGAGCACGTCTGTTAGCTTTAATTAGCCCCTAATTTATATGAATGTTTTATAAAGAAATAGTGTCAAGGACTTATTTGTATTTGTTGAGTGTCAAGGGCTAAAAGTGTAAATAACCAATTGTTAGCTTGATAATGGGATCTGAAAGTTTTTGAGAGTGTTTATATAGGAAGAGAGTAGAGACAGAAAAACTTGAGCGGGAAAGTTTTTCATCATGACACGGACACGTGTTTGCATTTGATTGGATAGACAACGAAACGTGCAAACATGTGTCAGAAAAAGAGCGTGCCTGGTGTTATCCGTTGCAATGACGTCACAACTGTCCTTTCACATTCTTTCGTTGTCTCTGAGATTTAAAAAAAAAACTCAGGGACTCTTTCGAAAAATATGAAGCACTGAATATAGAAATATCAGTGAAGGTTTAAGGAATTTTCAAAATATCGCTGTTAAGGAAGAGATATTCAGCGATGTAAGAATTTGAAATCTTGCATTTTCATGCGTTTTGTCAGAGAGAGAAAACATACCTTGATATCAGTTTAACCAAATTTATTTAGAGAGAAGATGATGAAATGGATTATAAAAGTTGATTTTATCTCGAAGCCTATACAAGAATGTATAAACGTATCGCTGATAAATGTGAACCGCTGAAGATTTTATCCTTCAAAGTTCAGCATTCCAAGCTCGCTGATGAGAAAGTTGAATCTTGTCTCATCAAGAGGTTTGGTAAACAAATCAGCTAACTGATAATCAGTTGGGATAAAATGAAGTTCTATATCACCATTCATCACATGATCTCTGATAAAATGATATCTGATTTCTATGTGTTTTGTCTTTGAGTGTAGCACTGGATTGTTTGCTATAGCGATGGCACTTGTGCTGTCGCAATAGATTGGAATTTTGGAGAGCTGAAGATCATAGTCCAGTAGTTGATTTCTCATCCACAAGACTTGAGAACAGCTGCTTACAGCGGCTACATATTCAGCTTCAGCTGTGGAAGTGGACACTGAGTTTTGCTTCTTACTTGTCCAACTTACCAGCTTTCCACCCAGGAGCTGACATCCTCCTGTGGTGCTTTTCCTATCCATTTTGCAACCTGCAAAATCACTGTCTGAATAGGCGGTTAGATCGAATCCTGAGTCTTTGGGATACCAAAGACCTAGATTCGCTGTACCATTAAGATATCGAAAGATTCGCTTTACAGCTTTCATATGGGATATCTTAGGTTCAGCTTGATATCGTGCGCACAGACATGTTGCAAACATAATATCGGGTCGGCTAGCTGTAAGATACAGTAGTGAGCCGATCATCCCACGGTACATCGTGACATTGACAGGAACACCCTTTGTGTCCTTATCAAGTATCAGCGGTGGTGCCATAGGGGTTTTCATAGCTGAACTTTCAGTTAAGTCGAATTTCTTCAGCATATCTTTAACATACTTTCAGTTTATAAAAGTTCCTTTTTCAGTTTGCTTAATCTGAAGACCAAGGAAATATGTTAGTTCACCCATCATACTCATTTTATACTCATCTTTCATTCTATCAGCGAAACGAGTACAAAGCTCAGGGTTAGTAGAACCAAATATAATGTCATCAACATATATTTGAACTAAAATGATATGACCTTTTACTTTTCTAAAAAACAAAGTTTTGTCAATCTTACCTCTCTCAAATTTTTCAATATGGAGATAAGTAGAGAGAGTATCATACCATGCACGTGGAGCTTGCTTTAAGCCATAAAGTGCCTTGTCCAGTTTATAAACATAACCTGGACGCTTAGGATCTGAGAATCCTGGAGGTTGTTCCACATATACTTCTTCATTCAGCTTTCCATTTAGAAACGCTGACTTAACATCCATTTGATGTACAGTGAAGTTTTTGTGTACAGCATATGCTAAGAAAAGACGAATAGATTCAAGTCTTGCTACTGGAGCAAAAGTTTCGTCATAATCTATGCCTTCCTCTTGTCTGTATCCCTGAGCAACAAGATGAGCTTTGTTGCGAGTTACAGTACCATGTTCGTCCAACTTGTTTCGATAGACCCATTTAGTGCCTATCACCGTTTTGTCAGTTGGTCTCCAAACAAGTTTCCAAACTTTGTTTCTTTCGAATTCAGTCAGCTCTTCTTGCATAGCGCTGACCCAGTTTGGATCTCTGAGGGCATCATCTATTTTCTTTGGTTCAGTTAGAGAAATAAAGTTAACAAATA
Organism: Saussurea involucrata; assembly: GCA_033807775.1. Lineage (NCBI taxonomy): Eukaryota > Viridiplantae > Streptophyta > Magnoliopsida > Asterales > Asteraceae > Saussurea > Saussurea involucrata. The sequence goes on from CM066314.1 coordinate 91,420,768, forward strand.
AACAAATATTACCTGCACTTCTACGAGTCTGAATACCAGCGTTGGGATCACCAAGAATTTGATCGATTGGGTGATTTACAGTCCATCGCTGAGCCGGAGCATGCGTCGCTGACTCAGTCTGAACTGGAGAAACTGAAGATGAGGCTTCAGCTACTTCTGGATTATCAGCTAAGAGAGGAATGCTTGCATTTGTCACTTCATTCACTGATTGCTGAGAAATAGATGGAATTTCTGAGACATTTGGATCAACTGCGGGTATAGTGTTTATAGGAACAGCTGAGACCCAAGACGTTTCAGCTTCACTATTCTGCATATTGGGAATGATAGTAGGACCATCATTTTCAGTTGTATGAGCATGAGTAGTGGGAACATCTTCTGAATCACCAAGATGAGAAAACATCCATTGATTCAGTTCTTCTGTATCAGCGTTCGGTTTAGAGTTCGCTGAACGGGATTCGTCAAACGTGACGTGAATAGTTTCTTCTACAGTTTGTCTTCTTCGGTTGAAGACTCTGAAGGCTTTGGAAACTGAGGAGTATCCAAGAAAGATTCCATCATCAGCCTTAGGATCAAACTTTCCAAGGGCATCTCTGTTGTTCAGTATGAAACACTGACAACCAAAGATGTGAAGAAAGCTGATTGAAGGCTTTCTCCCATGAAAAAGTTCATAGGCTGTCTTTTTGAATCTTTTGACTATCAGCGACCTGTTTTGCGTAAAACAAGCCGTGTTGACAGCTTCTGCCCAAAACTGAGTAGGCAGGTGAGAATCGCTGAGCATTGAACGTGCAGCTTCAATAATTGTTCTATTTCTTCTTTCAGCGACTCCGTTTTGTTGTGGTGTTCTCACTGACGAAAAGTTGTGAGAAATACCCTTGCTCTCAAGGAAGGAATCAAGAGAACTGTTTTTGAATTCAGTTCCATGATCACTCCTTATTGAGCGAACAGTCATATTGTTCAGAGTTTCCATCTTCCGAACAAAGGTGATGAGTTCTTCAGGGGTGTCACTCTTAGAACGGAGAAACATTACCCATGTGTAACGAGAGAATTCATCAACTATGACCAGCGTATATTTCTTTCCAGCGATGGATTGTTTGTTAACGGGGCCAAACAAATCCATATGGAGTAGTTGAAGAGGAGATGACACTGAGGAAACTTGCTTTGACTTAAAGCTTGCCTTGGTCTGCTTCCCTTTTTCACACGCTGAACATAAGGATTCTTTGGCGTATGAATGTTGAGGTAGACCAGTGACTAACTCTTTGGATGAAAGAGTATTCAGTGTCTTGAAGTTGAGATGTGAGAGCCTCTTGTGCCATAGCCAGTTGACATCAGAAGATGCCTTTGAGAAGAAACAGGAGTTCTCAGTGGTTGTTGAGTCCATGTTTATAACGTAAACATTTTCCAAACGATAACCGCTGAGAGCTATCTTCTCCTTTTTGTCAGAGACAAAGCAGGATTCCTTAGTGAAAATCACTTTGTTATCCATGTCGCAAAGCTGACTGATGCTCAGAAGATTATGCTTCAGCCCTTCAACATATGCGACTCTTCTGAAGGATGTTGTACCATTTGAAAGTACACCATACCCTCGGGTGTGTCCTTTTCCATTTCCACCGAAAGTTACAGAGGGACCCTTCTCTTCCTTGTATTCAGCGAGCAGGCTTTTCTTTCCAGTCATGTGTCTAGAGCATCCGCTATCGAGATACCAGATACCCTTCTTAACCTGCAATACAAAGGAAGATTAGTTTTGCTTGGGTACCCACTTTGCCATGTATACGCGTTTGTCAGTGGAAGTGGTTGGAATGGGTTCAGCAGTCTTCGCAGCATTTGAAGATTCAGCTTTGTCTTTCTTCACTTTGGTCAATTTCTTGACCTCAGCGGTAGGAGTCACCTTGACCTGAATTGCAACTGGTTTGGTCTTCTTGGGTGCTATCTTCACCTTAGCTATCTTATCAGCTTTGGTGGCTGTGGGACACTTACTTGCAATATGATCGGTAAGTCCACAGTGATAAAATTTCCTATAACTAAAATTAGTTCTAGGACCACTTGAGTGCTGAGCTTTTAATTTGGAATTAGAAGTGCCAGCACCAAGTACACTATTGGTTTTTGAAATAGGACGAACATTCAGTTCTTCAGATTTCTTACCAAGGACATCTACTCTGAGTCTAGGAGTAGGTCGCTGAACTGATCCAGAGGTCTGATTTCTAGAACCAGATGAATGAATCACTAAGGCTTTGGAAGCATTCAGCTTAGGTACTAAGGTACCCTTCTGAGGATTTTGATAAATAACAATTCCTTTAACCTTGTCTTTACAGACAGAGGTAGGTTTTGAATAAACCATTTTCTCCTTACCTTTTGAGGAGGTAGGAGTTTCCTCAGGGATTGGTGTAACCGACGAGGAGTACTGAGATGAAGAAGTGTCAGCTACTGAGGATACGAACGTTCCAAATTTAAGCATTGAACGTTCAGTGGTTGGTATTGGAGTATCATATTTATAACCCATACCACGTTTATCACTTAGAGGAATCTGAGCCTTAATTATCTCAGTGATCTTTGTTGAAGAATTACACCATCCTTCAACAGTAGCTTGTTCAGCTTTTAATGCAGCGATAGTTTCCGCTCGTTCGATTTTGACTAGCTGATTTAAATGGACTTGATCTTTAAAATCTTCTTCAAATTTAGAAAGCTTTTCTATTTGAAGGTGGCAGTTTTTAAGCTTTTCAGCGAGATCAAGATTTTGGTTTTCAACCACAGCTTTGTCGTTCATGGCTTCGTATAAACTTCTAGTCAGCAGTTCGATTTTACGGAGACTATCAGCTTCATCAATATTTGCAATATTGGTAAAGAAAGAAGGTGATACCTGAATGGCAGATGTTGAAGTGGGGGGAATGTCTGAACTTTCTTCCTCTTCTTCAATCTTGGCCATGAGACATTGATTTGCTTCATCATCTTCAGAATCAGATGATGAGGCTTCTTCATCAGAAGCAGCCCAATCATAGTCAGCCATCAGGCCTTTTCCTTTCTTCTTAAAGCTTTTCAGCTTTGCATACTTCTCCTTCAGCTTTGAGTATTTGTCGTCTTTATTCCTTGGAACAAAGGATTTCTTTGTAAAAGTTGAAGGTCTCATGATTTTCTTTGACCTGCACTCGTTAGCGAAATGACCTGTCTTGTCAGCTATAGAAAGAGTTTTGTTCTTTCTAAACATTTTCTTCTTGGCGAATCTCCTGAACTTTTTAGTTAGGAGAGCCAAGGATTCATCATCATCAGAAGAATCAGAATCTGATGACCTTTCAGAGTTACTTTCTAACTTAGTGATAGTGATCACGGGTCGCTGAGTAGAGGGTTCCTCTGAGATTAAAGCAACAGGGGTGCTTTTGGAATCTTTTACAAGATTCTTCTTAAGATGGCTAGATTGCTCTTGATTCAGCAATGTGCCATATAAGGTAGCAAGTGTCATTGATCTTAGATCTTTTGACAACTTGAGACACATGGAATATTTGTCCCAGCTTTCAGGTAAACATTCTAAAAACTTTGTCAGCACTTCAAAGTTAGAATGTTCCTTACCAACCGTTTTTAGATCTATAATTAAGCAATTAAAACGTTGATGAACTTCAGAGAGAGTTTCATTCTTACCAGAAATGAAGCTTTCGTATTGTCTTACCAGGTTGATCTTTCTTGAATCCTGGACTTCAGACATTCCTTCATACTGAACACATATTGTGTCCCACATGGCTTTTGAGGATTTCAGGTTCATGACGGAATGGTAGACTTCGTCAGGAAGGGCCATGGATAGTATGGATCTGTCTTTTGTATCTATAGCCACTTTCTTCTTATCTTCATCGGTCCACATGTGTATTTCCTTTGGAATCAGCCTTTCAGGAATAGCAGCTCGAGTTGCAGTGGCTGGAACTAAAGGATCAATAGTTACAGGGATGTGTGGGCCGTTTTCAAGATAGTAGGTCATAGTAGGGTCTACACCTTCTAGGAAGAGTATCATCCTATTTTTCCATAAGTTGAAGTTGTCTCTGGAAAATCTAGGGGGTTTTGCAAGAGAACCATTGTCTATATAATTTGTGTTTGTGTGGGAGGCCATTTTCAGATAATAGCAAGGAAGAGAAATATCTTAGATTAGATCTTGTTTATGAGATTAAACAAATCCGCTCTGATACCACTTGTTGGTCCCGAAAGGCCTATACAAGTTTGTAGAAGGGGGGGGGGGGGGGGGTTGAATACAAACACGCTATTTTACTTTTCTAAATTGTTTATTGATAAATCATTAACAATTTACAGCTTGTTACGGAAACAAGATTAAGGATAAACCTAAATCTAAACAAGTTGGAACACTAAGGTTTCTTGCACTAAGAAGGATATGGAGATTACTAATAAAATCCTATCTTGAGAGAGATTTGAACTTGTCCAGAGTTAGCAAGTTACTTCAAATGAAGTGAGTTCATCTCTTTATATACTGCATGCATTTAATGCAATTCAATATACACTTTACACGTGTCATCAGCGGATTGGTTGCATGTCATTGACCTTTGTTGACAACCTTAGTAGCCGCATGAATGAACAGTGTAGTATCAGAGTGGTTGTACGATTTCAGATTTTCGGAGGTTCTTTTCTGACATTTCGTACGGTGGCGTGCAAGGGAGGTTAAGACAAAAGTACTTTGTACGGAGGACTTCATGATCAGCTTTCGTTGATTCAGCAATTATCATTTACTATTCAGCGAATGATAAAGTTCAGCGATAGCTGAAGTCTTGTACTTGATACTTCACGTTGAGTGGACAAATCTGAGTCTTCGCGGATCCGCATCAGTTCATTAGGAGACTTGTCGCTGGTTCTTGAGCTTAATCTTCGACTTCAGCGTAGAACCTTTGTTGACGTGAATCTTGTCTTCAGGGATCATAAGTAAACAACTAACTTATCAGCGATCACCATAAGGACTGAACAGACTCAGCGATATGGTGAACAGTGTTCGCTGAATGTTTAATCTAAAAGAGCAAGAGTTCCTATCAGCAGTACTGTAAGATCTTAGTACTTATCAGCGATAGTGAAACTCTGATACATATTGTTTATTTACAATTTTCACTAAGTATTTAAGATAGGGTTATTATCAAATCACTGAGGGTTTGGATCAACAGTTATAAAGTCTTGTCTTAGAGAATTTTAGGTTAAGCCTCCTAGTCTCATTTTTACTTTCATACGTTTACTGAGAGAGAGAAAGCTTCAAGAGAGAGTTGCTCTTAATTCCTATATTGTAAACTCTTCTCTTTATTAGTCAATATACAAAGATTATTGCTATTATTATTGTTACTTGTTGTATCAGGGTTCCAACAATTGGTATCAGATCCAAACAGATTCGAATTTGTGCTTCAATCCATTGATTTTTATCTTTTTTTGAGAGATTATTGTGTGTTTGTGCAAAGTTGAGAGTTCTTCAAGTTCTTCATCTTTTTGGTTGGTTTTGGCCATTAGAGTTCTTCTACTGGTTTAGAATCGATCAAGGGTTGTTAGTAGATAATACCTGAGTGTTTTATTCTGCAAAATCACTAGGTTTGTAGCTCAGTTTGTTCATTTACTCAATTTTCGGAGTTTTAAGATTTTATTTTTCTGCACTCTATTTTGTTTCGGAAAACCACTTTCTGTTGGTTTTTGGACAAAACACCAAGCATTAAAGTTTCTCAGAATTGTGTCACGAACCTGTGTACCAAATTTCAGCTCAATCCGATCATTTTTTTAAAACATTGACTCAAGAACATTTGAACATAACTATTGTTTTGCTGCACACGTTTTTGCTTCAAAAAACCATTTTCTGTTGGTTTTTGGACAAAACTCGAAGAATTAAAGTTGTCCAGAATATCATCGTGCACCTACCTACCAAATTTCAGCTCAATCCGACAAGATTTAGGCTGAGATAAGTTAGTGCATTGAGACAAAAGACTGTGTAACAATTAATTCTTCTTAGCACAAAGTATCTGTTAACGATCTTTCAAGTAACAATATGTCAAGACTAAGATTTAGTGCTGATGCTGATGCTCATTATTATTCTAAACCCAGTACTAATTTTCGCTAAATTATCCCTAATCTTGAGAAAGAGTTGGAGGAAAAGAACAAAAGCATTCTGATTGATTCAGAAAAGATTGTTAAGCTTGAAGAATCAGGTAAACTCTTAACCTGTGAAAATCTCGATCTTAAGAGAAAATTATGTGAGTCTGAAAAGATTTTTTAAAAAGAGAAAAAAAGACTTGAACTTAAATGTTTAAAATTTTCTAATCTAATTTCTAATTTTGAAAAGCATGTAATTTGTGAAAAAGAGAACTTTGAAAATGAAAGAAAATATTTTGAAACAAAGTTTGTTAAGCTTTCTAACAAATTATCTAACTTAGAAAAGACTCTCGAAAAGGAGAGGAGAGAGCATGATTTTGAAAGAAAAGAGTCTGAAAAGGTGAAGGTTGAAGGATTTAAAACAAAGTGTTTGAAAGATGATTTTGAGAGAGAAAGAAAGGTTTTTAAAGCTGAAATGTCCAAAATGACAAAAAGACTATCTGTTTTGTCAACCAAGATTATGTTGGAAAGATGTATAAATCAGATCTTCTAAAGAAGTTGGATTTGAATCTTAAAGAAAAAGATGTTTTAGCTAAAAGGCTTAAGGACTTTGACTTAGCAAACTCTTGTGCTGATAATACAGATAATCTTATTTTCAAAAGAGTGAAAATGGTTTGGAAAGTCAAAAGCTCTACTCCTGTCAAAAATGCTCCAAAGCCATCTGTTTCTGTTAAACATTCATCTATTCATTCTCATAACTGTAAATGCTTTGATCTTATGTTTAAATTAAAGAACCATTTCTCTAATTCAAACTGTGTTCATAATGGGTCATTTCAAAAGGAAAATTCAAAGACCCATAGTATGAGATTTCATAGGAAGGAACCTGGCAAACCAGAGGACCTGAAGACAGCTCAAAATCCTAACAAAATAGGACCCATTTGGAAATGGGTACCAAAAGTATTTTGATCTGTCTTGCAGGTAAATGGACTCCTTAATACATCTGTTAAGGACTCACACTTCAGTTGACAATGGACTCTTAAACACTCAGTTTAAGACTCATCCTTCAAAGGCAATTGATTTCGGTGCACAACAATCAAGTACTATGACAGCATGCTGACAGATTTGCGATGTTGTAGTAAATTGATCATATCTCACTGATCAAGACTCCAATTGATGCGATTCAAAAGGCCCTGGATTTAAAACACATTGATGAACAGCTTTCGCGTTTTAATATTTCAGAGATTCGAAATTTAGACGGGTCATATGCTTCGTTGAAGTATACAATAGTGTGCTGATGGAAAGCTGATGGACAGATCTGCGCGACTGTGGTAAATCAACCATATCTTATTCGTACGAGCTCCAAAAGAGGTGATTCAAGATGATCTGAATAGATAACAAACCAATGAAAGTTGTTTGCGTTTTGAGTTTTTGCAAAATCCAGAGGTAAAATGGTCTAAATCAGTGTCAAAGTTAGTGTAACATTTATGTTAAGGTTCTGCCGAGCCGCGACCAAACCTCTGTCGGACGCGACCAAACCTCTGCCGGACGCGACCAACCTCTGCCGAGCCGCAACCAAACCCCTGCCGGCTGTGACCAAACCTCTTCCGAGAAAGGGTAAACCAAAGTAATTATGTATCGCACAAAATCTTTTCAAAAATAGTTTTCTAAGACACCAACTTCCAAATACGTCCTAAAAACATTTCCTAAAACGATGAAAACTTTGGATGATAAAAAATGTTTATGAATCGTTATCTATTAGAAATTTTCTCCCATAGAACCTCTGTCGAGTTTCACAGAGCTTCAAAACCTCTGTTGGTGAAACTTCCGTGCTAACGCTCTATCGATCAGTTCCAATGCTTTTTCAAACGATCTTGGTAAAGATGCAAGTCTAGAGATGAATAAAAGTCAAGTCTCAGATCACAGAGCCGCGACCAACCTCTGCCGAGAAGCGACCAACCTCTGCTGAGGAGCGACCAACCTCTGCCGAGCCACGACCAACCTTTGCTGAGCCACGACCAAACCTCTGCCGAGCCTTTGTCAAGGGTTTGTCAAGCCGCGATCATTCTTTGTCGACCACTCAGACCAACTTCTGGCGACAACATAAGCTTTGGCTCAGAATTTTGCGACCACCCTCTGTGGTATTGTTCACCACAGAGCCTCTGTGAAACCCAACAGAGCCTCGGTGGACTGAACCTCTGCGACCGAACCTCAGAGCCCGTAGCCCAACGTCTTAGTACTTGCTGTCAGCTTTGCGCACCTGTCGTATTTTCAACAAAACTCCCTCCTCGAAGCTCCAAATTTAATGAGTCCAGATGCCTTGGATTCCTAAGAAACAGATGAACAATGTTCGTGTTTTGAGATTGGTCTGTATCAGTGTCCTTCTTGGTCAGAATCTCTGCTAAAATCAGTATACATATGCTGGACAGAAAGTTGTGTTTCACTATAATCATCATCAGAGCTCTGTGGAGTTTTTCAGAGACTCAAAAGATCAGAAGCAGTCTTGAAAATCAAAGTTCATGTAGATCATAAGGTAGATCTCTGTCAGCAGTAGATCAACCTCTGTCGACACGAGATCAGCCTCTGTCGACACGAGATCATCCTCTGTCGGCACTACGATCAACCTCTGCCGCAAAACCTCTGCCAACCAACCTCTGCCGCCAAACCTCTACCGACAAACCTCTGCCGACCAACCTTTGCCGCCAACCATCTACCAGAGCTCTGTTGGTTTGTCAGAAGTTGTCCAGAGCCCAAAATTGTTTGTTTGACAGCTTTGCGCTGCTTCAGAAACATGCACATAACCTTTAACTCGGCTCTCCAAATTACACGAGTCCAGTTGCATTGGAAAGATAATTCACAGACGCACGACTTTGATGTTCTGCGTTTTCTCAAATTATGTGTGCTGATATGCCAAAAACAGCTTCAAAGTCTGTTGTAAGGTGCTGGACCGAAAGCATTGCATTTAATTCATGCTCCTTCCGCTTTCAAGAACGGTGTTCTCTCGACGTTTCTACACACAGCAGTGTAGAACCAGTACCTCATCAGAATTGACGTTTCTACACACAGCAGTGTAGAACCATTACCTCAACGGAATTTATGCTTCTACATAACTCAGTGTAGGACCAGTACCTCAGATATGTTCAGTTCAGAGTTTTTTAGCTGGTATTTCTAAACTCTGACCCCTTGCACTGTTTTTAATTAATAGTACTTTTGGATATTCCTAACAAATGAGGAATCATCAAAGATGATTACCAAAATATTTTTTGATTTTACAGGATATCTAATTTCAAATTGAGCTTCAATGAGATTAAATACTCAATTTGAGGGGGAGAATGCCAATCTGACCATGTACATCCAACGGTAAATTTCTAAATCTTTAGACTCATCATTTTTAAAGAAGACTAACTTTAAAATGATAAAACCTTTCAAAAATGGTCAAACCACTTCTAGATGCTAAATGCTTTTTCTGATATAGAAGTTGGATTTTAAATGCTTTTCTGAAACTAAAAATAGTCAGTGTGTGGAACAATACAATCTTGTTAGCTCCAAATATTCATAATATTAGAAGTATTGAAAAATAGGCCAAGTATGAAAGAGTTCCACAGAAGCTCTGTGGTGTTCCACAGAAGCTCTGCCGAAGCAAACAAGATCATTAAAGGAACACCAAGTCCCAAAAAGAATCTACAGAAGACTACTCACAAAGGACCAAAGAAGGATCTACAGAAGAATGCTCACCAAGGACTCTGTCACCCTTGACAGAGCCTCTGAGGTTCAGATTGAAGACTTGGAAGATATTTATAATATCTTGCCACTGTTGCAGAAATATCTTAACACTGTTACAAAAATATCTTGCTACTGTTCCAGGGTCCGTTCATCAACTTGTACAAGGCATGGTCCGACAACAAACACGTGTCAAACTCTGGTAGGAATCCTTGCAAGTTGATATTAGCGCATTTAATGCATGCAGATTTCCAACTGTTCATGCCATCCCTTCTTTCCTGTAGCAATAGTCCTTTTGTCTAGAATAGTTCTTTTATAGTAGTATAAAAGGAAGACTCATGTTGAGTTCTTCCTTACCAGCCAACATCAGACAACAACTAACACACAAAAACACTAGCACACAATTATCGTCAAATTTGTTCTTAGTGTTCTTCATCAAATACAGTAAACTTTGAGATATTCATCTGTTCTTCGTATACTGTTTATTTGGTATTTTGTGCTGTTTCTATATAAACATATCTGTTAGTTCTTCAAATACGCTTCCGCAACACATCTTATTTGAACTAGTAGATAAGATAATCTTTGTTAATCAAATACGGGAACCAACAATTGGTATCAGAGCAAAGCTTGGTTTTCAATATCAAGCGATCCTCGTTTAACAAGATTATTGATAGAAACGTGGTCTGATTTTAACCTGTTATTCATTCCTTCAAACAGATTCTACTTTTAAGCCATTTTCGATTTATTCGACATCTGGTAAATCTAGAGAAACTGTTTCTTTAGTTAAAACTCCATTAAAGTGCACTGTTGAGAGCTTCCAAACCAAGAAAATATTTCCAGATAATTCTCTCGTACTTTTCCGTATCATATCTTCATTCTGAAACGCTCTACTCTTAAAATGTCAAGCACACAAAATTTCTTCACAGCTGGTTCATTAACCAAGCCACCATCTCTTCTACGAAATGAGTATCCTCAGTGGAAAATAAGAATGATCCATTTCTTTGAGGGTACTGATAAAGAGCTCGTACAATACCTTTACAATCCTCCTCATGTCCCTATGTTAATAGTACCTCGTGTACCAGCTACAGCTGACACTCCTGAAATCCCTGAGCATCAAAAACCTAAAACCAGGGATGGTTGGTCAGATCAAGATAAGGAAAAAGATGAACTCGCGCAGAAAACAAAAAGAATTCTGATAATGGCAATCCCCAACGATCTCTTCCAGTCTTTAGATGCATGCGAATCTTCGTATGATCTTTGAAAAGAACTAGAGAAACAACTTGAAGGGGGAGCTAAAACTCAGAAAAATCGAAGGGCTCAATACATAAACGAATATTACGCTTTTAAAGCCCTGACAAATGAATCTCTGCAAACAACGTATGACAGGTTCAACTCTTTGATCAATAACTGCAAGAAGTTCGGCATCCACAGAACTTCTGAAGAAAATAACGTCATGTTTCTCAAAAGTCTGAACGAAGAATGGCTCCAATTATCTATGTCTTTACAAACCAATCAAGATTTAGATTCCTGGACTTTTTCAGACCTCTACGGAACATTAGCTGGTCAAGAGCCTCAAATCGCACAAGCAAAGACACTAACCACTGCACCTCTTGCTTTGGTTGGCAAATCTACAGAAGATGCAGAGAGGCCGAGGAAAGAAAGAACTACAGAGGAAAAGAAGAAGGAGAAAAAGAAAAAGATGGTGGTAGTTGACAGCGAAGATGAAGAGATTGTGGAAGAAGGAGAAATAACTCTAGCATCAATAGCAACATCCTTAGCTCTATTGACAAGAGAATTCAGAGGAAACCAAAAGAGTTATGGTAATGAAAATATGGCAGAGATAATAGAGAAAGAAGAGAAGATTGGAGTAGAAGGGATCAAGGAAGAAGAGAAGAATCAGCTGACCGACAGAGGTCAGACGACAGAAGTAACGACCAACAGAGGTCGAGTGAAAGGTACAAAAAAGGAAATGACCGACAGAGGTCAGATGACAAGGCAAGCTACACACCACAAGAATGCTACAATTGTGGTAAGCCTGGTCATTATGCAAATGAATGCAGATCGGAAAAAGGTGGTGACCGACAGAAGTTCGACGATCGTGCTGGTAATACTTCCCAGAACCAAGGTTGCTACAACTGTGGGAAGCCAGGCCACTTTGCCAATGAATGCAGAAGCAGGTCAAATCGCCCACAGAAGGGCTCAGCTTTTTATAAAAAGAAAGCTGAGTATTATGCTCAAAAGTCACTCATGGCGAACAAAGTGGTGAACAAGGAAGACTGGGAGTCAGATACAACCTCTGATGAAGAATACACCAACAATGCCTTGTTTTGTGGCATGGCAGAAATTAGCTCCGACTCTGACACTGGGGTATCTTCTTCAAACTCCACCTCTAGTACTACAGAAGTTGATTTGCTTATAATTAAAACTAAAAATGTTGAACTGAAAAAGACTTGTGATGATATTTAGAAAAAGCTCACTTTTTATGAAAGAGAAGCTAGACTTCTCACTAAAGAAAAAGTAAAGATTTTCAAAGAAAAGGAAGAATTAGAAGCACACTGGAACAAGAATCTATTTCTTTAAAAGAGAAAATTTCTGAATTAAATACATCTTTAAAATCCAAAACAAAAGAACTTTCAGATTCTGAGAGCGACAGACTTAACATTTTAGCTCTTAAGGAATATTTTCAAAAGGAAAGAGAAGTCCTTTGGCAAGATCTACTTAGAAGAGATGTGTTAATTAAAAATTATCGTGATGCTCAAAAGGTGTATGAGAAAATAAATACTCAAATAGGAAGGCGAGGTATTGGGTACAGTGATATTAATCAAGGTATAGAAAACAAAAAGAATAAACATCTGTCATCTCTATATACAGTAGGAAAAGTCAACAAACCTAATTTTCCAAACTTAATCCCTATAAGTAAGAGATTAAAAGTCTCTGGGGAACCTCACTTAAGGAAACCCATGAAGATGATAAATGTGTGGTTTGAAAACACAGACTTATCACCTTCAACCTTTGTCAAAAGAGGATCCAAACCAAAGAGATATCTGAAAACTCAAAATCAGATAGGAATCTTCAAGTTTGGTAAACCAGAGACTCAAACTCAAGTTGCTTTTGTCTGCACAATAGATTCTGAAAAGAAATTATTTGCAGAAGCACTTGAGTTTAAACCAATCGTTTCAGAAGAAAAACTAAGAAATATAATTGAAAAAAATATAATGGAAATTGGGAAAATAGATATGTTGAAAATCTATATACACCTTCTGTAGATCAAAAAGTCTCTAAAGAGATCTTGTCAGACACCTATGTTGACTTAGAAAATAATGTTTCAGATAAAGAAAGCAAGTATGACACATGCTCGGAAAGTCCAGCCTCTGTCGAAAGAAATATTGATGACTCAACCTCTGTATATGAGGACGATTCATCATCTGACGACTCAGAGACTGACAAAATAGAAAAGATTCCTTCTGACACAGAAGTTATTAAACAAACCTCTGAAGTTCTTAACAGAACTATATCTCCAAAAGAGAAAATCACTAGAATTCCTATCTGTCCAGACTTTTTGGATATGTGCATACAAGCCACAACCTCCATTTAACTGGAAAATTTCAAACAAAAGAAGTTGTCCACTCAAAATCAAAAAGATTCAAAGTTTTTAAAACCCTTAAAAATAACAGAGAAACCAACATGGCAACAAAAGGGAAAATGGACAAAACCTAACAAATCTTTTTCATCTGTGATAGGGAAATCAACAGAAGTTCACCACAGAAGGGACTCATAGAAGGCTACTACGAACAAAGATTTTTGCCAACAATCTAATCTACATAAATCTTCTTGTAATAGGAAGCCATATGCTAGAATAGAATGTAATACCTCTGTGGCCCAGTTTAAAGCTTTCAATGAAAATTTCAAGCAAATCACTTCTGATATTCCATACTGTCATTGCTTTGATCTAATGTTCAAATTGAATAATCATTTATGTAGTTCAAATTGTTTTCTCTCTGCACCTAAATCAAATATTAAAGAGAAACAAACTGATTCTTCGACGAAAGATAAAATGTATTTCAAGAATGCTAAGGCAAACTTGAAAAATTCTGACGAAACTGGACCCATATGGATATGGGTACCTAAAACTCTATGATTTTCTTGCAGAAGCAGTATGTACCAATATGGTATCTAGACTCCGGATGCTCGAGGCACATGACTGGCAACAGAAGTCTTCTATCCACATACCAAGAAAAACAAGATGGTGGATCAGTGACTTTTGGAGACAACAAAAAGGGGCATATTAAAGGCTATGGAGTCATAAAGAAAGAGAATATCACCATACACAAAGTTGCATATGTAGATGGCCTAAAACACAACCTACTCAGTGTAAGCCAACTTTGTGACACAGGATTCGATGTACTGTTCAAAAGAACAATCTGCTCTCTACTAAGTGAATACACCGGAATTGAACTTCTGCCAGCCAAAAGAAAAGGTGATCTGTATCTAATGAACTTCAATGCCAAAAACAAGGACAACATTTGTCTTGTTGCAAGCAAAAGTGAAGAAGCCTGGCTATGGCACAACAGGTTCTGTCACTTAAACTTTCATACTCTAGATAAACTGGTAAAACTTGAACTGGTCAAAGGTTTACCAAATGTTAAATTTAATAAGGATCATTTATGCTCTGCCTGTGAAATGGGAAAACTCAAAAGAGCTTCCCACATAGGCAAATCTGATGTGTCTTGTCCTAGTCCTCTGTACATGCTTCACGTTGACCTCTGCGGTCCAATCGCTATACAGAGCCTAGGTGGCAAGAAATATATACTTGTCTTAATTGATGAGTATTCTCGATTTACATGGGCTGAATTTATCAGAAAGAAATCAGATGTTCCATGCATCCTGATTAATCTAATGAAAAGAATCCAAGTTCTTTATGAGTGCAGAATTCTGAAGTTACGAAGTGACAATGGCACATAATTCAAAAACTCTGTCATTAAATCCTATCTCACAGAAGAAGGAATATCCCATAAATTCTCTGCCGCTCGCACCACACAACAAAATGGCGTGGTCGAACGAAAGAACCGCACGCTCGTAGAGGCTGCAAGAACCATGCTTTCTGCATGTGGATTACCAATGACCTTTTGGGCAGAAGCAATTTCAACTGCTTGCTATACCCAAAATCGTTCAACAATCGTGAAAAGACACATCAAAACTCCTTATGAATTGATCAACAAACGGCGACCAAACATCAAGTTTCTCCATGTGTTTGGATGCAAATGCTTTGTCTTAAACAACAGAGACTCAAGAGGAAAGTTTGAAGAAAAGGCTGACCAAGGCAAGTTCATCGGGTACTCTGCCGCTTCAAAAGCCTACAGAGTTTACCTTCTGAAGTCACGCACGATAGTAGAAAGCATCAATGTATCCTTTGATGACTCATTCCAAAAGACTTCTGAACAACTCAGTTCAGAACTCGGGCTAAACAAGGAATCTTCTGGCATCTCAAAAACAAATAAAGATTTAGATCTTCTATTTCAAGAGATATTCAACGACGATGTCGATTCCTCTGCTAGAACAAACAGCACCTCTGCAGAATCACCTTCTGTAAACGAAGTAACTATCTCTCTGTCGGATCCATTTAATCCCTCATCCTCTTCTACAACTACTACAGGTACTGAAAATCTAACAGAAGATACGACAACAAAAGATTCTGCAACAGAGGTTATCCAAATACTAACAAATCCAACAGAGGAAGCAACACCAGAAGAAACACCAGAGGGAAGTGACGATGAAACCACAATACCTACAGAGAAGGAAATCCCAACTTTAATACCCATTCCTACAGAAGCTGAACTAAATACAGAAGCTGAACCATCAACCACTTCAACTACAGAAGTTCAACTTGATGACTCAAATGATCATCTTCCACGAACACTTCAATGGACAAAACGCCATCCTCAAACACAAATCATCGTTAATCCCACTGATAAGGTAAAAACAAAATCAGCTTCTGCAAATTTTTGTTCTTTACAAATTTTATTAGTGTGATCGAACCGAAAAAGATTTCTGAGGCCCTGGACGACCCAAACTGGGTTGATGCTATGCAAGAAGAGCTTCTGCAGTTTGAGCGAAACAAAGTCTAGACTCTAGTACCTCTGCCAAGAGGGAAACAGGCCATAGGGACTAAATGGGTCTTCAGAAACAAAAAGGATGAAGATGGAGTGACCATTCGAAATAAAGCAAGACTGGTGGCCAAGGGATATCGCCAAGAAGAGGGCATCGATTACGATGAAACTTTTGCCCCTGTTGCACGGCTCGAAGCAATAAGAATTTTCTTAGCCTTCGCAGCCCACAGAGGTTTTAAAGTATATCAAATGGATGTAAAATCTGCTTTTCTCAATGGTGAAATTCAAGAAGAAGTATACGTCCAACAACCACCAGGATTTGAAAGCTCAAGGTACCCAAGGTATGTCTATTACCTCGACAAAGCTCTATATGGACTGAAATAGGCTCTAAGGGCATGGTACGAAAGACTTTCTACCTTTGTTCTCAATAACAACTACAAAAGAGGTACCACTGATACAACTCTGTTCTTTCAAGGAGAAGGAAATGAGCTTATTCTTGTACAAATATATGTAGATGATATTATTTTTTGGTCTACAAATGCACAAAAATGTAAAGATTTTGAAAAACTCATGCAGAGTGAGTTTGAAATAAGTATGATGGGAGAATTAACCTTTTTCCTCGGACTTCAAGTCAAACAAACATCAGAAGGAATTTTCATAAACCAATCAAAATATGTCTCTGACATACTTGAAAAATATAGCCTCTCTGATGCCTCTGTCATGAAAACCCCAATGGCCACTGGAAATAAACTTTTTTCAGATCCAAATGGCATCTCTGTCGAGTGCACGCTTTACAGAGGAATGATTGGGTCTTTATTATACTTAACGGCCAGTAGACCTGACATAATGCATGCCACATGTCTCTATGCAAGATATCAAGCTAATCCAAAAAATTCACATTATATTGCTGTAAAGAGAATCTTTAGATACCTCAGAGGGGCCAAAAATCTTGGCCTCTGGTATCCATAGAACTATGGTTTTGGACTAAAGGCATACACAGATTCAGATTATGGAGGTTGTAAACTCGACAGAAAGAGTACCTCTGGGAGTTGTCAATTCCTAGGTGGGAAATTAGTAAGCTGGACTTCAAAGAAACAGAATAGTGTGTCAACATCTACAGCAGAAGCTGAATACGTTGCTGCTGCTAGCTGTTGCTCTCAAGTTCTGTGGATGAAAACTCAACTGAAAGACTTTGGTCACATCATCTGCAAAATCCCCATCTTGTGTGTTTCCAAAAGTGCAATTGCCATCTCTGCAAATCCAGTACAGCATTCAAAGACAAAGCACATAGACATCAGGTATCACTTTCTGAAATATCATGTTGAAAATCAAACCATCGAAATGCATTTTGTACCAACAGAATTTCAGTTTGCTGATTTATTCACCAAGGTACTTGATGAGAAAAGATTCCTTTACTTGGTGGGTAAATTAGGAATGATAAATATGGATTAACCTCTGTAAGTATCTTATCTTCAATTTTAAATTGTTGTACAAATTACTTTGTAAATTAATTTTTTTTTTATTTTTATTTAGTAAATAATTTACTTTTGTATGTAAATTCTAAAATCCCTTTTCTGAAAACAAAAGAGCTTCTATAAGTCTCCTCAGAACCTCTGACGATCCTTACAGAACCTCTGATACACGACCTATGTTATATACATTTACTTCTGATTATTTGAACCAAGCATAGGTCAAGGGGGAGCAGAGGAGAACAAACTTGATCTACAGAGATTTATAAGTCAAGGGGGAGCAGAGGAAGAGATGACGACAACAGAAGAAAAGAACATTGCCGGACAAAGAAGAACAAAAAGGTTAGTATCTCGAACAAATTCTTTTTGAAAATAATTTTCTAGGACACAAATTTCTAAATATGTTCTAGAAACATTATTAAACACATTCCAAATAAAATTTGATCAAAAAGAATATCAAGTTTTCCATTATTAGAAATTTAACCCCCATTCTTGGCATATTTTTATAAAAAGGGCAAACGAGGTGAGTTTTAGTGTCAAACAAATTATTTGGTGGATTTTGGGTGGTTTTCACATTTTATTCGCAGTGAGATGAACAGTGCCCACTCCAACTGCCCACTGCCGATACTGGATAAAGACAAAAAGAAGGATTTTGATGAAAAGCATGGTTGCAAAAGCATGGAAGCTTCAGGGGCAGGTTAAAAGAATGGGAATATTTTAATCTAAGCATGCAAAGGAAAAACATGACAAAAAGAATAAACAAATCAAACCTACATGCCTAGAGACCAACTTTTTGGAAGAACTATTGGGTAAAGATGGAGGTCAAGGGTTAAGGAGCTAAGCATAGGATTTTGTGTTCCCTTAACCTCCAGATTTGCAAAGAAGAAGTCAATACCCAAGATGCCAAATTTCAGCTATAAAAGAAGACCATGGGCATTCATTGAAAGAAATCATCTTCATCTCTTGGATATATCATCTTAGATCTTTTAATTACCATCTTCTTAGTGTAACACTCTAAATTTCGTAGTCTAGCTTTGTAATAGTTAACTTTTCTTTTTCTGCAGTAATTTAGATTTAAATTCACGTATTGCTTTCAGTTGTAGTTTCGAGCAGTGGGCAATTTACGTTCCCCACTGTGAGGATAATTTCAATTCACTCCTAGTTATCTTATGCAAACTTTTTCATCTTTCGCTCTATTATTTTCAGTAATGGTAGGCTAAACACCCTTTGGGATGTAGGAACGAGAAGTACCTGGACTTTAGAAAAAATGCTTGAGTAATCTTTATTTTTGAAGTAGTTATCGTTGTGGTCATTCATTCTCGATTTTGCCCAAGGATGCGAACAAGCTGATCACTTGCAAGGATCTAAAGTCTAGTTCTTAACTTAGAAATAAGTAGAACGCAGTGACACGAGCTTGGATGATGCTAGGGAGTTCGAAAGAATTCTTATGACACTTACGAAAGTGAGGTCAGCACAGTGAGCTCTTCTCTCCCCACTGGAGTAGTTGGCAAGCTAGTTGGTGTATTAAAAACACTTAGAGTATTTGTCTCTACACATTCCATCGAGGCTCGAAAGAGTCCATTTGAGAGACTCATTGACAAAATGATAATTACCAATAAAATGGGTTTTTAGTCTAAGACTGTGAGTATTTTGTAACCGGGCTTTTCCAAAGACCGGTCTCAATTACGAGGATCATCTTAGGATCAAGTATTTATCATAATGTCTAGGGAAAATCTAACTTGCATCCCTCTTTTTAAATCATTGTAATTTCAAAATTAGCTTTTCACAAACCAACTCAAAATATTGTTTCCTCTCTAATTGAAACTCGTGAAAGGAGCTCATGAAAGCCGTATTGTCTTGATAGCCCAGTCTCTGTGGATACGATTCCGGTATTTTACCGATTATAACTTGCCGTGACGATCATAGTGGACAGTGTACACTTGCGCTGCCCACTGTGGACAGATTACAACCCGTTGTGGTTTATTTTGCATGTACCATTCACACGTGTCAAGTTTTTGGCGCCGTTGTCGGGGACTGGCGTGATTTTTAAATCTCAAGACATTAGTTTTTGTTCGAGCCCAAGTAACTCGTTTTTCTAGAACCGTTCGTGTTGTATGCCAAGGCAACAACACGGACCTTTGGAACCAATCGATCTTGAAATAGAAAGGACTTTTCGAAAAAGACGTAAAAACAAGAAGAAAAATCAACAACTCCCTGTGAACCCCACCACAAATATGGCAGGAGTGGGCGGTCAACCGCCACCACCTCCATTAGTGGAAACCACAGTGACGATTGCTGATAGCAAAGATCGAGGGATAAGGGACTATGCAACTACTGGAGTTAGTGATTTAAGCTCCGGGATTCTAAGACCCAACCTTCAAACACCACACTTTGAACTCAAACCGGTGATGTTTCAAATGATCCAAGCCATGGGTCAGTTTGGAGGATCACCATCTGAGGATCCGCATTCGCACTTAAAATCATTTTTGGAAATGACCGACTCTTTTCAACTAAAGGTGTGAGTGAGGAAGCTTTAAGGCTAAGACTTTTTCCTTTTACTTTAAGGGACAAGGCTAAGTCATGGCTAAATACGAATGCACCTCATTCAATAACCATGTGGCAAGAGCTTGCGGATAAATTTTTACAAAAGTATTTTCCTCCAACCAAAAACATGAGGCTGAGAAATGATATTGTTTTGTTTAGACAAGAAGAAGATGAGGCTGTTTCGGATGCATGGGAGCGATTTAAAGATTTACTCCGAAAGTGCCCACACCATGGCATCCCACATTGCATTCAGTTGGAGACCTTTTACAATGGTCTTTCCAACGCAGCCAAAATCATCTTAGATGCAACAGCAGTAGGAACTTTCACAAGCAAAACCTATAATGAAGGATATCAGATTTTAGAAAAAGTGTCCAATAACAACACCGACTGGTCCAACCCGAGAACGCCTGCACCAAAGACCACCAGCATTGATAATGAGGCACTTAAAACCATGAATGCACAGTTAGTAGCCTTAACAAAAATAGTGTTGAACCAAAATCGAGGACAACTTAATCCCACAGTGGGCACTGCACATCTCACTGAGAGCTGCTCTTACTGTGGGGACGAGCATGTTTTTGATTTTTGTCCAGCAAATCCAGAGGCTGTTAATGTCATAGGAACTAACCCACGAAACAACCCATACTCACAGACCTATAATCCAGGTTGGAGGAATCATCCAAATTTCTCTTGGTCTGGAAACCAAGGACTCCAACCCCACGGGGCGAGTCATGCTCAAAGACCACACAACCCCCCTGGATTTCAGCATCATCACAGTGGGCACTCCCCACAAAACTTTCACCAAGGTCAATCCTCCCAACAGTTCCAACCACGACCATCTCATAATGCTGAGGCTCAACCATCACTCGAATCAATGCTCAAAGGATTCATGAACCAAACTCAGGCGGCCATTAGGAACATAGAAACTCAAGTAGGACAACTAGCCGTCGAAGTCAAGAATAGACCACCGGGGACATTACCTATTGACACCAAAAATGCTAGGGTAATAGGGAAGGGACCAGAACAAATCAAAGCCATAACACTTAGGAGTGGAAAGGATCTGAAAGATATCGTTTTCGATTCTGAAGACTCGCCTCAAATCACCACTGTACCTCATCCCACAGTGGGCACTCCTCAAGTCACTGTGATCCCCACAGTGGGGACTGAAGTCCCTGAACTCCCCACTTTTGGTCCATTGCCTAAACCTGCCATTCCAAAGTTAACTCCGCTTCAGACTCACATCGACCCAAAAAGTGTACCTTTTCATGAAAGAATGAAGCCTAAGAATGTTGATGTTCAATTTAAAAAGTTTTTAGACATTTTTAAACAGCTTCACATTAACATACCCTTGGTAGAAGCTCTTGAGCAAATGCCAAGCTATGTTAAGTTTTTAAAAGATATTTTGAACAAAAGACGAAAGTTGGGTGAGTTTGAAACTGTGGCGTTGACCGAAAAATGTAGTGCCCTTCTCATAAGCAAGATTCCCCCTAAGTTGAAAGACCCGGGTAGTTTTACAATTCCATGCACGATAGGAGGACAAGAAGTAGGTCAAGCACTTTGTGATTTAGGCGCTAGTATAAATTTGATGCCTTTGTCAATTTTTAAGAGATTATGTATTGGAGAGGCTAGACCCACCACCGTGACCTTACAATTAGCCGATCGATCCATAGCCTACCCAAGAGGGAAGATTGAAGATGTTTTGGTCCAAGTAGACAAATTCATCTTCCCTGCCGACTTTCTGATTTTAGACTATGAGGCCGACAAAGACATTCCAATCATTCTAGGACGTCCTTTCCTTGCGACATGACGAACTTTGATTGATGTGCACAAAGGAAAACTCACCATGAGAGTCAACGACCAAGAGGTAGAGTTTAATGTTTTCAAATCCCTTAAGTACATAGACACCGAGGACTGCCTTGCTGTGAGTACGATTTATGGATCCCACTGTTTTGACTCACTGTCCACAGTGGGCAGTGAGAGTGAGAACTCTGACTCAGAAAATAATGACACTTTTGAGGATGAGTGTAACGAAATGGTGGCAGCTTTTGAGCCTTTGGACTTTAAGGATAGGACGATCCAACCACCATCCATCGAACAACCTCCTGAGTTAGAGCTTAAACCATTGCCTCCTCATTTGAAATATGCTTATCTCGCTGAGAATAACAAACTTCCTGTTATCATCTCATCCAAACTTAGCGAAAATCAAGAACACCTTTTAATCGAATTGTTGATGAAGCATAAGAAGGCAATTGGTTGGACCATAGCAGACATTAGAGGAATTAGCCCCTCTTTATGTCAACATAAGATTAACTTAGAGAGTGACCACCCGGGGAAAGTCCAACCTCAAAGAAGGTTGAACCCCATCATGAAGGAAGTAGTTAAGAAAGAGATTCTGAAGTGGTTAGATGCTGGTATTATCTATCCCATTGCCAGTAGTAGTTGGGTGAGCCCCGTTCAATGTGTCCCTAAAAAGGGAGGAACAACAGTAATCACAAATGAAAAGAACGAACTCATTCCAACTAGGACTGTTACAGGATGGAGAATATGCATGGACTATAGGCAACTGAATCTAGCAACAAAGAAAGACCATTTCCCGTTACCTTTTATTGATCAAATGCTTGATAGATTAGCAGGAAAGGAATTTTATTGTTTTCTAGATGGATACTCCGGATATAACCAAATCCACATCGCACCTGAGGACCAAGAAAAGACCACCTTTACTTGTCCATATGGTACTTTTGCATTCCGGAGAATGCCTTTTGGTTTATGTAATGCTCCCGCTACTTTTCAACGTTGTATGATGGCCATTATCACCGATATGATAGAAGACACCATAGAAGTTTTTATGGACGATTTTTCTGTGATAGGCACATCATTTGATAACTGTTTGAGGAATCTAGAAAAAAGCTTGGTGAGATGTGAAACCCACGACCTTATACTTAATTGGGAAAAATGTCATTTCATGGTCGAAAAGGGTATTGTTTTGGGTCATCTTGTGTCGAAAAAGGGTTTGGAAGTTGACAAGGAAAAATTAGAAGTAATCTCCCAACTTCCCGAGCCCACAACGGTAAAAGGCATTCGCAGTTTTTTAGGTCACGCAGGTTTTTATAGGAGGTTCATAAAAGATTTTTCCAAAATAACTAAACCCCTATGTAACCTGCTGCAACATGAAATACAGTTTGTTTTTACCAAAGAATGTAGAGACGCATTTGAAATAATCAAAAATGCCTTAGTTACTGCACCCATAGTGACCACTCCTGACTGGTCACTCCCATTTGAAGTCATGTGTGACGCCAGCGATTGGGTTGTAGGTGTAGTACTAGGCCAACGAAAAGATAAGATTTTTCATCCGATATACTATGCAAGCAAGACTTTGATCGAAGCTCAAATCAACTACACTGTAACCGAAAAAGAATTACTTGCAGTAGTTTTTGCTTTTGATCGTTTCAGGTCTTACTTAATTGGAGCAAAGGTCATAGTACACACCGATCATGCAGCCATCAAGTATTTGATCAACAAAGTTGACTCTAAACCAAGGTTAATCAGATGGGTGCTGTTGCTGCAGGAATTCGACCTTGAGATCGTCGATAGAAAAGGAACAAGTAACCAGATCGCTGATCATCTTTCCAGACTTGAGCCCACAGTGGGCACTGTAGATCCCACTCCGGTAAAAGAAAATTTTCCTGATGAACAATTGTTAGTCGCCCAACATCATGATATTCCTTGGTATGCTGACATTGCTAACTTTTTAGCAAGTGGATTACGACCCCATGGGATGAGTGGACAGCCTTTTAAAAAATTCTTGCATGATACTCGTCAATACATTTGGGACGATCCTTTCTTATACAAGATAGGAACAGACCAAGTGTTGAGGCGATGTGTTCATGGGAGTGAGCAACAACATTTACTCCAGGGTTGTCACGCATCCCACTATGGAGGTCATTTCGGAGGAACACGCACTGCTGCGAAAATTTTGCAGAGTGGGTTCTTTTGGCCCACTGTGTTCAAAGACTCTCACAAGTTTGTTCGTCACTGTGAGCAGTGTCAGCACACTGGGAATATATCACAACGAAATGAAATGCCCCTCAACAATATCCTTGAGGTGGAAATTTTTGATGTATGGGGAATAGATTTTATGGGACCCTTTCCAAATTCCAACAACAATTTTTACATCTTGGTGGCGGTAGATTATGTTTCGAAATGGGTAGAAGCTGCTGCTTGTCACACTAATGACGCTAACACTGTGGTGAAGTTTTTGCAAAAAAATATTTTCACTCGTTTTGGAACACCACGAGCCATAATTAGTAATGAAGGATCCCATTTTGTTAACAAAGTCATGAGCTCGGTTCTTGCTAAATATGATATTCATCATAGGATAGCAACCGCCTACCACCCCCAAACTAATGGTTTGGCGGAACTCTCAAACCGAGAGATCAAGGGAATTTTGGAAAAGGTGGTGAAGCCCCATCGAAAAGATTGGTCCATCAAGCTTGATGACGCTCTTTGGGCGTATCGCACGGCGTATAAGACCCCATTGGGAATGTCTCCATTTAAGTTGGTATTTGGCAAAGCTTGCCATTTACCAATCGAATTGGAACATAAAGCCTTTTGGGCTTTAAAAGAACTCAACATGAGTGAAGATGCCGCGGGAATTAAAAGAACCTTGCAATTGCATGAACTTGAGGAAATGCGCTATCACGCATATGAAAATGCAAAGTTATACAAGGAAAAGACCAAGATGTGGCATGACCGAAGGATCAATCATCGGGAATTTTTTGAAGGACAGCAGGTATTATTGTTCAACTCTCGTCTAAAACTTTTTCCGAGTAAGCTCAAGTCAAGATGGACTGGACCATACACCATTGTGAGTGTGAGCCCATTCGGAACAGTGGAATTGCGATCCCCTCAATCGGGACAAACTTTTAAGGTTAATGGGCAAAGGGTGAAACACTTTCTGCATGAGAGTGCCCACATCCCTGTCCACTCCTCATCTCACTCTGGTTAGGAAAGTCCGAGATCTTTTGTAAATAATTTTATTTTAACTTTTTGATAATTTTTAGTTATTTTAGTGCTTTTTAATTCTGCATGGTTGTTAGTTTTGATATGTGTAGGACGCGTGGCAGCCCTTTTAGCAGGAAAACCAAGAAAAAGGCGCAGTGGGGAAGCCACTCGTCACTCTGTTCCCCACAACTTTGCCTGACGAAAGAAGTGACTCGGGTGGGGCCCAATGACTGCCAAGCCATCACTTTCTCTTACAAATAGCCGCCTACTTTTCTGCCACATGTCATTCACCCCCAATTTTCAAGACTTAACCATCATTTCTTCCTTTTTCCCTCAATAACCGTTCCCTCTCTCTCTCCTTAATTCAAATTAATTAAACCCTTGGATTTCCTCTTTATCCAATTGCACACAAAACCACCGATTTTCCTTCCAAAATCTTTCAGCCAAGTCTTTACTCTCATAACACTCTCTCTCTCGGTTGTCTTTCACCCAAGAACAACTTCCCAAACCCTAATGGCACGAAGCAAACGACCGATAACCTTTCCGGAGGGACCCCAACGCCCACAAATCCGACGTCGGACTGCCGAAAATCCACCACCGGAGGTTGTCACCGGCGATCTTAACGATCCCCCACCACTTTCCAGCGAACCACTGCTTGCCACCAACACTATCGATTCTGCCTCGTCAAAGCAACCCAGCCCGAAGGCCGTCTCTTCCTCGAAAGGTGTCGACTCCAGTGCGAACCTTTTTGAGGAGGAAGCAATACAAGCCGACGAGGAGGAGCGTCGTTTGGCTGAAGAATATCAGATGAAACTTTCGGCCATAAAGAAGAAAAAAGAGGAAGCCGAACGTCGCCGAAAAGAGGAAGAAGAAAGGGTACGACGGGAGGAAGAGGAACGATTGAAACAAGAGGAGGAGGAGAGAATCCGAAAAGAGCAAGAGGAACAGGAAAGGTTAAGGAAAGAAAAGGAGGAAATCGAAAAACAAGAAAGGGAGAGGAAAGAAATCGAGGAAAAGAGGAAAGCCGAAGAAGAGGTCAGGGCTGTGGAGGAAGAAATGGGAAAGAAGCAAGAGGAGGACAAGGCAGAGGAGCAGGTTCAGACTGTAGGAAAATCAACCCAGGTTAGTATCGATCTCACGCAGACTTCTGCCCACAGTGGGGAAGAGCCCAGGCTAAGGACTCTCCGGAGTCAAGGTGCAACTACTCGGTCTGGAATAACGCGAAAGACACCCACCAAGAAGTCTGCCAAGAAACTCTCGGGAAAAGGTAAAGCTATTGTACCCTCTTCTAGTGATTCATCTTTTGAATTGGAAAGTGAGCAACCTACAGCTGAGCACCCCCATCAGTCCACTATGGGGACAGATCATGCCCCCAGTGGGGTACCTCGGCAGTTCACCACTCCTGGTGCTGCCGAGCATTTCACTTTTATTGCTGGTCACAAACTGAACCTAGAGAGGGGGTTTGATCCAGAATTTGTTGAAGCTAACCCTTTTGTGTGGTCGAGGATTGATGCGCAAGATTGGTCGACAATAGCCGCGGCCAATCGGCGTGCCAATGCCTCCCTTGTTAAGGAATTTTACGCTGAAGCATCCCAGACTAAGGATCCCGTTGTGCGAGTAAGGGGTAAGATTGTGAGGTATACCCCGAGTGAAATAAACAGGGTTTTGGGACGGCCAACCGCGGAGGTTTGTGCGTTTGCTAAATTTATAGAAAAGATGACGGAGGGAGATGAGGAGGTAATATTAAAGGAGATTGCTGCAGTAGGTAAACCATGGGGAAAAGATGGTATTAGGAGGTGTTTGCCGGCTGGCTCCCTCACAACAGAAGCTGCGGTTTGGTTCCAGTTCATACGGGCATCGGTGTCCCCAACTACCCATGACACCACTCTATCAATGCACAAGTGTGCTCTGCTCTACTGTGTGCTCACGGGTAGAAGAATCAACTTGGGGATAGTTATGCATGCTGCAATCCATACGGCCCTGACTCGAAAGAAGGTAATTCTTCCACTCTCTTGTACTATTACCACATTACTAATAGATGCGGGAGTGCCCACTGCTGCAGATGACCAATGGTTGACCTCCACACGCAACATCAGCGTGCAAACGATTAAGAAGATGGGGAGGGCCATCCGAGGCCCGTCTGAAGAACCTGAGGAGCAGCAACCTAAGGTGTTTATTGCTGAAGAGCACACTGTGGGGAAGAAGGAGACACCATCCCACCAGCCCACTGCAGGACTAAGTTCAACCCCAACCAACCAACTATCGGAAATATTGAAGGCAATCAAAGCACTAGCATACAAAGTGGATCTGTTAACTGCTCAGCAACAGCATGCCACACGTGATCAGGAGAGAGTATGGATGTACATGCGCGATCGAGATGAAGTGATCAATCAGATGTACTTGGCGGCTGACCCATTGCTTGCAGCGCAGATCCCAAATTTCCCCGAAGGTGTTTGTCCAACAATGGACAGTGAAGACGAGGTGGAAGATGATGATGAGGGTGGTTCATCCCCTGCAACCCCAACTCATTGAATGGTTTGTGAAACATTAATCTCACTCTTTGGTTTGCCACAAAAACAATTTTAATTTCTGTTTGGTTTGATTTTATACCTATGGCTAGGCTTTTGACACTTTGCTGAATTCTTATTTTGGTTCGTAATGCATGAAATCCTACCACTGGGTAGGTACTTTTGGGTACTAACGTAATTGTTGTTTGAATGCTTGTTTGATCTCGTTCCCATTTCAAGGTACAACTTTCGGCTTCCGACTTAAAAAGGTCCCTTTTGTAAGTACGAATCTCAACTTGATACCATGAAATGATATAGGCCGTTTTTCGCATCCAAAACACGATCCTTTTTGTACCCACAACCACCTCCTTCGGTCCTTTTTTCTATGTCACAGTGGGGACACTGTGAGATCTTAAGTTTGAGGTGGGGATTTCCAGTGGGGACACTGTGAAGTCCAAGTTTGAGGTGGGTAAGCCATACCACCTCCGAAAAAAAAAAAATTAGCCATACTCCTTACAAAAATACAAAAACAAAAGAAAATCGGAGTATCACTAACAAAATTGATGGTGTGCCTTTTCTGGACCATCAAAGTGCTCACTCCCAGAAAAAGATGGTGTGCCTATTCTGGACCATCAGAATACCCACTCTCACAAAAATAGCCATACTCCTTATTCCCAAATAAAGCCTGAAAGTGTACGTACTTATCATAGCAAAATACTAAACACCCACTTCTTGAAATAAAAATCTCAAAGCGAGATCTTCGGTCCATGTTTGGAAATTCTTGTCAAAACCCTTGGGAAAAGATTCAAAGCCATAAACCCTTCAAACCCAAGAAAGCCCTATTGATCAAATGATAAACAAGGGAAAGATTTCGTCAAGTACAAAAGTGAAGTTTTTAAGTTTCGGACCGAAGGAAGTATCGGAGGAAGGAGATCAAACGCTCATTCAAGTCAAGAAGTATGTAAGTCCCTTAAAGATCTTTATGCATTGTTTTTCATTTTATTTCTTTCTTTTTTTTATTACTTGGGGACAAGTAATGATTTAAGTTTGAGGTTGTGATAACTCTATTTTTAGCGTTATTATTTCCATTTATTTTCCATTTTATTTTGTCAAATTTAGCCATTCTAACTCTTAAAAACCCCCATTCTTGGCATATTTTTATAAAAAGGGCAAACGAGGTGAGTTTTAGTGTCAAACAAATTATTTGGTGGATTTTGGGTGGTTTTCACATTTTATTCGCAGTGAGATTAACAGTGCCCACTCCAACTGCCCACTGCCGATACTGGATAAAGACAAAAAGAAGGATTTTGATGAAAAGCATGGTTGCAAAAGCATGGAAGCTTCAGGGGCAGGTTAAAAGAATGGGAATATTTTAATCTAGGCATGCAAAGGAAAAGCATGACAAAAAGAATAAACAAATCAAACCTACATGCCTAGAGACCAACTTTTTGGAAGAACTATTGGGTAAAGATGGAGGTCAAGGGTTAAGGAGCTAAGCATAGGATTTTGTGTTCCCTTAACCTCCAGATTTGCAAAGAAGAAGTCAATACCCAAGATGCCAAATTTCAGCTATAAAGGTAGACCATGGGCATTCATTAAAAGAAATCATCTTCATCTCTTGGATCTATCATCTTAGATCTTTTCATTACCATCTTCTTAGTGTAACACTCTAAATTTCGTAGTCTAGCTTTGTAATAGTTAACTTTTCTTTTTCTGCAGTAATTTAGATTTAAATTCACGTATTGCTTTCAGTTGTAGTTTCGAGCAGTGGGCAATTTAGGTTTCCCACTCTGAGGATAATTTCAATTAACTCCTAGTTATCTTATGCAAACTTTTTCATCTTTCGCTCTATTATTTTCAGTAATGGTAGGCTAAACACCCTTTGGGATGTAGGAACGAGAAGTACCTGGACTTTAGAAAAAATGCTTGAGTAATCTTTATTTTTGAAGTAGTTATCGTTGTGGTCATTCATTCTCGATTTTGCCCAAGGATGCGAACAAGCTGATCACTTGCAAGGATCTAAAGTCTAGTTCTTAACTTAGAAATAAGTAGAACGCAGTGACACGAGCTTGGATGATGCTAGGGAGTTCGAAAGAATTCTTATGACACTTACGAAAGTGAGGTCAGCACAGTGAGCTCTTCTCTCCCCACTAGAGTAGTTGGCAAGCTAGTTGGTGTATTAAAAACACTTAGAGTATTTGTCTCTACACATTCCATCGAGGCTCGAAAGAGTCCATTTGAGAGACTCATTGACAAAATGATAATTACCAATAAAATGGGTTTTTAGTCTAAGACTGTGAGTATTTTGTAACCGGGCTTTTCCAAAGACCGGTCTCAATTACGAGGATCATCTTAGGATCAAGTATTTAGCATAAAGTCTAGGGAAAATCCGACTTGCATCCCTCTTTTTAAATCATTGTAATTTCAAAATTAGCTTTTCACAAACCAACTCAAAATATTGTTTCCTCTCTAATTGAAACTCGTGAAAGGAGCTCATGAAAGCCGTATTGTCTTGATAGCCCAGCCTCTGTGGATACGATTCCGGTATTTTACCGATTATTACTTGCCGTGACGATCATAGTGGACAGTGTACACTTGCGCTGCCCACTGTGGACAGATTACAACCCGCTGTGGTTTATTTTGCATGTACCATTCACACGTGTCACTATGCCTCTGCAACCTCCCTCCCCAATAATCTATGTAGATCAACAGGGAGATTTTAATGCCTTCCTCAACAATCCCGACATTGCTCACACCTTAGATCCATCAGGATGGGTCGCAGAACCATTGGATCATTCTACAGAGGTTATGCGCACAACAGAAGTCATTTCTGCAGCTCAAGGTACTCAACCTATGCACCCTCACGTTCGACAACTCATAGGATCTCATTCTATATATGATTCCTTAAGAGCAGAAGCAGAAGCAGAAGTGACTATAGAGGAAACTGAAGAAGAAGAGGTAAACATAGAAATTGCAAGAGAGGAAGTGGTTAGGGTAGAAACCACAGAGGGTTCTACAGAAAAAGATGTTGCAGAAGTAGAAGGCACACATCCCTAACCCCCTCCTAGTGCAACCCACATTTCTGATACCGTCGGTCTAGCGGCAGAGGGTATCATTGAAAAAGAGCAGCACAGCTCGATCCCAACCCCACCCAGCCAGCCAAAGGTTACTCTTTCAACCTTTGTGCCTAATATAACCGGGGAAACCATTCCTGGGGAGTCCTCTCGAAAGGACTCACCCATAGTTCGTGATTTATTGCCCCGAATCACACCTGACATCCTAGCAGAGGAATTCGTTTCCTCTGCCACGCAAACAACGATAGGGCCAAACCTCCTTTTAGAGGGGAGTAGAGAGCACAATGACGAAGAGACTCTAGACAAGTCTCCAAATCAACAGAAGGACATTCCAATACCCACCTCTGGAGTGGATTTGGACTCTGACCTTCACATAACTTCTGTAGAGGTTGAAACTCAAGTTTCTCCTCGAGGATCAGAAGGAAATCCTTCCACCCTCAACGTACAAACAGGGGTGAAAGAAGGTGTCCAAGGAACAAGGACAAACTCTGGAGACGAATGTGTTCCTCCAGAGGTCACCACGAGTTCACACGTATCAAGGGGTGAGTTCCAAACCCTTGTCACCTCTGTGAACCAAACATTGAAAGAGTTGAAAAGCTCATTCAAATCTTTTGCAGAAACAACATCGACGGCCATCTCCAAACTGAATACCAAAATGGACAATCTATCTACAGAGGTACAAAAAGCCATAGCAGAGATGAAGTCCACTGCAACAAACACTGCCACCTCTGCCACAACTGACTTTGAGAAAGCCGCAACCTCTGCATTCAATTACTCTGTCAAGACTTTCCTGCAAAAATTCAAAGATCAATCCTCTACTTCTAAGGGCCTTACACCAGAAGACCTAAAGAAGGCCTTGGAAGAAGTTCAAGAGCAAACACTACTGAACACTCAAGCCATGAAGCCTTCTGACTACATGACAAGAGTGCACCTCACAGAACTTGGGCAAGGAATCCTTGATCAAATGACAGAGTTCATCAGAGCCTTCACAGCTGCCAACGCGAACTACGTCAGAGAATTTCAAGTAGCGTCGGCAAAATGCGCTTCAACACAGAAGCAGAAGTTGAAACTCTGCTAGGACTCTGTGATGACTTGTGCGCGAAAATGATAGATGCAGGGGCTGTTCCTCCAAAGAAGTCAGATACAACATGCAGGGCCGAGGGAACGACAGAGATAAATCAGGATGACTCTGATGATGACCATCATGGTCCATCAGATCATCCTGAGGGGGAGAAACAAAGGGAAACAGCTGCAAGCAATCCTCCAATATTAGCAGTACCAATTTTCTCTGCACCACCAACCCAAACCCAAACTCAAGAAACACAACAGAGACCCACAAAGGAAACACCAGCCTCTGTGGAAACCACCTCTGTCCTTGAAAAAGATGTCCCTGAAGTTCAAATCCTTACTTCTTCATCCTCAGAACAACTTCCCCATTCTCCACCAAAATCACAAGACAAGAAGAAAATCCATTGCCCACAAACCAAAAAGCTCAAAACGTTCTGCTACTTATGTCCTAAAGAGAATAGAGTTCATATCTGCTTTCAGAGCTGCAAAACTTTTGATATCCCTCCACAAACCACAATCGAGCTCACAGAAGAAACATCTACATAACCCAAATCCCCAATCAAACCAACAGAACCATCCCCACCAAAGTCCTCAGAAACTGAAGTGTCAAAAACTACAGAGGAAATCCCCATCATACCAACAGAGACCTCAACACCCAAACCAACAGAAGCAATCCCACAGAGTCCAAAACAGGCAACAACTTATGAGCCTCCATAAGCCAAAGGTAAAGGAAAGGGCATCATGACAGAAGAACAAAAGAAGAAAAAGCCAATGCCTCAGACGACAGAGAAGTTGATGAAGAGCTCATTCGATGCCTTTGTCACTCCTAAACCTGAAGAAGACTGGGCATTCAATTCAGATCCTCTGTCAGAAATTCCAATCCTTGATCCAAAAGTAAAAGTAACAGAGGGTAGGGTTGCAGAGATAAAATGAAAAATGGATGCTCTGCGAAGACCAATACCACCACCAACTACACGACATGCAGAAATGGAAGAGGTGGTGTATAGGTATCTTTACAGACAACAATATCAGAACAATCATCCGCCACACATTGAAGATCCTCAACTCAGAGCTGACCTTGACAACACCTTCACCAGAACAAAGCCAAAAGCAAGGGCAGAAGTCTTCTCAGAGTCCAAAATTGAAAAGGTAATTTACTGCAAACTCTCTCAAACGAGAACCTTTCCAAAGATCAGGTACAACATCTACAAAGTCAAAAGGGAGAACGGGTCCGAAAATCAATTTTCAGATGCAGATATAAGGAACTTGAACCCCTACGATGTACCAGATCTTCTACTTTAGACGAAAGAAAACTTCGACAATGGTGCCAACAGAAGGGCCTATCAAGTATTCAGAAAAGTGATTAGATAAAAGCTTCTGCTGTATAGCATGATAGACTTTCATCTGGGAAGAGATCTTGGAGTCAGAAACCTAAGTCTGAGACCACCAGAGGATCACTGCCCACCTTCTGCAATACCCAGCTCAATCATAACAACACCAAGGTACGGGTTAGTGTATAAGGATCCTGTTGGTCAAGTAAGACTTTTTGTGGAAATGTACTGTCAGAAGTATGCAACCAGTACTCTGAACAAGTTCAGATCAATCTTAGAAGAGAACAGAGGTACTGAGCTTATGGATCAAGAATCAGCAGAAAGAATGATCAGAGAAATAGATGCTACAATTGGCTTAAGAGAACTCTGCATCAAATTCTATCATGAGCTCAGAGAAATAGGATTCGACAACAGAAGTTTCAACGACTTCAAAGATGCAAATGTCTAAATCTCTTTTACATATCTCTGTAATAATTAAAAAGAAATGAAATGAATCTTTTGAGGTATTGTTTAACCTCTGTCTACTTTACTTCGCCTAAATTATGCATAAAGTCAAATTTTTATTTTTCAATACTTAGGGGGAGATTGTTAGCTCCAAATATTCATAATATTAGAAGTATTGAAAAATAGGCCAAGTATGAAAGAGTTCCACAGAAGCTCTGCGGTGTTCCACAGAAACTCTGCCGAAGCAAACAAGATCATTCAAGGAACACCAAGTCCCAAGAAGAATCTACAGAAGACTACTCACAAAGGACCAAAGAAGGATGTACAGAAGAATGCTCACCAAGGACAGAGCCTCTGAGGTTCAGATTGAAGACTTGGAAGATATTTATAATATCATGCCACTGTTGCAGAAATATCTTAGCACTGTTAAAGAAATATCTTGCTACTGTTCCAGGGTCCGTTCATCAACTTGTACAAGGCATGGTCTGACAATAAACACGTGTCAAACTCTGATAGGAATCCTTGCAAGTTGATATTAGCGCATTTAATGCATGCAGATTTCCAACTGTTCATGCCATCCCTTCTTTCCTGTAGCAATAGTCCTTTTGTCTAGAATAGTTCTTTTATAGTAGTATAAAAGGAAGACTCATGTTGAGTTCTTCCTTACCAGCCAACATCAGACAACAACTAACACACAAAAACACTAGCACACAATTATCGTCAAATCTGTTCTTAGTGTTCTTCATCAAATACAGTAAACTTTGAGATATTTATCTGTTCTTCATATACTGTTTATTTGGTATTTTGTGCTGTTTCTATATAAACATATCTGTTAGTTCTTCAAATACGCTTCCGCAACACATCTTATTTGAACTAATAGATAAGATAATCTTTGTTAATCAAATACGGGAACCAACAAATCTTTAGGACAACAATTTCATGGGATCAATGGGTGAGCATATATAGCACTTCTATGGATTGACTTAAACCTGTGTTTCCTACCAAAGAAGTAAACCTTGAGTGATTGAGAGGTAAAGGGTCTACATTAAAGAGTGGGGGAGACCACTCATCTGAGTTTTTCTGATTGTGCTTAAGATGTAAAAATGAAAAGAGAGTTTGGTTAGATGTGAGCTAAATGATAAAAAGAAAGAGGGTGTGAGAACAGAGTCAAAAGAATTATACAACTCTGCACTAACTTTTTCTGAGCCGGGCAAGCCACATTACTGATTTATCATGATTCTTTGCTGATTATCATTGAAACAGGCAGTGAGCCCATGCCAACTCTTGAATTAACCCCACTAGCTACTTATGTCCTTCTCAACAGGGAAATACTTCACTTTTCCACGGGGAAGCAACATATATGCTATCTGATCTTTATTTGGAAGGTTGGATATTGAAAAGAAGGAAATTTGCCTCACCTTCACACTTTACTCATGCATATTGAGTCTGTGGACACCTGTTATGTCCAAACAGTTTACACACTTTTGAGCCTAATAGGTAATATTCTATTTTTCTTTCACACAATATCACGAATCTTTGTGATTCCACATGCATATCTATGTGATATTGCCAGAACAGTTTGAGAAGTTTAATTTTATAATTCTACTTCTATGATAACTGGAAGTCCTATCAGAGCTTCATATTTGTCAACTCTGAACATAGGCCACACTATTATTTTAATTGTTGTGATAATAGTTGCTATGTGCTTTTGTGTTAGATGATTACCCCTGGTTACTTATTATTGTTAATGCAAATTCTCATGAGCCGAATGTGTTCGCTACTCTTCATCTCCTAGTTGTTTATCTACCATCGGTTATTACTCAAACTGGTTATTCAAGCTTCCGCACATCAAACCGTTCTCTGATTGTTTGAGTTTAATATATGGGAGATAGCTGGGATCTGAAAAATAAAGCACCATTCAAGGGGGAGTAGGCAAAGATCAAGGGGGAGTTAAAAAAATGAACTAAAGCAACTGACATTGTGGAAGATCAGGAAAAGAAGACTCACAAGACTTGAAGATTGACACTCCAACGCCTCTAAATAAAGCAAGGGGGAGACTACAAGATGATGCTTTCTTTATAAAACATTAGGGGGAGATTGTTAGCTTTAATTAGCCCCTAATTTATATGAATGTTTTATAAAGAAATAGTGTCAAGGACTTATTTGTATTTGTTGAGTGTCGAGGGCTAAAAGTGTAAATAACCAATTATTGTATTGGTTATAAAGTCTTGTCTTAGAGAATTTTAGGTTAAGCCTCCTAGTCTCATTTTTACTTTCATACGTTTACTGAGAGAGAGAAAGCTTCAAGAGAGAGTTGTTCTTAATTCCTATATTGTAAACTCTTCTCTTTATTACTCAATATACAAAGATTATTGCTATTATTATTGTTACTTGTTGTATCTGGGTTCCAACAACGTTGATGGATACCCTTTCTGCAGACCTCTGCCATCAAGACTTCTGGGATATGCTACAGATGAAACCCTACGGTTAGCTTACATACGCGATCATAGGACTCCAGAACCGAGTCCTGTGACACCCCCGTATTTAGGTGTGCCTTTAGAAACTAGGGTAGTTGAAAGAATGACATATGATGAATGGGCTAAGGCTTTCCAGAAGCATGAAGAAGTTCAAGCCAAGTTCCGTGCTCAGAGGAAATCCATCTACTCTGCCTCAAAGAAACAAAAACCCTCTGCCTCCACTCCTAAAAAGAAAACAAAGAGGAAAACCACATAGGGTACTTCAACTTCTGATGTCGAAGCTCAAACCTCTCCTCCTCATGCCACAGAAGTTGGATCTTCTGCTCCTCCCTCTCCCCCAAAGGAAAAGAAGAAGAGAAAATCCAAAGCCTCAGAGGAAGGGGCACCTAAACCCAAGAGGAGAAAGAGCAAGAAGAAAACTGGGAAACCTCTGTCTCCTATGCAAACAATTGCAGATGTTACAGTGGTAGAAGAGGTGATATAAGAAGTAGCACAAGAATCCCCTCTGCAACCCCCCAATCCCCTAAATTATGCGCATTATGGGAATTTTTCTGACTTCCTCCAACACCCTGAATTTGCCCACACCCTTGACCCTGCTGGATGGACTGCAGAAGCTTTGTCACATGAAACCGAAGAAGCCACAGAAGATCCCGATTTCACAATCTCTGGAGTTGACTCAGAGTTAGCTGATGATGACCAAACTCCAAGAGACAATCCGGCTGAGACCCCAGAGATACTGCAGAACCCCTTCCTTCAACCTGGCCTTGATGTTCACAGAAAAAGTCTAGAACCTGTTATCTCTGCCTCTGATGGTACACAAGTTATGCATCCCCATGTACAACAACTTTTTGGCACACACTCAATATACGACTCCTTTGGTCCTATGGAAAAAGAGGTTATGGAAAAAGAGGAAACAGAAGAAGTGATTAGGTTAGATCTAGTGACATAATGGATCACAGAAGATGTGGTTAGAGCAGAAGGAGAAAAAGAAAATGAAAAGGAAAACGATGCCAAAGAAGAAGAAGGCACACATCCACAACCATCTCCCAGTGCAACCCACACATCTATTACCGCGGGTCTAGCAGCAGAAGGTAATATTGAAAAAGAGAAGCACAACTCGACCCCACCCCAAACCGACCAGGCAGAGGTAATTCTTTCTACCTCTGTGCCAATCATACCTGGGGAAACCATTCCAGGGGAATCCTCTCTAAAGGATTCATCCTTAGTAAGTGATCTATTGCCCCAGATCACAACAGAAATCCTTGCAGAGGAATTTGTTTCCTCTGCCACACGCACACAACTAGCTCCAAACATCTCATAAAAGGAGATTAGAGTGCACAAAGATGGAGAGACTCTAGACAAGTCTCCGAGTCAAAATAAGGATAATCTAGTACCCACCTCTGGAGTGGATCTAGACAATGTCATTCTCAGAACTTGGCGAAAGAACGTGTCTCAGGAACAGAGACTCACTCTGGGGACGAATGTGTTCCTCCAGAGGTTACAACTAGCTCACATGTCTCAAGGGATGAGTTCCAAACCCTTGTCACCTCTGTGGACAAAACATTAAAGGGATTGAAAAGCTCCTTTGATTCTTTTGCAGATACTACATCCAGGGCAATCCTTGATCTGAACACCAAAATGGACACCTTGTCCATAGAGGTGCAAAACGCCTTAACCCAGATGAAGTCCACTGCAACACACACTGCTACTACCACTGCTACCTCTGCAGCTCAAGAATTCGTGAAAGCCGCAACTTATGCCTTCAAAGAATCTGTCAAGCACTTCCTTCAACAACTAAAACAACAATACTCTACTTCTAAGGGCCTTACACCTGAAGAACTAAAGAAGGCCTTAGAAGAGGTCCAAGAGCAAACATAAAAAACACTCAGACCATGCAGCCTTCTGACTACATGACCAGAACTCAGCTGACAGAGCTTGGACAAGGGGTAATCAACCAAGTGACAGAACTAATCGTTGCCTTCACTGCTGCCAACGCAAATTACGTGAAAGACTTTAGAGAAAGCGTCGGCAGAATGCGCTATAACACAAGAAGCAGAGCTCCAAACTCTTCTTGGACTCTGTGATGATGTATGCGCAAAACTAATAGCCGCAGGTGCAACTCCACCAAAAGAAACCAGATACTTCATGTAGAGCAGAGGGTACGACAGATAAAGGTCAGGATGACTCTGATGATGACCATCATGGTCCATCAGATCATCCTGAGGGGGAGAATCGAGGGGAGAAACAAAGGGAAATAGCTGCAAGCAAAGGTCTACCAACTGCATCGGTATCCGCAAAACAAATATCCTCTGCACCCCCAACAAAGAACACAACAGTCCACAGAGGCAACAACCACCTCTGTGGAAATGGCCTCTGAAGAAACCCCTGCTACAATCCAAACACCTGAAACCCAAAGCAGAAACAAAACCACAGAGACAACAACCATCTCTATGGAATCCATTCCTGAAGAAACCCAAATACCAGAAACAACCCAAGTTCAACAACAGAATACCACAAAGGCAATACCCACCTCTGTGGAATTTCCTTCTGTATTTGGAGAAGATGTCCAAACTAGAGAAGAACTACAAATCCTAACATCCTCCGAAGATGAACTTCCTTATCAAACACCCAAAATACCAAGAACCAAAACAATTGCTCAAAAATAGAGGAAATATCTGAGCAAGCCACTAGAAGCCTCTCCAACAGAAGCAACCGTAATCAAGCCCTCTGAAACTCAAGTATCAAAATCTACAGAGGCAATCCCCAAACCAACAGAAACATCAACAACAAAGCCCTCTGAAACTCAAGCGTCAAATCCTACAGAGGCAACTCCATCTCTACAAGAAGATCAGCCGAAGGCCAAAGACAAGGGCAAAGGAATAATGACTGAGGAACCACAGAAGAAAAAGCCCAAGCATTAACCTTCAACATAAATACTAATGAAGAGCTCTTTCGATGCGTATAAAACACCAAAGCCTGTAGAAGAAGGCTGGGCTTTTGGTGTTGCTCCTCTGTCAAACAAACCTGTTCTGGATCCAAAGGGTAAACCAACAGAGGATCGAGTGGCAGAAGTCAAGAACCAATTAGATGCTCTGCGCAGAACCTTAACTCAACCACCACCACCACAAATGGAAGAAGTGGTATACAGGTACTTATACAGCAGAATGGGCATAATGGATCAATCAGAACCAACCATTCAAGACCCTGACTTCCATGCTGACCTCGAAAAACTCTTCACTAGAACAAAACCCAAGCCTAAACACGAAGTCTTCTCAACATCCAAGATCATCAAAGTCATCTATTGTAAGTTCTCCAAAACCAGAACCTGGCCCAAGGTCTCATACAATATATACAAGGTCAAAAGGGATGACAAATCCGAGAACCAATTCTCTGATACGGATCTTAGAAACTTAAATCCTTATGACCTTCTGGACTGGACAAAAGAAAACTTCACAACAGATGAAGTTCGCAGAGCATACAGGGTGATTAGAAAGGACATACGCGAGAAGCTTCTGCTATACAGCATGGTAGATTTCCAATTGGCTCGAGATCTTGGAGTAAAAAGCTTAACCGTTCAACCACCAGAAAACTACTGCCCTCCCTCTGCTACACCAAACTCAATCATCACAAATCCAAGGGTCGGGTTAGTATTTCTAGATCCTTCTGGTAAATCAAAGTTGTTTGTGGAGATGGACTGTCAGAAGTACGCAACAAGTACTTTGACAGAGTTTAGATCGATCCTAGTGGAGCACAGAGGAACAGAGCTCATGGATCAAAGTCTTGCCGACAGACTGATAGAGGTATCGATGCAACAATCAACTTCCGAACTCTATGCATCAGCTTCTATCACGAGCTCATACAAGAAGGACTCGACAGCAGAAGTTTCAATGACTTCAAGGATGCCAATGTCTGAGTCGGTCAAACAAATCCTCTGTAATTTTTTCTTTTCAAAACAAACAAATGTAAATGCCTCTGGCATAATCTAATGTGAAAAGAAAAATGTTCTTGTACTTTCAAATTTTTAATTTTCACTACTTAGGGGGGAGATTGTTAGCTCCAATCTTTCTGTTTGTGAAAGTAGTAAAAATAGTCTAATTACAGAAGTAACCCACAGAGGATCTGCAGAAGAACCCAAGAATACCGAAGGCAAGAATCAGCAGAAGACTGCTCACAGAGGACCGAGCCGTATAACCTCTGTCACCCTTGACAGAGCCTCTGCGGATTTTACTGAAGACTTAGAAGTTTTACAAATATCTTTCTACTGTTCCAGGATCCGTTCATCCACTTGTTCCAGGCGTGCCCTGACATCAACTACACGTGTCAAACTCTGATAGGGCTCTGTCAGAATTGGAACATGCGCATTAAATGAACATCGTACCAAGCTACTGTTCACCCAATCCTGTCTACTGTAGATCAGTCCTTATTGTCTAAAGTATGTCCCCTTTAGAAGTAGTATAAATAGAAGACTCATGTTGAGTTCTTTTGTTAAGCTTAATACCACGAAAATACACATATATCATTAAGCTTTGCTCTTCTCACACACACCATTAACTGCAGATTTCTTCTTAATCCTTTGAAGTTCTTGGTGTTCTTAATATATATCAAATACAGTAATCTTGGAGATATTCATCTGTTCTTACATACTAATTATTTGATATTGTGTGTTCTTCTACCTTTACATTATCTTTCAGTTCTTAAATACGCTTCCGCACCATATCTAAATCTGAACTAACTGAAAGTTAAGATCATTGTTAAGAAAACAGGAACCAACAAAACCTCTATCGCCTCTCCTGAAGCTTAGGTCGAGAGCTCTTCATGACACTCGACCATATTGTCACCCGATTCGCAGGACTGTCGTAAGATACCCTACGTCCTCGACCAACTAACATACGACATAACTGTTATGTTTTCTCTGTTTAATGCAGGATCAAAGTCATTAAAGACCAACGGCTATAACTGATGAATATCATTATTAGCATTAATCCCAACAGCCGTTACGACCGTTATTCCTACTTTTATGGGATCAATTAAAGCTACAAAGGCTATATAAACAGGAGCTCCATCACCATTTGTGCACAACTAAACTACCAAGAACACTCACTGCAAGAACGAAAAAGTATTCGAAGCAAAGAACTTTCTCTCGAAAGATCGCAGACGACGCACGACGCATAGTCTTTATACACGACGCACTTATTTTTACATACGATACACTTGTTTACTTTACAAATTAGCTTATTTCTATTATTTGTATTGTAACCATTGTACTCTTGACACTTGAAACACAAGGACATCGCCTCTGTTTGGCGACCATAGTGTGGCGACGACCATCATAGTCGTCTGCGGGTTTTTTCCTTGATTGAGGTTTTTCTGGCGTCACCAAAATCCTTTCGTCTCATTTACATTTTTTATCTTTGTCGCATTGCTTTTCCACAATCAACCTTAAGTTATCGTTCTGGACGATTTTTGGCATTAACAACGTCCATGGAGATATTACTCTTGTCGTTAGTGACAGCAGCAAAGAAGTTAAGACACTACGTTGAATCCCATCCCATTATCGTCGTGACAAGCTTTCCTCTTAAGTCGATCCTGAGAAAACCTGAGCTATCAGGACGACTAGCGAAATGGAGTATATACCTCAGTACCTACGATGTCGACTTTAAACCTCGCACAACAATAAAATCGCAGGTCATGGCTGATTTCGTCGCTGACTTCAGTCCCGAACTGGAAAAAGAAGCACATACCGAAATTTGTATTGTGGCGACTATAAACGACACGACCTGGATACTCCATGTCGACGGTTCCTCAAACTCTAGAGAAGCAGGGCTTGGTGTCATCTTAAAGTCCCCATAAGGGGGCAAGATGGTGTACTCCATACGACGCAGTTTCAAAGCTACTAACAACGAAGCGGAATATGAAGCTCTGATCGTGGGCATGAATGTGGCTGACAACTTGGGGGCAGTCGGACTTCATGTCAGGAGCGACTCCCTACTGGTCGTAAACCAAATAAGCGGGGAATTTTCAGCCAAAGATTCCAAAATGATGGCCTATCTCAAGATAGCCAAAGATAAATCCAATATGTTTGATCCATTCTCAATCGAGCAAATTCCCAGAAATCAAAACACTCAGGCTGACGCACTAGCTAACCTTGGATCAGTGCTTAATAAGCCATCATTCGACGCTATTCCTATGATACATCTTGCAACCTCGTATATTGAAGACTCTAAAGAAATCTGTGCTCTTAGCACGGAAGACAGTTGGTCGACTGACATAAAAAATTACCTTATGAACGACCAACTACTTGAAGATCGAATGGAAGCTCGCAAGATTCGATTCAAAGCATCGAAATATATAATCATTGGCGATAGACTGTATCGTCGCTCGTCGACGGGTCTAAATCTAAGATGCATGGATAATTCCGAACAGGTACAAAATATCTTAAAAGAGATGCACGATGGCGTTTGTGGCAACCACTCAGGTGGTCGCAGTCTTGCAAATCGTATCTCACGACAAGGCTATTATTGGCCGACATTAAGGCAAGATGCCACCAGGTACGTCCAAGGCTGTGACGCATGTCAACGACATTCAGGTATGACCCACCAACCCTCCGAACCTTTACATACGTCCTTAATTCCATGGCCTTTCCTGAGGTGGGGAATGGACATCGTTGGCAAATTACCTCTTGCCCCTGGGCAGGAGGTCTTTCTGTTAGTCCTTACAAATTATTTTTCTAAATGGATAGAAGCAGCCGCTTACTCCCAAATTCGGGACAAAGAAGTTATTTCTTTTATCTAGACTAACATCCTATGCAGGTTCGGAATCCCTTCCGAAATCGTGTGTGACAATGGGTCGCAGTTCATAAGTGATCGTACACAACGATTTTGTGAGGACCGTAGTATCAAACTTACAACCTCAACCCCACGTTATCCCCAATCTAACGGTCTTGCAGAATCGAGCAATAAAGTCATCATCCATTTAATCAAGAAAAGACTTAAGGCCGCAAAAGGGAAGTGGATCGAAGAACTCCCATTGGTCCAATGGGCCAATCATACGACGCCTCAAACATCGACAGGACAAACACCGTTTTCATTGGTCTACGGTTGTGAAGTCATCTTACCTATTGAAATACAGCTACTGACATCGAGACATGCGTCCGTCGATCATAATTTGGTAGACCTAAGCTACGACCTCGACGCTCTTGAAGAGTTAAGAGAGTCTGCTTTAGTCAGGATGGCATTTTCAACGACAAGTCGTTGAGCGACATTTCAATAAAAATGTTAAGGCCAAAAAATTTCTGGAAGGTGACTACGTCTTACGACGGATGTTCCAGAAAACTAAGGAACCAAATGCAGGTA
Organism: Saussurea involucrata; assembly: GCA_033807775.1. Lineage (NCBI taxonomy): Eukaryota > Viridiplantae > Streptophyta > Magnoliopsida > Asterales > Asteraceae > Saussurea > Saussurea involucrata. Next base: position 91,463,898 of record CM066314.1, read on the forward strand.
AGTTGTCCACTAAGTGGGAAGGACCTTATCGAATATCTGAGGTCATCGGGAAGGGTGCTTACAGGCTTCAAACCCTCGACAACCCAGATATCCCACGAGGTTGGAACACAGTACATCTAAAAAGGTACTTTTGAACTTTTATTTTTTCGATTTACTCTGACAAACGATTACTGACTTAAGCATTGGAGGGTCGTTGGTCAAACCAATGACCACCCCCGAGTCTTACATTGCAGGCTTACAGGATCGCGCGAATGTCAGTCTTGCGACTTGCATCATGAGAAGACAAAGTCTCTGAGACTTGTGTATCACAAAAGGAATCTTATGATTCATTACACAGGTCTTATGACCATCACCGGCCCGGTCGCCCGACTACTTTCAAAGTTATATGTACCGGTGTCGTACAATTCTACGTTAGCTTTCTATACTAGTTTATTTTGTTTATTTACAATAAAGTAAAGTAGACAACGGTATAACGAAAGACATAATTGTATTAAATCCAAAAGTAGTACAAGAAAAGGCACGACCACCAACGGTCGCCCTAGATAAAAATGCAAATTAAAAAAGCTCATTGAGGGCCTTGATCGACTCCACCCTCGTCTTCCGCATCGCCCGTCTTGGTTTTCCGCGGAGTCCGTGTCGTCGACCATATCCCCTTGATCGAGATCCTCCTCGGTCCCGACGTGTTCGAGGAAGTACGCGACTTCGGCCTCTGCGCCAGCCAAAGGGTTTTTCCCCTGTAGATGACGACGCATAATCGCCGCACTGACTTTCAGACGGGTCAGCACCTTAAACGAGAGGAGCTTCTCCTCCAAGGCCCCCGTCTTGGCCTCAGCGACCTTAACCAACATCTTGAGCTCCCCCACCTATTTTTCGCGCATGGTGAGGGATGATTTAATCGTCGTCACCTCTGCTTCATAAGCACACGCCCTTTCCAACGTCTCCTTGAGACGATTTTAGAGCTCCTCCTTCTCCAGCGACGACGTCACCAAAAGGCTCTTGAGATCGTCCACTTGAACGGAGAGAGCCTCCGCCTTGGCCTTAGCCGCCCGCTCATCCTCTCGAGCTTTACGCTTATCCTCTTGTGCTCGCTGAAGTTTCTCAGCGATGCAAGGTTCGACCTTCTGGAGCTCCTCTAGTTGGCCGAAGAGGCACAACGACGCCTAAAATGCCTGCACTCGCACGAAAAGACATAAGGTAAGTCCGACTTACTAAGAGAGGAAGAGACATACGACAAAAATTCTTACCAGAAAGGCCATGCCAACGATGTAATACCCTATCTCGTCCACGGTAGCGCCACGATAGCGATCCTTGAAGGCTGGTAGGAGGAATTTTCCCAAGTTAGGGAAAATCTACGCCCTATCCAGGACGCCGTCCAATAAAAAGTCTGACGGTAACGAAAAGTTTACCGTCGTAACTTCAGCAGACCCCTCCGTTCGAGGACCTGTCCCCTTCTCCTCCGCGATAGACGACCCAGGCGGCGTCAGTGTCATCCTTGGCACGTCCAAAGACGTCTTCGCCTTCTCGGGAGTGGAGACCTTTAATGGCTCTCCACCCGTCGACGACGGTTCCCTCGGGGGAACCGACTTGGTCTTCTTTAAAACCTCCGACCCCGAAATCGGAGGATCCTTCCTCTTTAGCTCCATGGCCTTTTTAGCCAAGGCCAGTTGGGCTTCTATCTTCGCCTTACCCAAAGCAGACTGCATATCAGAATCACCTGAAAAAAATAAATGTGTCAGATACTGTTGTTGATCCAAACCCTCAGTGATTTGATAATGATACTTTAAGAAACAAATGTAAATGCATCTGGCATAATCTAATGTGAAAAGAAAAATGTTCTTGTACTTAGAAAATCCTTGCACTTTCAATTTTTTAGTTTTCACTACTTAGGGGGAGATTGTTAGCTCCAATCTTTCTGTTTGTGAAAGTAGTGAAAATAGTCTAAGTACAGAAGTAACCCACAGAGGATCTGCAGAAGAACCCAAGAATACAGAAGGCAAGAATCAGCAGAAGACTGCTCACAGAGGACCGAGCCGCATAACCTCTGTCACCCTTGACAGAGCCTCTGCGGTTTATACTGAAAACTTAGAAGATTTACAAATATCTTTCTACTGTTCCAGGATCCATTCATCCACTTGTTCCAGGCGTGCCCTGACATCAACTACACGTGTCAAACTCTGATAGGGCTCTGTCAGAATTGGAACATGCGCATTAAATGAACATCGTACCAAGCTACTGTTCACCCAATCCTGTCTACTGTAGATCAGTCCTTATTGTCTAAAGTATGTCCCCTTTAGAAGTAGTATAAATAGAAGACTCATGTTGAGTTTTTCTATTAAGCTTAATACCACGAAAATGCACATATATCATTAAGCTTTGCTCTTCTCACACACACCATTAACTGCAGATTTCTTCTTAATCCTTTGAAGTTCTTGGTGTTCTTAATATATATCAAATACAGTAATCTTGGAGATATTCATATGTTCTTACGTATTATTTATTTGATATTGTGTGTTCTTCTACCTTTACATTATTTTTCAGTTCTTAAATACGCTTCCGCACATTTCTAAATCTGAACTAACTGAAAGTTAAGATCATTGTTAAGAAAACAGGAACCAACAAAACCTCTATCGCCTCTCCTGAAGCTTAGGTCGAGAGCTCTTCACGACACTCGACCATATTGTCACCCGATTCGCAGGATTGTCGTAAGATACCCTACGTCCTCGACCAACTAACATACGACATAACTGTTATGTTTTCTCTGTTTAATGCAGGATCAAATTCATTAAAGACCAACGGCTATAACTGACGAATATCATTATTAGCATTAATCCCAACAGCCATTACGACCGTTATTCCTACTTTTATGGGATCAATTAAAGCTACAAAGGCTATATAAACAGGAGCTCCATCACCATTTGTGCACAACTAAACTACCAAGAACACTCACTACAAGAACGAAAAAGTATTCGAAGCAAAGAACTTTCTCTCGAAAGAACGCAGACGACGCACGACACATAGTGTTTATACACTACGCACTTATTTTTACATACGATACACTTGTTTACTTTACAAATTAGCTTATTTCTATTATTTGTATTGTAACCGTTGTACTCTCGACACTTGAAACACAAGGACATCGCCTCTGTTTAGTGACCATAGTGTGGCGACGACCATCATAGTCGTCTGCGTGTTTTTTCCTCGATTGAGGTTTTTCACGCGTCACGCAAATCCTTTCGTCTCATTTACATTTTTTTATCTTTGTCGCATTGCTTTTCCACAATCAACCTTAAATTATCCTTCTGGACGATTTTTGGCATTAACAACGTCCATGGAGATATTACTCTTGTCGTTAGTGACAGCAGAAAAGTAGTTAAGACACTACGTTGAATCCCATCCCATTATCGTCGTGACAAGCTTTCCTCTTAAGTCGATCCTGAGAAAACCTGAGCTATCAGGACGACTAGCGAAATGGAGTATATACCTCAGTACCTACGATGTCGACTTTAAACCTCGCACAACAATAAAATCGCATGTCTTGGCTGATTTCGTCGCTGACTTCAGTCCCGAACTGGAAAAAGAAGCACATACCGAAATTTGTATTGTGGCGACTATAAACGACACGACCTGGATACTCCATGTCGACGGTTCCTCAAACTCTAGAGAAGCAGGGCTTGGTGTCATCTTAAAGTCCCCATAAGGGGGCAAGATGGTGTACTCCATACAATGCAGTTTCAAAGCTACTAACAACGAAGCGGAATACGAAGCTTTGATCGTGGGCATGAATATGGCTTACAACTTGGGGGCAGTCGGACTTCATGTCAGGAGCGACTCCCTACTGGTCGTGAACCAAATAAGCGGGGAATTTTCAGCCAAAGATTCCAAAATGATGGCCTATCTCAAGATAGCCAAAGATAAATCCAATATGTTTGATCCATTCTCAATCGAGCAAATTCCCAGAAATCAAAACACTCAGGCCGACGCACTAGCTAACCTTGGATCAGTGCTTAATAAGCCGTCATTCGATGCTATTCCTATGATACATCTAGCGACCTCGTATATTGAAGACTCTAAAGAAATCTGTGCTCTTAGCACGGAAGACAGTTGGTCGACTGACATAAAAAATTACCTTATGAACGACCAACTACCTGAAGATCGAATGGAAGCTCGCAAGATTCGATTCAAAGCATCGAAATATATAATCATTGGCGATAGACTGTATCGTCACTCGTCGACGGGTCTATATCTAAGATGCATCGATAATTCCGAACAGGTACAAAATATCTTAAAAGAGATGCACGATGGCGTGTGTGGCAACCACTCAGGTGGTCGCAGTCTTGAAAATCGTATCTCACGACAAGGCTATTATTGTCCGACATTAAGGCAAGATGCCACCAGGTACGTCCAAGGCTGTGACGCATGTCAACGACATTCAGGTATGACCCACCAACCCTCCGAACCTTTACATACGTCCTTAATTCCATGGCCTTTCATGAGGTGGGGAATGGACATCGTTGGCAAATTACCTCCTGCCCCTGGGCAGAAGGTCTTTCTGTTAGTCCTTACAAATTATTTTTCTAAATGGATAGAAGCAGCCGCTTACTCCCAAATTCGGGACAAATAAGTTATTTCTTTTATCTAGACTAACATCGTATGCAGGTTCGGAATCCCTTCCGAAATCGTGTGTGACAATGGGTCGCAGTTCATAAGTGATCGTACACAACGATTTTGTGAGGACCGTAGTATCAAACTTACAACCTCAACCCCACGTTATCCCCAATCTAACGGTCTTGCAGAATCGAGCAATAAAGTCATCATCCATTTAATCAAGAAAAGACTTAAGGCCGCAAAAAGGAAGTGGATCGAAGAACTCCCATTGGTCCTATAGGCCAATCGTACGACGCCTCGAACATCGACAGGACAAACACCGTTTTCATTGGTCTACAGTTGTGAAGCCGTCTTACCTATTGAAATACAACTCCTAACATCGAGACATGCGTCCGTCGATCATAATTTGGTAGACCTAAGCTACGACCTCGACGCTCTTGAAGAGTTAAGAGAGTCTGCTTTAGTCAGGATGGCATCTCAACGACAAGTCGTTGAGCGACATTTCAATAAAAATGTTAAGGCCAAAAAATTTCAAGAAGGTGACTACGTCTTACGACGGATGTTCCAGAAAACTAAGGAACCAAATGCAGGTAAGTTGTCCACTAAGTGGGAAGGACCTTATCGAATATCTGAGGTCATCGGGAAGGGTGCTTACAGGCTTCAAACCCTCGACAACCCAGATATCCCACGAAGTTGGAACACAGTACATCTAAAAAGGTACTTTTGAACTTTTATTTTTTCGATTTACTTTGACAAACGATTACTGACTTAAGCATTGGAGGGTCGTTGGTCAAACCAACGACCACCCCCGAGTCTTACATTACAGGCTTACAGGATCGCGCGAATGTCAGTCTTGCGACTTACATCATGAGAAGACAAAGTCTCTGAGACTTGCGTATCACAAAAGGAATCTTATGATTCATTACACAGGTCTTATGACCATCACAGGCCCGGTCGCCCGACTACTTTCAAAGTTATATGTACCGGTGTCGTACAATTCTACGTTAGCTTTCTATACTAGTTTATTTTGTTTATTTACAAAAAAGTAAAGTACACAACGGTATAACGAAAGACATAATTGTATTAAATCCAAAAGTAGTACAAGAAAAGGCACGACCACCAACGGTCTCCCTAGAAAGAAATGCAAATTAAAAAAGCTCATTGAGGGCCTTGATCGACTCCACCCTCGTCTTCCGCACCGCCCGTCTTGGTTTTCCGCGGAGTCAGTGTCGTCGACCATATCCTCTTGATCGAGATCCTCCTCGGTCCCGACGTATTCGAGGAAGGACGCGACTTCGGCCTCTGCGCCAGCCAAAGGGTTTTTCCCCTGTAGATGACGACGCATAATCGCCGCACTGACTTTCAGATGGGTCAGCGCCTCAAACGAGAGGAGCTTCTCCTCCAAGGCCCCCGTCTTGGCCTCAGCGGCCTTAACCAACATCTTGAGCTCCCCCACCTATTTTTCGCGCATGGTGAGGGATGCTTTAATCGTCGTCACCTCTGCTTCATAAGCACACGCCCTTTCCAACGTCTCCTTGAGACGATTTTAGAGCTCCTCCTTCTCCAGCGACGACGTCGCCAAAAGGCTCTTGAGACCGTCCACTTGAACGGAGAGAGCCTCCGCCTTGGCCTTAGCCGCCCGCTCATCCTCTCGAGCATTACGCTTATCCTCTTGTGCTCGCTGAAGTTTCTCAGCGATGCAAGGTTCGACCTTCTGGAGCTCCTCTAGTTGGCCGATGAGGGACAACGACGCCTGAAACGCCTGCACTCGCACGAAAAGACATAAGGTAAGTCCGACTTACTAAGAGAGAAAGAGACATACGACAAAAATTCTTACCAGAAAGGCCATGCCAGCGACGTGAGACCCTATCTCGTCCACGGTAGCGCCACGATAGCGATCCTTGAAGGCTGGTAGGAGGAATTTTCCCAAGTTAGGGGAAATCTACGCCCTATCCAGGACGCCGTCCAATAAAAAGTCCGATGGTAACGAAAAGTTTACCGTCATAACTTTAGCGGACCCCTCCGTTCGAGGACCTTTCCCCTTCTCCTCCGCGGAAGACGACCCAGGCGGCGTCAGTGTCTTCGCCTTCTCGGGAGTGGAGACCTTTAATGGCTCTCCACCCGTCGACGACGGTTCCCTCGGGGGAACCGACTTGGTCTTCTTTAAAACCTCCGACCCCGAAATCGGAGGATCCTTCCTCTTTAGCTCCATGGCCTTTTTAGCCAAGGCCAGTTGGGATTCTCTGTTCGCCTTACCCAAAGCAGACTGCATATCAGAATCACCTGTAAAAAATAAAAGTGTCAGATACTGTTGTTGATCCAAACCCTCAGTGATTTGATAATGACTCTTTAAGAAACACTTAGTGAAAATTGCAAATAGAAAATATGTATTAGAGTTTCACTATCGCTGATATGTACTATGTCTCTACAGTACCGCTGATAGGAAACTCATGTTCATTAAATTATGTTCAGCGATGCTGTTCATCAATATAGCTCTGAGCCTGTTCAGTCCTGTTGGTGATCGCTGATAATCTTAGTTGTTTACTTATGATCCCTGAAGACAAGTTTTACGTCAACCATGTTCTACGCTGAAGTCGAAGATCAAGCCAAAGAACTAGCGACAAGTCTAGTAATGAACTAATGCGGATATTAGCAAAGCTAAGACCTGTCCACTCAACGTGAAGTTTCAAGTAGAAGACTTCAGCGAACGCTGAACTTTATCATTCGCTGATAAAGCACTGTTCAACGAACGCTGATTATGAAGTTTCCTCTACAAGTTACTTGTGTCTTACCACCTTGCACGTCTCTGTACGAAAATGTCAGAATAAGACATCCTTTCTGTCCATTATCGTACAACCAACTCTGATTCTACATTGTTCATCATGCGGCTACTAGGTTGTCTACAAAGGTTAAACCATGCAACCAATCAGCTGCTGTCACGTGTAAAGTTGTACTGATGTGCATTAAATGCATGCAGTATATAAGAAGAACTCTACTTCAGAAATGAAGTGCTCTGCCATCTTCTTCTCTCTACTATCTTTGTCTAAGAATATTATTTGTAATATTCTTATCTCTTTTCTAGCTTTATTCTAGTGCAAGAAAACTTAGTGTTCTCTTAACTTGTTTAGATTAGGCTTAGTCCTTAATCTTGTTCCGCAACAAGTTGTAAATTGTTTGATTATATCAATAAACAATTTAGAAAGTAAAAATCGTGTGTTTGTATTCAACCCCCCCCCCCCCCCTTCTACAAACTTGTATAACCCTCCGGGACCAACAAGTGGTATCAGAGAAGACTGTTTAATCTCATAAACAAGATCTTGCTTATACTAATCTTTTCTCTTCCTTGCTATTTCTCATAATGGCTACCAACACAAACACAAACTATATTGACATTGGTTCTCTTGCAAAACCTCCTAGATTTTCCAGAGATAACTTTAATATGTGGAAAAATAGGATGATACTCTTCTTAGAAGGTGTAGACCCTACTATGCCTTATTACATCAAAAATGGTCCATATATTCCTGTTAGAATTGACCCTAAATTTCCAGGCACTGCTAGAAGAGCTACCATTCCTGAAAGAGTGGTGCCTAAGGAACCTCACAATTGGTCTGAGGAAGATAAGAAGAAAGTGGCTATCGACACTAAAGCCAGATCTATCCTTTCTATGGCTCTTCCTGATGAAGTCTACCATTCCGTCATGAACCTGAAAACCTCCAAAGCCATGTGGGATACAATATGTGTTCAATATAAAGGTACATCTGAAGTCCAGGACTCAAGAAAGAAGAATATGGTAAGACAGTACGAAAGCTTCATTTGTGGTAAGAATGAATCTCTCTCTAAAGTACATCAGCGGTTTAACTGTTTAATTATAGATCTGAAAACCGTTTGTAAGGAATATTCTAACTTTGAAATTCTGACAAAGTTCTTAGAATGTTTACCTGAAAGCTGGGACAGTTATTCAATGTGTCTCAAGCTGTCAAAGGATCTAAAATCTATGACTCTTTCTACCTTATATGGAACTATGCTCAATCATGAACAGTCGTGTCATCTTAAGAATAATCTTGTAAAAGATTCCAAAAGCACCCCTGTTGCTTTAATCTCAGAGTCACCTTCCACTCAGCGATCCACTGTTACTATCACTGAGTTGGAAACTAACTCTGAATGCTCATCAGATGCTGACTATTCAGATCTTGATGAATCTATGGGTCTCCTATCTAATAAGTTCAGGAGATTCGCCAAAAAGAAAAATTTCAGAAAGAACAAGCCCCTCGCACTTACTGACAAGCCAAGATCATCAACCCCTGTTGATAAGGCTACTGCTACCTGCTTTAACTTTGAAAAAGTAGGACACTTTGCTAGTGAATGTAGGTCAAAGAAAGTCTATAAACCCTCAGCTTTCTCCAAGAAATCCTCTAATCCCAAGACTAGAGATGACAAGTATCAAAAGCTGAAAGATAAGTATGCAAAGCTGAGAAGCTTTAAGAAGAAAGGCAAAGGCCTGATGGCTGACTATGATTGGGCTGCCTCTGACGAAGAAGAATCATCTGACTCTGAAGATGATGATGAGGCCAATCTCTGTCTAATGGCCAAAATCGAAGATGAGGAAGAAAATTCTGACATTCCCCCTACTTCAGCCTCTGCAACTAAAGGTATCACCTTCCTTCTTTACACATATTTCATATATTGATGAAGCTGATAGTCTTCGAAAAATCGATCTCCTGACTATGAGTTTATATGATGCCATGAATGGCAAAACTGTTGTTGAAAATCAAAACCTGGATCTCGCTGAACAGCTTAAAAACTGTCACCTTCAAATAGAAAAGCTTTCTAAAATTGAAGAAGATTTAAAAGATCAGGTTCATATAAATCAATTAGTCAAAATCGAGCGCGGAGAAGCTATCGCTGCATTGAAAGCTGAAAAAGCTACTGTTGAAGGATGGTGTAAATCCTCAACAACGATCAGTGAGATAATTAAGTCTCAGATTCCTCTGAGTGACAAACGTGGTCTTGGTTACAAAGCTGACGCTGAAGAACCAACCACTGATCATTCCATGCTTAAGTTTGGAATGTTTGTGTCCTCTATCCCTGACACTTCATCATCTCAGGGTTCCTCTTCAAAATCTCCCATCCCTGAGGAAAAACCTACCTTAACTTCTAAAGGTAAGGGCAAAGAAAAAGCTTTCAACCAAAGACCTCAGAAGGGTACCTTTGTACCAAAGCTGAATGTTTCTAAAGCTTCAGTGAGCTATCCCTCTACTTCTAAGAATAAGATCCCTAGATTTATTCAGCGATCTACTCCTTGAATTAGAGTAGATAGTATTGGTAAGAAATCCGAAAAACTGTTTGTTCCTCCCATTTCCAATGCCAAAGGTATACTTGGTGCTGGCCCTGCTCATTTAAAATTAACAGGTAAGCATGCAAGTGGTCCTAAAAGCTACTTTTAGCTATAGGAAATGTTGTCACTGTGGACTTACCGATCATATTGCTAATAAGTGGCCCCACACCCACCAAAGCTGGAAAATTAGCTAAGGTGAAGATTATTCCCCCAAGGCAAAGAAGACCACTGAGGTTAAGAAATTAACCAAAGTGAAGATAAGTTCTGAAGCTGAATCTTCAAATGCTGCGAAGATTGCTGAACCTTCCACTTCCTCTACCACCACTGACAAGTGTGGACCCATGGTTAAATGGGTGCCCAAGTCAAACTAATCTTCCTTTATTTGCAGGTTCGGAAGGGTATCAGGTATCTTGATAGCGGATGCTCTAGACACGTGACTGGAAAGAAAAACCTGCTCACTGAATACAAGGAAGAGAAGGGTCCCTCAGTGACCTTCGGTGGAAATGGAAAAGGCTATACCTGAGATTTTGGTGTACTCTCAAATGGTACAACAACCTTTGGAAGAGTTGCATATGTTGAAGGACGGAAACATAATCTTCTAAGCATAAGTCAGCTATGTGACAAGGTTAACAAAGTGATCTTCACTAAGGAATCCTGTTTTGTCACTGACAAAAAGGAGAAGATAGCTCTCAGCGGTTATCGTATGGAAAATGTTTACGTAATAAACATGGACTCTACAACCACTGAGAACTCCTGTTTCTTCTCAAAAGCCTCATCCGATGCCAACTGGCTGGGGCATAAGAGGCTCTCTCATCTCTACTTCAAGACATTGAATACTCTTTCTTCTAAAGAATTAGTCACTGATCTACCTCAACACTCATACGCTAAGTAGTCCTTATGTTCAGCGTGTGGGAAAGGGAAACAAACTAAAGCAAGCTTCAAGTCTAAGCAAGTTTCCTCAATGTCATCTCCTCTACAACTTCTCCATATGGATTTGTTTGGCCCTGATAACAAACAATCCATAACTGGAAAGAAATATACATTGGTCATAGTTGATGAATTCTCTCGCTATACATGGGTAATGTTTCTCCGTTCTAAGAGTGACACCCCTGAAGAACTCATCACCTTTGTTAGGAAAATGGAAGTCCTGAACAACATGACCGTTCGCTCAATAAGGAGTGATCATGGGACTGAATTCAAAAACAGTTCTCTTGATTCCTTCTTTGAAAGTAAGGGTATTTCTCACAACTTATCCTCAGTGAGAACACCGCAACAAAATAGAGTTGTTGAAAGAAGAAATTGAACTATCATCGAAGCTGCACGTTCAATGCTCAGCGATTCTCATTTACCTACTCAGTTTTGGGCAGAAGCTGTCAACACTTCTTATTTTACTCAAAACAGGTTGCTGATAGTCACAAGATTCAAGAAGACAGCCTATGAACTCTTCCATGGGAGAAAGCCTTCTATTAGCTTTCTTCACATCTTTGGATGTCAGTGTTTTATACTGAACAACAGAGATGCCCTTGGAAAGTTTGGTCCTAAGGATGATGATGGTATCTTTCTTGGATATTCTTCAGTTTCTAAAGCCTTCAGAGTCTTCAATCGAAGAAGACAGACTGTAGAAGAAATAATCCACGTCACCTTTGACGAATCCCATTCAGCGAACTCTATACCTTCTGCTGATACTGAAGAACTGAATCAATGGATGTTTTCGCATCTTGGTGATTCAGAAGACATTCACACTCCTCCATCTCATACTCACCCTGCTGAAGATGATGATCCTACCATCATCCCAAGCATGCAGACTAGTGAAGCTGAAACATCGTGGGTCTCAGCTGTTCCTCGTAACACTATGACTTCTTTTGAACCTTCTATCTCAGATATACCATCTACTTCTCAGCTATCAGAGAATGAAATGACATCTGAACCTCTTCTTCTCTTGGCTGATATACCAGAAGTTGCCGAAGCCTCATCTTCAGCTCCTCCAGAAGTTCAGATTGAGCCAATGACTTACGCTACGGCTCAGCGATGGACTATAAATCACCCTATTGAACAAATTATTGGCGATCCAAACGCTGGTGTTCAGACTTGACGAAGTGCAGGTAATATTTTTTTATTTGTTAACTTTATCTCTCTGATTGAACCAAAGAAAATAGATGATGCCCTCCAAGATCCAAACTGGGTCAGCGCTATGCAAGAAGAGCTGACAGAATTCGAAAGAAACAAAGTTTGGAAGCTTGTTCCTAGACCATCTGACAAGTCAGTGATAGGCACTAAATGGGTCTATCGAAATAAGTTGGATGAACATGGAACTGTAACCCACAACAAAGCTCGACTTGTTACTCAGGGATACAGACAAGAGGAAGGTATAGATTACGACGAAACCTTTGCTCCAGTAGCAAGACTAGAAGCCATTCGTCTATTCTTAGCTTACGCTGTACACATAGACTTCAAAGTTTATCAAAGGGATGTAAAGTCAGCGTTCCTCAAGAGAAAGTTGAATGAAGAAGTCTACGTGGAACAACCTCCAGGATTCTCAGATCCTAAGCATCCAGGTTATGTTTATAAACTGGATAAGGCACTTTATGGCTTAAAGCAAGCTCCTCGTGCATGGTATGACACTCTATCCTCTTATCTCCAAATCGAAAAATTTGAGCGAGGTAAAATCGACAAAACTCTATTTTTCAGAAAAGTAAAAGGTCATATTATTCTTGTTTCAAATATATGTCGATGATATTATATTTGGTTCCACTAACCCTAACCATTGTACTCGTTTCATTGATAGAATGAAAGTTGAATATAAAATGAGTATGATGGGTGAACTAACATATTTCCTTGGTCTTCAAATCAAACAGAATGAAAAAGGAACTTTCATTCATCATGGAAAGTATGTTAAAGATATGCTGAAGAAATTTGATTTAACTCAGAGTTCAGCTATGAAAACCCCTATGGCACCACCGCTGACACTAAACAAGGATCCTTCTAGAAAACCTGTTAATGTCACGATGTACCGTGGGATGATCCGGTCTCTTTTGTATCTTACAGCTATCCGACCTGATATTATGTATGCAACCTGTTTGTGTGCACGATATCAAGCTAAACCTAAGGAATCTCATTTGATCGCTGTAAAGTGAATCTTTCGTTACCTTAAGGGTACTCCTAACATATGTCTTTGGTATCCCAAAGACTCGGGGTTTGATCTAATCGCCTATTCAGATAGTCATTTTGCATGATGCAAATTGGATAGGAAAAGCACAACAGGAGGCTGTCAGCTCCTGGTGGAAAGCTGGTGAGTTGGACAAGTAAAAAACAAAACTCAGTGTCCACCTCAACCGCTGAAGCTGAGTACGTAGCCGCTGGAAGCTGTTATTCGCCGGTCTTGTGGATGAGAAATCAAATACTGGACTATGACCTTCAGCTCTCGAAGATTCCAATCTATTGCGACAGCACAAGTGCCATCGTTATAGCCAATAATCCAGTGCTACACTCAAAGACAAAACACATCGAAATCAGGTATCATTTTATCAGAGATCATGTGATGAATGGTGATATAGAAATTCATTTTATCCCAACTGACTTTCAGTTAGCTGGTCTATTTACCAAACCTCTTGATGAGACAAGATTCAACTTTCTCATCAGCGAGCTTGGAATTCTGAACTTAGAAGAGTAAAATCTTCAGTGCTTCACATTTGATCAGTGATATCAATGAACTTGTATAACCCTATTCATCATCTACTCCATGAACAAAATTGATTTGCAGATATCAAGGTATGTTCTCTCTTGCTCGTTGATGTTCGCCTAAAACTGAAAGATTTCAAAACAAATTGCATCGCTGAATATCTCTTCCTTTCAGTGATATTTTGAAATTTCTAAAAACCTAACACTGATATTTCCATTCAGTGCTTCATATTTTCAAAATGTCCCTGAGTTTTCAAAATCCTCAAAGACATCCTAAAATACGAAAGGACGTTCGTGACGTCATCACAACGGATAAGTCATGGCACGTTTTCTCTGACACGTTCACCCGTTTAGACTTCCTTGTCCAATCAAATTCAAGGGACATGTCCGTGTCATCAAGAAAAAGTTTCCCGCTCATCGTTTTTCTCTCTCTACTCTCACTATATAAACCCTTTGAGTTTATATTTTTACCTTTTACGCAAACATCTTCTCTTACAAGCAAGAACACTGTTGCATTTTGAACTCTTCATTTCCAGAAATTGTTCATCTTCGTCTTCAACAACTAAGGTTAATATTCTTGTTATTTACCTTTTATTAACTTGTTTCTGATCTTATTATTGTTTTCAAAAGATCAAACGACTGAACTTTCTTACAATGAAATCATCTTCTCCTCATGATTTTATGAACACAATCTTTATGGTTGTTCTTCAAGTTTAAAACACAAATCTTAAACTTGTTTCTTCATATGTTTTTCCAGAATCTCTTCTTTAAAAGAAACTGGAAAACAAATATTCATTATGTTTTGTACTCTTTTACAAACAAGAAAAACCCTAATCTCCATGAAGATATCTTTTGTCTGAATGGAATGTGCAAAACCCTAAACCCCTTATTTTGGATATTTTATTCATTTTAATATCTTCTATTCATATTCTTCACTCTTATTACATAAACATAAATGGCATCTTCTACTGAAGCTCCTACCGCTAAGTCCCCTACTGCTGCTGAGGTTACTGTAATCACAAAAGCTCCTCAGATTACCTTTAAAATCGAGCAAGTTACTTTTCAAAACAACAACCCATATGCTCTCTTCGAATTCCCTCAAAAGAAGCAGGTCAAACATCTTGATGACGCTGTGAACTTTCTCAAGACATGCCCTATCTCCACAGCTCTAACCATCACTCCTCCAACAAATAAACATCTACTAGCTAAGTTCTGGTATTCTGCCAGAAGAGCTCATATCACCTCTTCCAAGGACCCAGAGAAGAAAATCGATGTCATTCTCTTTGACACCGACCATGGTACCTCCAAGATCACACCTGGAAATATCAGGTGTGCCCTAAACCTCCCCGCCGCCACAAAAGAGAAACACTTTGTCCCTCTACCAAACCCCAAAAACTCAGCCGATAGGGAAGCCCTGATTCCATTTTTCGATGCAATGAAGTACGTATGAGAAGAAGCTGACTGCCATCAAGAAGTCCAAGATGCCAAGCGAGATGAACTTCATCTTTGCTCATTTGATCAGCTGCCTGACAGCGAAAATTGGATCAACTGACCAAGCATCACAACTCCAACAGGCCATGGGGTACTCACTGCTGAAAGGTCTCCACGTTGATTGGGAAAAAATCATTTACGACGATCTGATGCTCAGGGTGGATGTGGCTGACAGACCAACATGTGTTCCTTATCCCCGGTTTGTCAGTGCCCTCTTCGCTCAAGGCCTGAAAGACAAATACCCGAAGGTGGGCGACCTAAGTCTCTCAAAGGTTGGCCCTAAAGTTCTTGACTTCAATCCCCTACCAAAAGAGGTATGTCTCTCTAAACTCTTATCTATTCTCAATCCCCCCACTTCTTCTACTTATGCGGTTACCTCAGCGGTAATCCCAACTGCTGATACCCAGGATGCAACCACCACTCCTTCTAAGAAAAGGAAACACTCTACTACCTCACTTGATTCTCAAAGGATCAAGAAAACCAAGGAGCAACCCCCCAAGTCCTCATAGGCTGAAGACTCCACAACTCTTTCTGTACAAGAGTCGTTGGATATTTCCATGGTACGCTCTGCCACAGCTGATCAAGCCACCCCTTCCATACCAACTTCAGCGTCTCTAAACGCCGAGGTTATAAACTTGGAACTGAACCCCCCTCCTTCAGACTCTCTAAGGACGAAAGAAGTATTTCTCGGCAGATCCAATGCTGAACTCCGCACCCGATCCCTCTTCTCAACCTCTATTCCTCCCACCATTTCTTTGGACACTCCACCCGTATTCCCCCCATTCTCTGCAACAAACATCATCCTCGATACATCAACTGCAACCTTACAAAGGATGATGAATCAAAATATAGGATTTGCAGGCACTTCTATGCGCCAAGGCACTCTAGAAGGCGACATGGAACACTACTCATGTTATCGAAGTTTTGAGGACTTCACCAACCCGCCTGCAGGTATACACAAAACCATACACACTTTTCTCTCAAAACCCCCAACTTCTGAGCTTTCCTTTGTTCATAAGTTATTAACTGTTGCTGGTCCTAATTTGGGAGATATCAACACCTCCCTGAAATACTTGATGACAAAGGTGGACTCTCTCACCAACACACTCTCGGCTAACTCTTCAGCGGTTACAAACGCTGGAGAGAATCTCAAAACGCTGACTACTGAGGTCGAAAAGAAAGCCTCCAGTGCTGATCTGGAGAAGGTGGAAGGTAGCATTGGTCAATTTGCTACTACTCTCACTGAACACTCCACAACTAACAACACTCTCTCCACCAACTTTACAGTCCTGTCCAATGAAGTCACATCATTGAAGACAGAGGTTGGAACTCTTAAGGGAGAAGTATCCATGGTCAAGATTGAGGTTGGCACTGTCAAAGATCTCCTTCAGCAAATCCTCGACCTCTTGAATGTTGCTACTTGTGCTCCTTCGCATTTTACTCATGTGGATCGAGATGTTCTTCAATGAATCACTCCTGCTATATCTGGCCTGGAAGACAGATTAGGTAGGATTGAAAGTTGTGTTGGGCTTCCTGGCCTGGAAGACAGGGACCTAATGCACACTGATGCCGCTACTGCTGACATTCCGGTTACCTCCCCCACTCATCATGTGGAAGAGGGGGAGAAGACTGAAGACCTTCCCCATAATATCGAGGGGAAGAAGAAAAATCTTGAAGACCTTCCCCATAATTCTGAGGGGGAGGGTATTGTTTCTAATGCTGCTACTGAACAACCTCAGGGAGTTGAAAACCCTGAAGGAACCGAGAAACCTCCCTCTGAATTTGAGGGGGAGCAACTCGATGAGCACCTGGAAGCTGAAGCTGATGTCATCAAACCCTATGCTGAAGAGGTAGAATCTGAAGAAGAACCTGAAGACGATGTAGACGTCGACATCACTGATGAAGAACCATCATCATCTCCTAAAAATGATGATGATGACGATGATGATGACGATGATGATGACGATTTCTTCTTTGTCCAGCCTAAGAAGGCCCCATCTCAGAAAGGGGTTTTCATCACAGAACAATCAGGGGAGGGGACCACCAAAAGGCCTGCAACGTCTGGAGCTGACAAATGCAAGAACAAATGTGTTTTATCTGAAGAAAACTTGGCTATTCTCTTCAGAAAGCCAGTTTTTCAGGTAACATACACTCCATTTCCTTATACTGCATCCCTCCTCTGTCCCTTCTCAACCTCAGTTCTCCTCTCCATAAAACCTCTATACACTTAAACCTCATTCTTTTCTCTATCTCTTTCTTTCAAAAATGATATTACTTAAACGATCGTTGTGTTTCAGCTAGTACTCTCCCCTGCTTGAGGATACAGTTGAAGTTCCTCCTACTGCATCAACAATAAATCCAGCCCCAAGTGCTGAAGAAATAATCCCAGTCTTAGATTTCGCTGAGACTGATGAACCTGAAGAACAGTTGCTCTCTCACAAAAACAGACCTTCCTTGACTCCTCAAACTCTAAGTGAAGAAGATCTAATGAAGAGAGAAGCAATGATCAAACAGCTTGAAGAACAGCGAATCATCCTCCCTCGACACAAAGTCGATGTTCCTAAGTTCAGACTACTAAGAAAGGAATTCACTGAACATCTCAAGGCTGAAAAACAACTCATCGATCGAAGGAAAGCTGAAGAACAAAATAAAGCCTACGCCATTTAGCTTGTCCAACAATCGGTGAAGGATCCTGATTTAAAGAAGACTCCCATTGATGTCCAACGTCAATTATGGGAAGACGCCAAGAAGATCATCGAAGAAAAGACCAAGGTATCTGATTCTACCTTGGAATGGTGCAAAGAAAGACTGCACTATCGATCTCGGGCAGCCAGGATCAACAAGGTGAACATCAGGGGAAGAAGGACCATAAACGTTCCTGTTGTTGAAGTTGACATCTTCAGAGAAAATGGTACCAAGGAAACCATCTATGCTGGTACGATCAAGAAGTACGATTTCTCTGAATGGTTGGAGATGCGAATAGCCATTCAGCAATCTCGCTCACAATATAAAAGCCATGTCGAGAAAATTATAAATTCTCAGATCGACTTGGTTTCATCTTCTGTGGATATTCCTCCTCCTCCTAATCCAGCTCAACAAAGAAGGGCCTCTGCAAAGAAAAAGATAATTCCTTCAGACTCAGGTCCTCCTATCCGAAACGAAATAGTTATTGGTTTTTCACGTGCTGAAGTACTTGGTCCTGAACCTGACCTCTAAGCTCTTGACACCTCCCTGCCCCCTGGTGAACGCTTCATCCCTGGAAAAGTCTTAAGCGAACCTTATGGTATCTTCTTTCACGACTATGATGTACGAGAATGCTTTCAACGCATCTCTGAGCTACCCATCACTCCTATCGAACAGCTCAGGGATCTCGTCTATTGGTGTGAATTCAGAAAAGATCTTCTCGGACATTCCATGAAGCCCCTGATCTTTACAGAAGCAAAGAATAGACGGGATCTTGGTGAAAAAGTCCCTGACTGGATGATCCCTACAACAAGAACCCTTGATGAACTTCTCGTTAAGGATGAACCTGAATAGCTTGTAATTCTTCTATCTTTATCAGCTTATATCTTTTGTACTTGTAAATTTATTTGATGTACTTGTAATTTTTCCACTTCCCTTTGTAACTTATACGAAGTTAAAAGAAAATTTTCAGCGAATGTACTTTACTCCATCAGTACTCAAAAGATCCTAGAAAATAGTAAAAGGGACAAATATTTTATGAGTTCTTTTTATCCTTACGTTTTCATAGTTAGCAATTTTCTTTTTGTTGCTATGTCAATATCAAATAGGGGGAGATTGTTGATCCAAACCCTCAGTGATTTGATAATGACTGTTTAAGAAACACTTAGTGAAAATTGTAAGTAGACAATATATATTAGAGTTTCACTATCGTTGATATATACTATGTCTCTACAGTACCGCTGATAGGAAACTCATGTTCATTAAATTATGTTCAGCAATACTGTTCATCAATACATCTCTGAGCATGTTCAGTCCTGTTGGTGATCGCTGATAATCTTAGTTGTTTACTTATGATCCCTGAAGACAAGTTTCACGTCAACCATGTTCTACGCTAAAGTCGGAGATCAAGCCAAAGAACCAGCGACAAGTCTACTAATGAACTGATGCGGATATCAGCGAAGCTAAGACATGTCCACTCAACGTGAAGTTTCAAGTAGAAGACTTCAGCGAATGCCGAACTTTATCATTCGCTGATAAAGCACTGTTCAACGAACGATGATCATGAAGTTTCCTCTACAAGTTACTTTTGTCTTACCACCTTGCACGTCTCCGTACTAAAATGTCAGAAATGAAGTGCTCGTCCATCTTCTTCTCTCTACTATCTTTGTGTTAGAATATTATTAGTAATATTCTTATCTCCTTTCTAGCTTACTTCTAGTGCAAGAAAACTCAGTGTTCTCTTAACTTGTTTAGATTAGGCTTAGTCCTTAATCTTGTTCTGTAACAAGTTGTAAATTGTTTGATTATATCAATAAACAATTTAGAAAGTAAAAATCGTGTGTTTGTATTCAACCCCCCCCCCCCCTTCTACAAACTTGTATAACCCTTCGGGACCAACAACTGTCGTATGACTCGAAGAAAAGCAGAAAACGTACGATTAATGGACACTTACTTGTCGATGTCTCTCGTTGACTTCTTTCTTCAGCTTCTGAAGTGCTGATGGTCGTACGACTAGGAGCGTCAAATAACTCCCCGACCCCACCAGAAAAGAGTCTCGCAACCTTTTCTTGAGAATCAGCTGTAGGACCGAACCTAACAAAATCGATATCTGAAAATAAAAACGACAGAAGTTAGCAAAAGAGAATCCACGTTAAAATCATACAACATGACAAAATAAAATTTATATACCGCTGGTGTTCCACCCAGACGCGACCCAGGAAGTATCCTCGTCTATACGACCAAGCGTTCGTACACGACCGAGAACATATTTGGCCTTCCACCCACGATCGCGGACCAGGGTGTCAGGAACCAACGTATGTTCTTCTCTTAGCCTAGAGGATAGGCTATAACGGTGATAGTCGTCCAACTTCACGTCAAATGCCGTCAACAGATCATGCACCGTGAAAGGAACATCCCAATCACCGGTGATCCGATTGATCTCCTGAAAGATTTGCCAAAGTTCGGGCAGGATCTGACCAGGAGATAAGTCGAAAATACCTAAAAACTCCCTAACCAGGGGAGTAAATGGCCATCTGAATCCTATTTTAAAAGGATACTCGTACTGGACAAAGACTCCTCCTAGACACTCTACCCGTCTAAGTTGGTCGGGAGTGCATAACCGGATTTCGGCGGGAATACCCGCCGATAACCTAAAAGCTTCCACCTCCTCATTCTCTTGAAAAGATCTTGCCGGCTCGGAGGAAACAGAAAAGTCATGCACAAAAACTTGTGCTACGTATAGGTCCATAAGGTCCTTATACGCAGAAGCCTTCTTGGCTATCGACTTTAGTCGCATGATGAAAAGAAGGGTAAAAGATTGTACCTTATATGTCTAAAAACCTCGAATGGTCGAATAGCAATAAAAACCCTCTGGCTCTTTCTCTCGAAAAACTCTCTCGCAAATGTGTTGCGAGCGTGAGAAGGAAACAATTCCCAGAATCACGCTATTTATGGCAAGGATCGTGTCAGATCGACTCTCTGGATAGTCGACACCTGTCCATCACCTTTTCGCATGCATCATGACGATGGACGACAATTGTCCCCTAAACAGCTCTACGCCTTCGACACGCCGTCGTGACATCACGACCTTATCATTTCCTCCAATCCGAATCAAACCAAGACGGCTGGAATCCGACCAGACTGTCTCTTCGTGCGACACGTGTCGAAACACTTCGTCAGATTTAAAATTTGAATTTCACGCCTAAAATTCAAATTTTGGGGGCAAACTGTTTGGGTGAAAAATTACACCTCACGACCGCCGATAGAAAACTCAGATAACATTTCCATAAGACCATTCTTGTATTAGGATAGGGTCTTACAAGTTATTTACAGACGTGTACTCGGTCGTACATTTTTGTGCTAGTCGTACGTTCCGTACGACCGACGTATGAGACTTAAGACGGTCGTACGATTATACCAACTGTTAACAGTCAACACCTGTTTTTTTTGTTATTAATACAGGTCCACGAGCATTCATGGTGCAACGGCCAGTAACAGACAAGCCATCAATGGCATTTAAAGCCCGACAGCGGTTACAAAGCAAGCCATAAAGGCACATTTAATGACCAGTGGAAGCTATATAAGGCCTGTTCTGCAACCGAAAAAAGCCATCTGATCTAATCTGATAACACCGAATCTACATCCGCTCCATCTATTTTATGAGCTATTTCACATCGAAAACACAGCTATCTACAGAGCATTCGAACGAATATCGCTAAAGCTACCTTCGCACGACAACAGTTCGAACCACACGACAACAGACTTTTTCGCACAATTTACACACGACACACGACGTTTACACATGACTAAGTCTATTTCTACATTTATTTGTAATCTGTTGTACACAAAACACTTGTTATAAAAGGACTTTTGCCCCTGTTTGGCGACTATAGTGCACCGTCGACTCTCACAAGTCGACCACGGTTTTTTCCCTCATTTTAGGGTTTTCCGCGTCACCAAATCTCTTGTCTTTCTTACTTTTTTTCTTGCGATGGTGTTGCTTGGTCTTGAGATACGTTTCTTTAGTTGTTAAAAGTCCACATCAACCTTAAGTTGTTCTTTTGGGCGATTTTTGGCATTAACACCCAGGTCGTGTCGGTTGCAGTCGCCACAATGTAGGTCTCATTCTGCGCTTCTTTCTCCAGCTCAAGACTGAAATCGGCGATGAAGTCGGGTAGGACTTGCGATTTAATTGCCGTACGAGGCTTGAAGTCAATATCGTAGCCGCTGAGGTAGAAACTCCATGTCGCTAGTCGTCCTGTTAGCTCGGGCTTTCTCAAGACTGACTTGAGAGGAAAATTTGTTACGACGGTAATAGAATGGGACTCAAAGTAGTGTCGTGACTTCTTTGCCGCTGTAACTAGTGATAAAAGTAGCTTCTCCATAGATGTATATCGTGTTTCAGCGTCCATCAGAGACTTACTGACGTAGTAAATCCGTAGTTCTTGCACTTCGTCTCCTCTAGTCAAGACGACACTCACTGAGTGAGGACTTACGGCGAGATATAGTTGCAGGACCTCGTGGTCCTTCGGTTTCGAGAGCAGGGGTGGAACAGCCATGTATTCCTTTAACTGTTGTAGCGCCTGCTCGTGATCGTTTGTCCAATCAAAACCCTTGTTCTTCTTCAAGACAGTATAGAATAAATGATCTTTATCTGACGATCATGAGATGAAGCAATTTAGCGCTGCCACTCGACATGTGAGTCGTTGGACCTCCTCGAAGTTTCTGGGCGATTTGATGTTTATCAAGGTACTGATTTGATCAGGGTTTGCTTCTATGCCTCGTCGGGTGACCATGTATCCTAGAAATTTTTCAGCGCTCACTCCGAAGGAACATTTCGTAGGATTCAGCTTCATTTGATACTGTCGAAGAACGTCGAAGGATTTCTCTAGATGATCGATATGGTCGGTTGCCTGTTTGGACTTGACAAGCACGTCGTCTATGTAAACCTCCATGGTGTCACCAAGGTACTCTTTTAACATCTTGTTAATCAATCGCTGGTAAGTCGACCCTGCATTTTTCAAGCCGAAAGGCATGACCTTGTAGCAGTATATGCCTTTATTTGTCATAAAGGCAGACTTCTCTTGGTCTTCATTGTGCATCAGTGTTAGCTTCAATCTTCCTAATCATAGAAGTATTTAGAAGTAGTGAAAAATAGGCTAAGTGAAGAAAGCCTCTTACAGAGGCTCTGCCGAACTTACCGAGAGATCATGGTCGAGAAGCTAAAGAGGCGTCCTACAGAAGCTCTGTAATACGCACAAAAAAGACCAAAGACTCGGAATCCGGTGAAGACTTCTCTTCTAAGGACCAAACCGCAGAACCTCTGTGACACTTCACAGAGCCTCTGCGGTCTTCAACAAAGACTTAAAAGATATTTATAATATCTTGCTACTGTTACAGGACCTGTTCATCAACTTGCATGGTAGCATGCCCTGTCCAACTGCAACGTGTCAAACTCTGATTGGATTCAATAGGGCTTAGTACATAATAGACGTCTTCTCATTAAATGCAATACAGCACGTCCAACTGTTCATGCCATCTGTCCAACTATTCATACCGTCCTTTGTGAATAGTAGCATATGCTTTATGGTCCCCTTAGAATAGTATATAAGGAAGACTCATGTTGAGTTCTTCCTATCCATCGATCGATCAATCGAACAATCAAAACAAGAAATCAAGGGAGAAAAACATCACAAGAACACATAGCTTTAAACACTTTGAGAGTCATACCTGTTTTAAAAGCTTTGCTTACTCACTGTTCTTGAATCTGTTCTTAATATATATATTCAGTAAACTTTGAGATATTATTTCCTGTTCACTATTTATTTATATTGTGTTCTAAATCTATCAATCATATCTGTTAGTTCTTCAAATACGCTTCCGCATCAAACTCATACTTGAACTAATAAATCTAATAATCTTGTATAAAAAACCGGGAACCAACAATTGGTATCAGAGCGAAGCTTGATTTTCAATATCAAGTGGTCCTCGTTTTTACAAGATTAGTGATAGAAATCATTTTTTCCTATTCCTCATCTATAGGTTAAAACTCCATTAAAGTGTACTCTGGGAACTGTTCAAACCCAGAAAACTTTCCAGATCTTCAGACTCATACTCTTTAAATCATACTATCTTTTCAGAACCTTAAAAATGACAAATACAAATAACTTCTTTACTGCTGGTTCACTCACCAAGCCTCCTACTCTCCTACGAGATGAGTATCCTCAATGGAAGATAAGAATGGTTCATTTCTTTGAGGGTACTGAAAAAAATCTAGTACAATATCTTTACAACCTTCCTCCTGTTCCCATGATAACAGTACCACGAGTACCAGCCACTGCTGAATCTCCTGAAATCCCTTAACATCAAAAACCAAAGCCAAAAGAAGAATGGTCAAATGAAGATAAGGCAGAAGATGAAGTTGCACAGAAAACAAAAAGAATCCTGATAATGGCTATCCCTAACGAGCTTTTTCAATCCTTAGATGCATGCGAAACTGCGCACGATCTTTGGAAAGAATTAGAAAGACAGTTGGAAGGGGGTGCTAAAACACAGAAGAACCGAAGGGCACAGTACATAAATGAATATCATGCATTCAGAGCCTCTGCAGCAGAATCTCTGCAAACAACGTACGACAGGTTCAACTCTCTCATAAACAAATGTAGAAAGTCTGGCATTCACAGAACCTCGGAAGAAAATAACGTCATGTTTCTAAAGAGTCTGAATGATGAGTGGCTTCAACTGTCTATGTCTTTACAAACAAACCAAGATCTAGACTCATGGACACTCTCTGATCTCTATGGAACACTAGCTGCACAAGAGCATCAAATAGCACAGGCTAAAACAATAGCCATTGCACCATACGCATTGGTTAGTAAATCAACAGAGGCTACAAAGTGACCAAGAAATGAGAGAGCAACAGAGGAGAAGAAGAACGAGAAGAAGAAGATAGTGATGGTTGATAGCGAAGAAGACGAGCTAATAGAGGAAGAAATAACTCTTGCGTCATTAGCTAAATCATTGGCTCTATTGACAAGAGAGTTCAGAGGTAACCAAAGAAATTTTGGAAATGACAGATATAGCAGAGACAACCAGAGAGATAGAAGAGATGATGAAAGAAGAGAAGAATCAAGTGACCGACAGGGGTCAGACTACAGAGGTGACCGACAGAGGTCGAGCGACAGAAACTACAGAGGAAATGACCAACAGAGGTCAGATGATAAGGTAGGCCATACACAAGAATGCTACAAATGTGGTAAGCCTGGTCATTACTCAAACGAATGCCGAACAGAGAAAGGTGGAGACCAACAGAAGTCCGACGATCGAACTGGAAACACCTCCCAAGGATGCTTCAACTGCGGCAAGCCAGGCCATTTCGCAAAAGAATGCAGAAGTAGACAAAATCGCCCACAGAAGGACTCAGCTTTTTACAAAAAGAAGGCTGAATATTATGCGCAAAAATTCTTAATGGCGAACAAAGGGCATTCTGAAGCAAATAAGGAGGACTTCGAGTCAGACTCTACCTCTGATGATGAATTCACCACCAATGCCCTGTTCTGTGGCATGGCAGAAGTCGACTCCGGCACTGACAATGAGGTATCCATTTCAAACTCTACCTCTTGTATTAAATATGTAGAAAATGATTCAATTAGACATAACATTGAACTGATTGAACTCAAAGAGATAAATGAAAGTATTCAGAAAAGACGCACCTTTAATGAGAGAGAAGTAAGGCTTCTCACTCAAGAAAAAGCCAAAAATTTTGAAGAAAAGGAAAGAGTAGAAAAATATTGGAGCAAAAATGTAGATCCTTTAAAAAGGCAAATTTCTGAATTAACCTCTGCTTTAAAAGTCAAAACTAAAGATCTTTCAGTTTCTAGGAGTGAAACAACTGACATAAGAGCTCTCAAATAATACTTTCAAAAAGAGAGAGAGGTACTTTGGCAAGATCTACTCAGAAGAGAGGTCTTACTTAAAAACAATAAAGATGCACAGAAGGTGTATGAGAAAGTAAACTCACAAATAGGAAGACGAGGTATAGGGTACGATGATATTACTCTAGGTGTTGAAGGCAAAAGACTTAAACCTCTGTCTTCTCTGTTTGTGGTAAGAAAAACAAATAAACCAATTTTTCCAAACTTACTCTCTGTAAGTAAAAGGGTTAAAATCTCTGAAGAACCTCACTTGAGGAAACATACGAAGATGATCAATGTGTGGTTTGAAAACACAGATTCATCATCTTCAACCTCTGTCAATAGAGAAATCAAACCAAAGAAATATCTGAAAACACAAGATCAGATTGGTATCTTTAAGTTTGGTAAACCAGAGACTCAAACACAGGTCGCTTTTGTCTGTACGATAGATGTCAAAAAGAAATTATCTGCAAAAGCTCCCGAGTTTAAACCCATCTTTTCAGAAGAAAATCTTAAAAGATCAATTGAAAAAGAAATTTTGGAAGTTTTGAAATCAAATGTTTTAGAAAATCTCTGTACATCTTCTATAGATCAAATTCTAGCTGAAGAGATCTCATCTGAAACCTCTGCCATCTATGAAAGTTTTTCTACAGAGGAAGAAAACTCGTACGATACATGCTCAGAAAATCCAGCCTCTGTCGAAGGAGATGACTCAACCTCTGTATATGAGGACGATTCATCTTCTGACGACTCAGAGACTGATTCTAAATCAGGGATAATTCACTGTGACACAGAGGATGTTAAATTCTCCTCTGAGGTTTTTAACAGAACAATTTCTCCAAAAGAGAAAATCACAGAGATACCTATCTGTCCAGATTTTCTCAAAATGTGTATACAAGTCAAAACCTCTACAGAGCTTGATAATTTGAAAAGGGCCTCTGAAAATCCTAAAATCTCAAAACTTTCAAAACCTTCAAGGCCTGAAGCTAACAAATATCTTTCCTCTGTGACAGTGAAGACAGACGTTCACCACAGAAGAGACTCACAGAAGGCACGACCTAAACAAGATTTTTGCAAAAAACATTCTAGTATTCATAGATCTTCTTGTAATAGGAAATCTAATGTTAAGAACGAATGTAATGCCTCTGTGACTCAGTTCAATGAATTCAATGAAAAGTTCAAACAAATCACGTCTCATATTAAATACTGTCATTGTTTTGATCTTATGTTCAAATTGAAAAATCACTTCTCAAGTCCATATTGCTTACTCTCCACTAAAATTCAAACTCCAAAGTCAAAACCTAGAGAGAAACAATCTGATCTTTCTACAAAAGATAAATTGTATTTCAAGAATGCTAAGGCAAACTTGAAAAATTCTAACAATATTGGACCCATATGGATATGGGTACCTAAGTCTCTGTGATTGTCTTACAGAAGAAGCATGTGCCAATTTGGTATCTTGACTCCGGATGCTCAAGGCACATGACTGGCGACAGAAGTTTACTATCCACGTACAAAGAAACACACGATGGTGGATCTGTAACTTTTGGAGACAACGAGAAGGGACACATCAAAGGCTATGGAGTCATAAAGAAGGAAAACGTCTCTATATACAAAGTTGCATATGTGAATGGCCTTAAACACAACCTACTCAGTGTAAGTCAACTCTGTGATACAGGATTTGATGTCTTGTTCAAAAGAACTTTCTGCTCTCTGCAAAGTGAAGACACAGGAATGGAACTTTTGCGAGCCGAAAGAAGAGGTGATCTGTATCTAATGAATTTTTGTTCAAAAACCAAGGACAAAGTTTGTCTTGTAGCTTGCGAAAGTAAAGAAGCCTAGTTATGGCATAACAGGTTCTGTCACTTGAACTTTCACACCTTGGATAAACTGGTCAAACTTGATCTAGTTAAAGGTTTGCCTAATGTTAAATTTAACAAGGATCACTTGTGTTCTGCCTGTGAAATGGGAAAACTCAGAAGAGCTTCCCACAGAGGCAAAACAGATGTGTCTTGCACTAGGCCTCTGTACATGCTTCACGTCGACCTCTGCGGTCCCATTGCCATACAGAGCCTAGGTGGCAAGAAATACATACTTGTCTTAATTGATGAGTACTCGCATTTCACATGGGTTGAACTTATTCGAAAGAAATCGGATGTTCCAATCATCTTGATTAATCTTATGAAAAGAATCCAAATTCTTTATGAATGCAGAATACAGAAGTTAAGAAGTGACAATGGCACAGAATTTAAAAACTCTGTCATTGAAGCCTATCTTTCTACAGAAGGAATATCACAGAACTTCTCTGCCGCACGCACTCCACAGCAGAATGGCGTAGTCGAAAGGAAGAATCGAACACTCGTAGAGGCCGCAAGAACTATGCTATCAGCAGACGGATTACCGATGAACTTTTGGGCAGAACCAATTTCTACCGCTTGTTACACACAGAATCGGTCAACCATTGTGAAAAGACACATCAAGACTCCTTACGAACTGATCAACAAAAGGCGGCCAAACATCAAGTTTTTCCATGTGTTTGGATGTAAATGCTTTGTTTTAAATGACAGAGATTCCAGAGGAAAGTTTGAAGTAAAAGCTGACGAAGGAAAATTCATTGGATATTCTGCCACTTCCAAAGCCTACAGAGTATACCTTACAAGATCTCGCAAAATCGTAGAAAGTATCAATGTTTCTTTTGATGATTCATTCCAGATGACTTCTGAGCAAATCAGTTCAGAACTCGAACTTAAAAGAGAAACCTCTGGCATCTCGCAAACGAAAGAAGACTTGAATCTTCTATTTTTAGAGATGTTCCACGATGACATTGATCCTTCTGTTGGAACCATCAGAGTTTCTGAAGAACCATCCTCTGTTGGACAAAATCCTACAGGTATGACTCTAACTGGTCCAAATAATGCTTCATCTTTTTCTATAAATACTACAGATGCAAATGCCGAAGAAGATGAAACATCAAGAAAAACGACCACAGAAGCTGCTGAAAAACAAACTCCACAATCCACAGAAGAACCAATTACAGAGGAAATTGAGGACCAAGACTATACGTCCTCAGAGGAACAAACTCCACCACCACTCATACCAATCATTCCACAAATGGTAGAATCTTCTACCAAGGTAAGAAGAACGACAGAGGCTATACAAGAAGAAGATCCACACGAAGCTTCTGAAGAAAGGTTCGATGACATTGATGACCATCTTCCACGCACCACTCAGTGGACAAAAAGCCATCCTCCAAGCCAAATAATTGGAGAACCTTCTGACTCAGTAAAAACCAGGTCTGCCACTGCTAATTTTTGTTTCTTTACAAATTTTATTAGTGTGATAGAACCAAAGAAGATTTTTGAAGCACTAGATGACCCAAACTGGGTAGACGCCATGCAAGAAGAACTTCTGCAGTTTGAGCGTAACAGAGTATGGACTTTAGTACCTCTTCCACGAGGGAAACAGGCCATTGGGACTAAGTGGGTCTACAGAAATAAGAAGGATGAAGATGGAGTGGTCATCAGAAACAAAGCACGATTGGTGGCCAAGGGTTATAGACAAGAAGAAGGCATAGATTACGATGAGACTTTTGCTCCTGTCGCACGGCTCGAAGCAATAAGAATATTCTTAGCCTTCGCAGCCCACAGAGGTTTTAAAGTCTATCAGATGGACGTAAAATCAGCTTTTCTCAACGGTGAAATCCAAGAAGAGGTTTACGTAAATCAGCCACCAGAGTTTGAAAGCTCAAAGTTCCCAAGGCATGTATACTACCTTAAAAAGGCTCTGTACGGACTGAAACAGGCTCCAAGAGCATGGTACGAACGACTTTCTACCTTTCTTCTAGTCAATGGCTACGACAGAGGTACAACAGATACTACCTTATTCTATAAACGTAAAAACAGTGAAATAATGCTTGTACAAATCTATGTGGACGACATAATTTTTGGGTCTTCTAACACAGAAGAGTGCAAAAGTTTTGAAAAACTCATGCAGAGTAAGTTTGAAATGAGTATGATGGGAGAACTAACATTCTTCCTCGGACTCCAAGTCAAACAAACATCAGAGGGAATTTTTATAAATCAGGCCAAATATGTCTCTGACATTCTTTTCAAGTATATCCTCTCTGATACCTCTCCAATGAAAACTCCAATGGCCACTGGAAATAAGTTATCCTTAGATCCAGATGGCATCTCTGTAGAATGCACTCTCTACAGAGGCATGATTGGATCTCTGTTATACTTAACTGCAAGCAGACCTGACATTATGCATGCCACATGTCTTTGTGCACGTTATCAAGATAATCCAAAGAAATCACACTATGATGCTATGAAGAGAATCTTTAGATATCTAAAGGGGACCAAAAATCTCGGTCTCTGGTATCCACAGAACTCTGGTTTTAGTCTTAAAGCTTATACAGATTCAGACTATGGAGGATGCATGCTCGACAGAAAGAGTACCTCTGGGAGTTGTGAATTCCTAGGTGGTAAACTAGTCAGTTGGACCTCCAAGAAGCAAAATTGTGTCTCAACATCAACTGCAGAAGCTGAATACGTTGCTGCTGCTAGCTGTTGTTCTCAGGTTCTATGGATGAAGATTCAGCTAAAAGACTACGGCCACATCCTATTCAAAATACCCATCTTCTGTGATTCCAAGAGTGCCATTGCTATCTCTGCCAATCCTGTGCAACACTCAAAAACCAAGCATATCGATATAAGGTACCATTTCTTGAAACATCATGTTGAATACGGTACAATCGAGATGCATTTCGTGCCCACAGAATACCAACTCGCGGACTTATTCACCAAAGCTTTAGACGAGAAAAGATTCAATTTCTTGGTGGGTAAGTTAAGAATGATCAATATGACGTAAAAATCCTCTGTAAGTATAGCTTTATCTTCTGTAAATATGTATATATTTCTAATTATTTTTGCTTTAATTAATTTATTTCTGTATGTAAGTTCTCAATCTTAAATAGTTCTTAAAATCACAGAGCTTCTGTAAGTCTACTCAGAACCCCTGACAACCCCTACAGAACCTCTGGAAAATATGACCTATGTTCTATGCAAAACTTATCATTCTTTGATCCAAGCATAGGTCAAGGGGGAGCAAAAGGAAATTACTTGATCTACAGAGGTGATTAGATCAAGGGGGAGCAAAAAGGGACCCTGAAATGATCTACAGAGATAAAACATTCAAGGGAAAGCCAAAAAAGAATGTCAATGAATCTATATCGACAGAAGTCAGACATCACTGCCGAGAAAAGAAGAACCAAAAGGTATGTCTCTCGCACAAAAGGTTTTTGAAAACAGTTTTCTAGGACACAAATTGTCAAATATGTCCTAAATATATTGTGGATAACATTTCAAAAATCAAAAGATCAAAAAGTTTCATAAAATTTGAGTTATGAGAAATTTAAGGTCATAGAGCTTCTACTGAGCTCAACAGAAGCTCTGCCAGAAATATGCTCTAAGATCGCAACTTTAACCTCTATCGATCTTTTGGAATGTTATCTCGGAAACCAAACAGACTCACCATGACCTTCTCGAACAAAACTTTTTCCATAACAATTTTTTCGGACACCAACTTTCAAATATGTCCGAAAAATATCTCTTAAAACAGATCAAAAATTGGATGATCAGAAAAGTTAATAGAATTTTTGTTATGAGATTTTTTCCCTCATAGAGCTTCTGTTGGCCCTCCCAGAGCTTCTGCAAGTTCCAACAGAGCCACAAAACCTCTGCGAGTAAAAACTCTTAACTAAAAATCCTATTTGATCCTCTCCAATGTCTTTACAAAACGTTTTGGTTAAAAAGGAACCCCACATAAGTCATGATAACAATGAGATATATGAGAAAGGGATAAACATCAAAGATTTTCAAGATCACAGAGCTTCTGTAAACTACAGAAGTTCTGTCAATCTGTTACTTGGGCATTTCGGTAGTAATAACGGTTACTTTTACTGAGAGTGAATTACATGTGGCTAAGAATAACCCCACGCGCCTAGCATTAATGGGCCGCGCACGACGTCCTGTCATACTCTGACATTGGCCTACGTGTCCCATTTTCATTGGGCATACATGGAACGTTTTCTGTGGAAAGTTGAACCCGCCATTCTAACTTGAGTTCGGATTCCAAATTTTAATCCATTGCCATATATTTTACTCTTTCGAATTCTACCGTTTTACCCTCCTATAAAAACCAAGCTTACCCTCTCATAAACTTTTTACAAACTCTCATTCTTCTCCGGCGAAACCTGCAAATTTCTTATTCTCAGTACCAAATGGCTTCATCTTCTCAAGCTATCTCCCCTGCACACTCTCCGGCGACCTCACCAGAACATTCACCTGCTCATTCTGAACATTCAGAAAACCCCAACCCTGCCCAAAACATTGAACTAGAAGATTTCGGTGATTCAGCAGATTTTGCTCCAACCACACATCTTCAAAACTTCATAGCAAAGGATCATTTCGAAAAGGGACTACCAATCAAATCCAACAATTGCTATTTGGTCCCCTCACCCACTGCTTTCGGCGAAGCCCATGCCATTCTTCTAAACATGATGGAAAATCATATCCTCTTCCCTTTACTCTCAAGAACCCCAAAGAAAATTCCAGTTAGATATCTGAACCAGTTTTGGCAAAGTTGCCGATTTGATAAAGATGATTCTCTTATCCAAGGGTACATTTCAAGACCTGACAAATCTGAGCATCTGGAAATCAAGTTCAATAGAACAATGTTCTCACTTGAATTCAACCTACCAACAAGGGGTCTTCTTGGATTGAAGAAGTACGCAGAGCAACCAACAGACGACGAGATCTGTCATTTCCTAGAAATGCTTGGGTACAACACCCCACTGAGGAAGAGAAATGACTTCCGCAGAGGCAGATTACCACCTCTGTGGAACACCTTGTTCTCAATTCTTAACAGATGCCTGACAGGGAAGATAGGCAGTATCGACCAGAGCTCACATCAGATATTAACCATCATGTATGGGGTTTACTATGATCTCCTACTGGATTACGCGACCATAATGATGCAAGAGATCATCAACACCATCGACGGAAAGAACAACACAATAAGGGTCAAAGAGTACGATCCTAAGTTTCTACCACCTCTACAATTCCAAAGAATACTGGGAGTCTTGTTCGAACCTCTGTTGCTGATAAAGAAATGGCCAATGGAAGGGCCAAGTCCCAAACAGTTCCCAATGAACAAAAATTTCCCCACTGATCATGTAGATGGTTACACACACTGCAGACCTCTGTCAAAGAAACTTCTGAAGTATGCCTCGAATAAAACCCTTAAGAAAGAGTATATACGCGATCATAGAACTCCCAAACCGAGTCCTATGACACCCCCGCGTTTAGGTGTCCCTCTAGGAACAATGATTGCAGAACCTCTTTACACTCAAGAAGAAAAAGATCACAAATTAGCAAAACACATGGCTATTCAACTTAGCTTCATAGCCAAACGTGCAGAGCTCATGGGAAAGAAGTCCTCTTCAAAATCTTCTGCCTATACTCCAAAATCAAAAAGGAGGAAAACTGCAGAAGATACCTCTACAAGCGCTGCAGAAGATCAACCTTCACCTCCTCATGCCACGGAAATTGGCTCCTCTGCTACTCCCTCCTCTCCAAAACTAAAGAAGAAAAGAAAATCAAAAACTACAGAGGAAGGGGCACCAAAACCTAAGAGGAGGAAAACCAAAAAGAAGCATGGTAAATCCTTGAGAAATTGGTTACCATAGAAGAGGAAGCAATCGCAGAAGAAAGAACTGCAGAAGAAAAAGATGCAGAAGTAGAAATGACAGAAGAGGGATATCAATCGCCCCATCAATCCCCAGATCGATTTGTTCACCAAGGAAACATTAACGATTTCCTACAGAACCCTGACATTGCCAACACTTTAAATAAAGCAGGGTGGACGGCACAACCTCTCGACCACCACTCCCCAGAAGAACAATACTTCTCTATTTCTGGCATTGACACACATCTGCAAGAAGATGATCAAACACCCAGAGATCAATCAGCTGAGACACCTATTATTCTACAGAACCCCTTCAATCAGCAAGGATTGGACGTTCACAGAAGGAGTCCAAGCCCAGCTTCAGAAGAAATAGGACAAACAGAAGCTCAGTGGAATAGAGATGAAGTAACAGAGACAAGAATGGAGGTCTCAGAGGTAGATTCAGACGAAGAAGAAGCTGTCTGGATACGAAAAGGTCTCTATCATCCACACGTCATGAGGTTATACGGCTCTCATCAAATGTTTGACTTCTTAGGCACAGAGCAAGGAACTTCAACAGAGGATAGGGTAGAAACATCTGGAGTAAAAGAAAATGTAAAAGAAAAGGATGCCGAAGATGAAGAAGGCACACATCCCTCACCCCCTCCCAGTGCAACCCACACATCTAACTCCGCAGGTCTAGCTGCAGAAGGAGTTATTGAAAAAGAGCAGCACAGCTCGATCCAAACCCAACCCAACCAGCCAGAAGACACTCTTTCGACTTCTGCGCCCACAGAAACCGAGGGATCCATTCCTATTGAGTCTCCTCAGAGAGACTCACCTATAGTTCGTGATCAATCGCCCCAGATCACAACAGAACATCCTACAGAGGAATTCGTTTCCTCTGCCACATGCACACAACTAGGGCCAACACTTCTTTCAGAGAGAAGTAGTGAGCACAAAGACGAAGAGACTCTAGACAAGTCTCCGAGTCAACAGAAGAACATTCCGACACCCACCTCTGGAGTGGGATTGGACACTGTTCTTCACAGAACTTCTGTAGAGTTTGAAGCACTAGATGCTTCTGCTCGAAGATCAGATGGAAATCCTTCCACCCCCAACGTACAAACAAGGGTGAACGAAGGTGTCCCAGGAGCAGGGACTCACTTGTGTTCCTCCAGAGGTTACACCAGGAACACAAGTATCAAGGGATGAGTTCCAAACCCTTGTCACCTCTGTGAACCAAACCATGAAAGAGTTGCAAAGCTCTTTCACGTCTTTTGCAGAGAAAACATCAACGGCCTTGCTGAATCTAAACACCAAAATGGACAATCTGTCCACAGAGGTGAAAACAGCCATCACAGAGATGAAATCTTCTGCGCAAACAACTGCAACAACTACAGCCACTTTTGCTGCTAAAGATTTTGGAATTGCCGCAACTTCTACATTCAAGGAATTAGTCAAACATTTCCTTGAACAAATGAACAAGCAATCCAACAAATCACAGAGCATCACACCCGCAGATCTACAGAAGGCTCTGCAAAATGTTCAAGCAGAAGCAATGCGCAACACAATACTAATGCAGCCTAAAGACTACATGACCAGAGCATAGCTAACAGAGCTCGGCCAGAATGTCATAAACCAGGTCACATAAGTCATTGTCTCCTTCACTACTGCAAATGCCAACTACGTCAAATAGTTCAGAAAAAGTATCAGCAAAATGCGCTTCAACACAGAAGTAGAGCTTGAAACTCTATTCGGCCTTTGTGATGATGTATGTGCAAAGTTGATAGCCGCAGGAGCAGAATTACCAAAGAAACCCAAAGCTTCCTGCAGAGCAGAGGGTACTTCTGATAAGAGTCAGGATGATTCTGATGATGACCATCCTGGTCCATCAGATAATCCTAAGGGATAGAATACAAGGGAGAAAGCTACGACCAGAGGAATACAAGCTCCACCAATCGCAGCAGAACCAATCAGTCAAGCCCCTCCAGAACAAACCCAAGATCAACAACAAAATCAACAGACCACAGAGACAACACCCATCTCTGTGGAATCAACTCCTGAAGAAACCAATATTCCAGAAGCTGATCAGCATACCACAGAGGCAACAACCACCCCTGTGGTAATCAACTTGGAAAAGAGTCCTTCAACAAAATCAACAGAAAAACCCCAAACCATACCAAGAAGAAAGTCGATTGCCACCAAACCAAAAAGAGCAACGACCTCTGCTTTTTCTATTCTGAGAAAGATGCAAAATACAATGTCTGATCGAATGTCGCAGAGAGAAGAAGAAAGGCACAAGTTCACATTAGCTTTCAAAATGGCAAGAAGATTCAATGTCCAATCTTCATCAACAGAAATAGAGCTCACAGAAGAAGTCACCAAAGAACCTCCAACAGAAGTTACAGAGCAACTCAAGCCAACAGAACCATCGCCACAAAAGTCCTCTAAAACACAAGTGTCAAAACCTACAGAGGCAACCATCAAGCCAACAGAAGCACCAACCTCCAAACCTACAGAAGAAACAGGTTCTGCACCTCCAAAAGCCAAAGACAAGGGCAAAACAATACTGACAGAAGAGCCCAAGAAAAAGAAGTCATTGCCTAAGCCTACAGAAAAATTGATGAAAAGCGCTTTTGATGCCTTTCAAACTCCAAAGCTTGAAGAAGAGGACTGGGCATATGGATTAAAGCCTCTGACAGACATTCCTCTAACTGGCAGAGCTGCAAAAGTTGTTCAAAAGATGGAGAGTCTCAGAAGACAAGTACCACAACCTGGTCCAACACATGAAGAGATGGAAGAAGTGGTATACAAATACCTCTACAAACAAACCTTTCAGACCAATCACCCAACAGATCATGTGACAGATCCAAGGATCAGAGAAGAATTTGAGAACATCTTCAGCAGAAAAAAGCCAAGAACCAAAGCAGAAGTCTTCTCTATCCACAAGATCAAAAAGGTAATCTTCTGCAGATTCTCCTTCACAAGAACCTATCCAAGAGTCAGGTACAATCTTTACAGAGTCAAAAGGGTAAATAATTCAGAAACCACCTTCGCTGATGCTGACATAAGGAATCTGAATCCCTATGATCTACCTGAACTTCTGCAATAGACAAAGGACAACTATAACACAGAGCCAAACACCAGAGCCTATCAAGTGCTGAGAAAAGCAATGAGGGAAAAGCTTCTGATCTACAGTATGATAGATTTTCAACTGGGAAAGGATCTTGGTCTCAAACATCTGAATTTACGACCACCAGAGGATCGCTGCCCACCCGACGCCGTGCCCAACTCTATCATTACAGAACCAAAATTCGGGTTAGTATTTCAAAACCCACAAGGCGAAGTCAAACTGTTTGTGTACATGGACTGTCAGAAGTACGCAACTAGTACTCTGAACAAGTTCAGAACAACCCTTGTAAAATACAGAGGTACAGAGAAAATGGATAGAGATGTTGCAGATACTTTCATCAGAGAGATTGATGCCACAATCCGCCTAAGAGAACTCTACATCAGTTTCTACAAAGAGATCAGAAGAATCGGAAGAGACAACAGAAGCTACAACGATTTCAAAGATGCCAAAATATGATTCTCAAACCTCAAATCTCTGCAAACCAAGTCAAAAGTTTATCTTTCATTGTACTCAAATGTAAAATGCCTCTGGCATATTTCTGAATGAAAGAACTTTCGAGGTATTGTTTAACCTCTGTCTTATCTAACTTAGCCTAATTAAACTCAAGTTAAATTTTTTATTTTTCACTACTTAGGGGGAGATTGTTAGCTTAAATCTTCCTAATCATAGAAGTATTTAGAAGTAGTGAAAAATAGGCTAAGTGAAGAAAGCCTCTTACAGAGGCTCTGCCGAACTTACCGAGAGATCAAGGTCGAGAAGCTATAGAAGCTAAAGAGGCGTCCTACAGAAGCTCTGTAATACGCACAAAGAAGACCAAAGACTCGGAATCTGGTGAAGACTGCTCTTCTAAGGACCAAACCGCAGAACCTCTGTGACACTTCACAGAGCCTCTGCGGTCTTCAACAAAGACTTAAAATATATTTATAATATCTTGCTACTGTTACAGGACCTGTTCATCAACTTGCATGGTAGCATGCCCTGTCCAACTGCAATGTGTCAAACTCTGATTGGATTCAATAGGGCTTAGTACATAATAGACGTCTGATGCATTAAATGCAATACAGCACGTCCAACTGTTCATGCCATCCGTCCAACTATTCATACCGTCCTTTGTGAATAGTAGCATATGCTTTATGGTCCCCTTAGAATAGTATATAAGGAAGACTCATGTTGAGTTCTTCCTATCCATCGATCGATCAATCGAACAATCGAAACAAGAAATCAAGAGAGAAAAACATCACAAGAACACATAGATTTAAACACTTTGAGAGTCATATCTGTTTTAAAAGCTTTGCTTACTCACTGTTCTTGAATCTGTTCTTAATATATATATTCAGTAAACTTTGAGATATTATTTCCTGTTCACTTTTTATTTATATTGTGTTCTAAATCTATCAATCATATCTATTAGTTCTTCAAATACGCTTCCGCATCAAACTCATACTTGAACTAATAGATCTAATAATCTTGTATAAAAAAACCGGGAACCAACAATTGGTATCAGAGCGAAGCTTGATTTTCAATATCATGTGATCCTCGTTTTTACAAGATTAGTGATAGAAATCATTTTTTCCTATTCCTCATCTCTAGGTTAAAACTCCATTAAAGTGTACTCTGGGAACTGTTCAAACCCAGAAAACTTTCCAGATCTTCAGACTCATACTCTTTAAATCATACTATCTTTTCAGAACCTTAAAAATGACAAATACAAATAACTTCTTTACTGCTGGTTCACTCACCAAGCCTCCTACTCTCCTACGAGATGAGTATCTTCAATGGAAGATAAGAATGGTTCATTTCTTTGAGGGTACTGAAAAAAATCTAGTACAATATATTTACAACCTTCCTCTTGTTCCCATGATAACAGTACCACGAGTACCAGCCACTGCTGAATCTCCTGAAATCCCTGAACATCAAAAACCAAAGCCAAAAGAAGAATGGTCAAATGAAGATAAGGCAGATCTGATTGTATCCCGAATAAGCATCCATGAACGTTAATAGTTCATGTTCTGCGGTTGCATCGACCATAGCGTCGATGTGGGGTAGTGGAAATGGATCTTTAGGACATGCCTTGTTAAGGTCTGTGAAGTCAATACACACTCGCCACTTCCCGTTCTTCTTTTTTACGACCACGACATTGGCTAACCAGTCGGGGTATTTCACTTATCTGATCTTCCTAGTCTTAAGTAAGTTGTCGACCTTATCGTTGATCACCTTGTTCCTTTCAGGAGCGAACTTACGATGTTTTTTTCTTTATTGGTTTGAACGATGGGCCGACGTTCAACTTATGGGAAATGACGTCATGATCTATGTTGACCATATCTTCGTGCGTCCAAGCGAAACAATCGGCATGTTCCTACAGAAAGGAGATTAGCTGCCCCTTTATGGTGGAATCTAATGATGCCTTCACAAAGACAATTTGATCAGGCTTGTCCTTGTCCAAGACGACTTCTTCTAGGCGATAATCACTTGAGGGTTCAGGAACATCCTGGACCTGTAATTGCTAGATGTCCCTTTTCGGAGGTTTCAATGTTGCCTTGTAGCAATCACGTGCAGTCTTTTCTTCACTTTTGATTTCTTGTACTCCCCATGGCGTCGGGAATTTGATCGTCTGATGATCGGTCGAAGGGACCGCTTTTATGTCGTGGATCCACGGTCGACCGAGTATAACGTTGTAAGCTGATGAATAGTCGATGACGTTAAACTTTGTCTGTTTGTTGATACCTTTGGCGTACACAGGGAGGATGATCTCCCCTAGAGTGTTCGTTGAATCGCCGTTGAATCCTATCAGAGTCGACGAAGGACGGGTGATTTCTGACTTATCGATGCCCATCGCTTTGATTGTGTTCAAGAAAATAATGCTAGCCAAACTGCCTCCATCGACCAGTACTCTTTTGGTCAAACAGTTACCAATAGTAAGTTGGAT
Organism: Saussurea involucrata; assembly: GCA_033807775.1. NCBI lineage: Eukaryota > Viridiplantae > Streptophyta > Magnoliopsida > Asterales > Asteraceae > Saussurea > Saussurea involucrata. Next base: position 91,503,389 of record CM066314.1, read on the forward strand.
AATTAATCTGTCGTTATGTTTTTGCCAGTTGTCCTGGAGGTCGTCATGATCAAACGTTATGGGCATCGCCTCCATCTCTAGCTCTTGTTTCGGTCGTGACGACCGAGGAATGGGATAGTCGCCCGATGTTTGACTGGCGTGCCATTTGGCTGCCGAATATGTTAAACCATAGACGTCTGATCCACCTGTCACGCAGTTGACGACCTTGGCATGGACAGGGGATGTTGGTCTTGCGTTGTCGACTGACGCATATTCTTTATCAATCAAACCTTAGAGGTGACCCTTGGGGATGATTCAGGCCAACTCTTTCTGTAAGGCAAGGAAGTTATCTGTCGTATGACCGTGGTCGCTATGGAAGTCGCACCACTTGGTCTTATCCTTCTTGTCATCGTCTTTATCTCTTTTCTTGGGCCATCGTATCGACGACTGAATGTTCTTTAGAGCTTCGACCAAATCTTTCGATGTCCCCTTGAATCCATAGGAGTAGATCTTAGGGTATTGAGGAAATCTTGGTGTAGGATTGCTCTTTTTCTTGTCGAACAGAACGTTCGATATCTGGCACGTAGGCTCTGCCTTGACGCTTGTCTTGAACTTGAATTCCGGTTTCTTGATCCTGAGAAACCTTTTGTCAGTAGAATGCTTACGACGGAAAATCATGTCATCTTCTACTCTCATGTAAGCAAATGTCCTAGCTCGGACGTCTTCAACTCCGGCGGGTATTTCGTAAGATCGACGTATAACCCTGAAGTGTTGTCGTCGAGACCTCACTTGTAGGCCTCGATGGTGGTCTTGACATCGCAGTTTCAGATACTGATCATTTCGGCATTAAAACGATTGAAGTAACCGCAGATGGATTTTCCATATCTTTGGGTGACGTAATACAGGTCGCTAGTCTGCTTCTCCATCTTGCGACTACTGGCGAATTGCTGTGAAAACTGGTTGATCAACTCCGCGAAGTTGTTGATGGACTTAGGTTTGAGATTGATCAACCATTGGAGAGCAGCTCCCGTAAGAGGTGCGCCAAAGCTTTTGCACATGCATACTTCTTGATACTGATGCGGGATCGACGCGGTCCACATTAGTTGTTTGTACTGGGCAATGTGCTCCGTAGGATCAGTTATTTCTGAGTACTTGGGCGTAAAAGCATGAATGGTGTACTTCTTCGGGACGTCGACGTTTGCTATCTCATCGACGAAGGGTGATGCTTGAAATCCTATAAGGGGCTCGACGTCGACGAGGACGGCAGCACCAGGTAACTTTGAAAGTAGCGACAACATTTTTTTGTTTTGGTCTTCCAATAACCTTAGCCATCGGGCGACTGTGTCGTCTAGATTGGACGATGTTCCTGGCGGATGAATGACTCCTGAGTCTTGGGCTGTCTTGCCGACTGTCGCCTGAAAACCATTCCCGTACGAAGAAGCATTGGCTTCTCCATTAAAGGGGATGTTCATAGGAATCATCATCGTGGGCTACGGGATTGTCAGGATGTGAAATGGTACGGCTCTATTGTATGGTGGGGGAGGCCTCAAATGCTTTGGAGGAAACTGTCCCAAGGGGGGATTGCTGACAAAGGGCCCTGGACCAGCATGGAATGGTGGCCTTATGAAAGGTACACCTGAAGGTCGGGGACCGTTCTGAGGTCCAAAGGAATTGCCAATCACTGGATTCCTCAGAGAAGCAATTTCTGCAGCTGCCTTTTGGTTCTGCTCGTCCAGAGTTTGAATTTGACTCCGTGCTGCGTTCAATTCTGCGTAAAGCTGAGCCATGGGATCTTGGTGAGTTGCCATTTTCCTGGAAATAACAAAAACTTCACAAGATTGTTAGAGCGATGTATGCTTGGCTTGAGATTTTCTCTAGATGGGGCCCCATGGTGGGCGCCAAACTGTTAATGCCAAAAATCACCCAAAGGATAACTTAAAGTTGATGTGGATCTTTTAACAACTAAAGAAAGGGATCTCAAGACAAACAACACAATCGTAGGTAAAAATAATTAAGGCAGGAGAATTGGTGACGTGGAAAACCCAAACGAGGGAAAAAACCGCGGCCGACTTAGGGAAGTTGACAGTCCACTATGGTCGCCAAACATGGGCGAAATTCTTCGGTAACAAGTGTCGTGTCTACAATAGATTACAGTAAAAATAAAAATGAACTTAATCGTAAGCTAATGTTGTGCGTCGTGCGTAGATCTTGCGAAATAAACTGTTGTCGTGCGAATTGAACTGCTCGTCGTGCGAAACTTGCGTGAGCGATGATAGTTCAACTGCTTTGTTGATCATTGTTGTATTGCGTAGGAAATGTAGATGCGAGTGCAGATGTGTTGAGTTCAGATGTTGGATGTTGTGATGTTCAGATTCGTAGTCATCAGCTTGGAGTGTGGTACAGGTCTTTATACAGCTTGAGGAGACATTAAATGTGCTTTGATTAAATAGCCTTAACCGTTGTCGGTCCTTTATTGTCATTTAAGAGCTCGTCCATTACTGACCGTTGTACCATGATTGCTTTTGGACCTGCATCAATGGAACAAAGAAAACGGTTGTTGACTGTAAACGGTTAGTACGGTCGTACGACCGTCTTGAGTCCTGGACGTCGGTTGTATGAAACTTGCGACCATCGTAAAAATGTACGACCAAATATACGTTAGAAAACAACCTGCATGACCTTATCTTAATACAAGAGTGGTCTTACATAAATGTCATATGTATGTTTCATCTTCGGTCGTAAGGTGTGGATTGGTACCCAAAGAATAGTCAACTATTATTACGCTTAATTAATACGACTATTGGTTTATAAGAACAACAAATATGTGTACTTTGATGTTACAAAATACTCTTAGAACAAGATTAGGTAATCATTTAGTGAGTTCCAAAGATAAAATTGGGTAAGGTAATAATCCTGGAAAAGTTAAGGGGCTCTTGCTTCGTTTCAAATTAAAGAATAGAAACGAGAATGGATATATATGATAAGTATGAGAGTTCAAAGAGAGAAAACTCTGTTGTGTATTTTTATATAATGATGAATACATATACTTATATGTACAAGATACAACAAACTACTCCTATAATGAAGGGAAAAACTTATGATTATCTTGGCCAACAAATTTCCTACAGATTAGGACTGATTGCAGCAGATAATTAATTCGAGATATTCCAACACTCCCCCTCAAGTTGGAGTGTATATGTTGATCATGCCAAACTTGCAAATAAGATCTTCGAATAACCTCCTTGAAGTCTTCACAGAAACGCAAGAAATCTGGTAAGTCTAAAAAACAACGGACTCGAACTTCTAATTTTTTAGACTATGATTCTTCTGGATTGTCATATAATAATTTGAAAAAGAATGGAGTGAAGTAGATATGGCGAGTCAAGAAGTCCACATCTGAAGTGGAGTGAATGAAATCATCTGCTCGTTTGGATAGTGATAGGAGGAATAATTTTAATTCTAATGTAATTGATGAGGCTTCTTTGGTTAAACAAAAACTTGTGTTTCCTTGCAAAATTTACACAATAAAGCAATTGATTCAACTTGCTCAAAATCAAAATTGTTGTTCTGTTTGTGGTGGGAATGATTTAATTGATAAAAATGTTTTGTCTAATTGGTTTGGTTCTTATCATATTCCTGATTCTAAAGAAAATGAGTTTATTCAAAAGAAAAGAGGATCCAATTTCAAATGGGTGCCAAAAACAGATGTGTCTACTAGCCCAAGAGGACCCATATTCAGATAGGTACCTAAATCTGCCTGCTTGATTTTTACATATCAGTCATATATGTTACTTAGATTCTCGATGCTCAAAACATATGAATGGTACAAATGAGATTCTGACAAACTTTACTGAAAAATTTGGTGGAAAAGTCAGATTAGGAAACGATCAGTATTCTCCAATCTTGGATCATGGAGATGTGGTACAAGATAATATAACGATAAAGAAGGTGAATTATGTTGTGGGGTTGGTCATAATCTGTTTAGCATAGGACAGTTCTATGATAAAGACCTGAAGGTTAATTTTAAGTCTAAGGGATGTTGTGTTAGGACTGAAGACGGAAAAGAACTTATAGTCGGAACGAGAAAGTCTAACCTCTATACAATTGATTTGTTCAATGTGAAGTCTGAAAATACTAGGTGCCTTCTATCTAAAGCCTCTATGCAACAGACCTGGATGTGGCATAGACGTCTCTTCAATTTAAATTTCAGATACATGGATAAACTTGTTAAGGGATGGTTAGTCAAAGGCTTTCCAGAACTAAAATTTGAGAAAGATCATCTATGTCGCACATATGAAAAGGGAAGATGAAGAGAGAACGTCACAAGCCAAAGGCTGAACCAAGTACTAAGTGTCTGTTGGAGTTAATTCAGATGGATCTTTGTGGCCCGATGAGAACACAAACCATTGAAGGTAAAAAGTACGTGTTGTAGTTGTGGATAATTGCTCTCGATATACATGGGTCAAGTTTCTTCGAACAAAGGATGAGACTCCTGAATTGATCATCTCATTTTTCAAGAGCGTACTAGTCAACATGCAGAAGTTAGTATAATTTATACGCACTAACAACGACATAGAGTTTAAGAATTGAATTTTGGGTGATTACCTAGAATCAGTCGGCATTACACATCAGTTCTCTACAACAAGAACACCGGAAAAAATGGGGTAGTCGAAAGGCACAATTAAACTTTGGTCTAGGCAGCACGGATAATGCTGAGTCAATTTGAATTACCTTTAGTTGTGTGGGCTGAAGTAGTTGCCACTGCATGTTATGCTCAAAACCATTCAATAATTCATCTTCGGTACCGTAAAGCTTCATACTTATTAACCATAGGATACCTAGCATCAAAGATTTTCATGTTTTTGGATGCAGGTGTTTCGTATTAAATGACAAATATACACTTAACAAGTTCAGTCTGAAAGCTAACGAGTGACTCTTTATCGGCTACTCTCTTTCATCCGAATCATATAGAGTCTACAATAAGAAGACACAAGTATCATTGAAAGCGTCAATGTCACATTTGATGAAATGGCATATTTGGCTTTTGGACAAATCAGTTTAGAACCCGTTATATCTGGTGTACTTGCTTCTGGGCAACTTAGTCCAGGACCAACTATGAAACCTATAAATTAAGATCAAGCTTCTACTTCTAAATCTCATTTACCTGAATTGGGTATTCTTTTTGAAATTTTTTATGATGAATACTTTGGAACTTATAATTATTTATCTGATGTTCCAAACAGGGATGAATTTGCAAGAGAAGCTGAACTAGTATCAATTTCTGGTCCATCAGCAGTATAGACATCTTCTGAATCTAGTGCAACTACACCTGTACCATTGACTTCTCAACCTGCATAAGAGATTAGTTCTTCAAGTAAAGACTCACAAAAAATTAACAATCAGACAAAAGTTCCTTTGAGTGAGAAAAATACTGAAGTTCCACAAGTACAATCATCAAGTATTCCTGAAGATGTTGCTGCTTCAGTGTCTCAATGAATAGAAAGTTATGTGATAGAGCCTTCTGTTAAAGAAAATGTTTATGTTGATCCTGAGAATAATCAAGCTACTTATAATCCCCACCGACACTCAACCAAATGGAGGAGGAATCATCTGATTCATCAAATCATTGGAGATCCTTCGTCATCAATACGTACAAGAGCAACTACTGCCAACGAGTGTTTGTTTGCTACCTTCCTTAGCAATATTGAACCAACTACGGTTTCGGAAGCTTTGGAAGATCTGGACTGGATAAATGCTATGCAAGAAGAGCTAAACCAGTTTTAAGCACTGAAAGTGTAACATTCGGCAAAAATAATAACTTCCAGGTTGGCCCCTGTTAAACCCTCACTAATGTTAATAGAGGGAAAATACCCTGATAGGACCCATTCAGGAAATATTAAAGCGAAAAATCGCTAGAATTCCCGGTAGTTGCCTAAAAGACCCGGTTTTGACCCAAGACTAACCGGAACACCTTGTGAAATGCCAAAATACCTTAAATAACATATAACCTATATAAAATATAGGGTTTTACTTTATACTTAAACTTTTCTTTTATAAGATTTAATAATAAAACAAGAAGGTATTTTAGAAGCTTGTTTTGCAATTAAATTTCTAGTTAAAAATGATTTTTTCAAGAAATAGTTATGGGCTTAATTTTATAAAAAAAAAACTTTCCAAAGGGTTGGGGGCCATGTAGGGGCCGGCCACCCTCCTCCCCAAAACCCCCTCTTTGTTCAATTTTGATTCATTTTCAAATTCTCTCCAACCATCCATCTTCCTTCTTCTCTCTCTCAATCCTTCTCCTTCTTTTACTTCACCTTTCTTCAAACAATAAATTACCTTCAAACTCCAGAAAAGTTCAGCCCTAAAACAAGTATCCACGTCGAAATTCTAAAGAACTTGAAGTACTTGCAACATCTTCCTAAGGTAAGAGCTCCAAACTAGTGTTATTCATACATTTTGACACCTTTTATGCCATTTTTCCTACATTGTTCTACACTTTTATTTCATCCAAATGGATGAACTCTTTTTCTTGTTCTAGAAGTGAGATAAAGCACCAAGGACATGAGAAATGTCCATAAAGTGGTGAAAATCTATGAACTTCCATCATGAACTAGAGAAAAATGAGCAAAATCATCAAAAACGTGGGTTTTGTTCTTGTATAAGAATCTGGATTTTTTACTTTGCATGCACATTTTCCTTATAGGTTTAAAGTATTTTTCTTTCAAAAATATGTCACATGATGTTGGGATTGAATCCTTAGCAAAGGAATCCACATCTATGGATGTTAGAATGCTTAAAATGTGATTTTCTAAAGAATGTTAGAGTTTAAGAATCTGGCAGATTTGTTGCATGTGCTTAGGACGACCATATCTTGGTCAAATAATGTCCAAAATTCCTCATTCTTCTTCTGGAGTAAGGTTTAATGAGTTAGGGTTCAAACCCAACTGGTCTCATAAGAAAATATTGAGATTTAAGCCTTCAACTCCTTAGAACAAATTTGGTGTGAAGCAGATTATCAGCCAGATTGTTGTGTCACTTTGTTTTGCTTATAACTCTCTGTAGAAACCATCAAAATTACTCTTTTTCTTTCTGGGAATTTCTCAGATGAGTTAGGTTTCGCATGCACTTGGTTTCATTCAAAAATATGGAGTTTTGGTCACTTAAATATTTTATACAAGTCAAGTGTGCCAAGCTGTCCAAAATTGGCAGATTGGTACATGCAACTTCATTCGTCCATAACTCACTCAAAAGTTATCAAAAATTTGTGAATCTTTTTCCATAAGATACCTTTATGTGTTAGGTTTCCAAATCATGTAAAAACTCTGGAAAATATTAAGTTTTGACCCTCCAAAAGTCTGTTCTCACAGAAGGGTGCAATCTGTTTTAGGTTCTGTGTTATACAAATTCATAAAAATTATTTGGACTCCTTAAACACCTTCAAAATTTATGAAATTTGGTCAAAATAGCCTTAACTCAGTATAGTACTACATATAAAAAAATGAGTAAATGTTTCTGTTAGGTCCATGATCTTCATACAATTCAAGTATTGTGTAACAAGATGATGAAGAACATTATTGAAAAGGAAATCTAACCTAGAGAGAACACAAAGTGATTAGAGATCTACATCTTGTATTAATGAATTCACTTCTTACAAACTACAAGTAAAGACCTATTTATAGTCTTCATCACTTGCTACAACAGTTAAGCATAAGCCCTTTAACACAGCTATTGCTTTATAAAACTTTCTATTATAAAGGACAACTTTAGTGTCCTAACAGTTTCTTTCTAGAAAGTGTTTTACAATAGCCATTTTTGAAGGACAAAGTTTCTGCCAGATTAAGCATTTTGAAAAAGTATGGGATTTTATTATTTTAACCCTATATATATACATATACATGATTAAAAACATTGGGACAATGTTAAATTCTTCATTTCAAATTAAATACTAAAACAAAGGCATTTCACAAGAGGTGGACTAAATTAGTTAAGTATAACCTTGTTTTAGATATGAAGGACTTATAGAGATTGTTTGACATTATAGGAAACCCGTAAAGCATTAAGCAATCAAGCTTGCACTACTTCGCGTCTACGCTTTAAGGTGAGTTTTCGCAGCCCCTTTTTACTGTTTTATACTTTTTAGGGTGAAAAGCATGTTATGTTTTTAAAATTCTAAATGATTCATGATATTAAATTGTGGATATTTATGATTTGAAAAATGAGTACAAATGAATGGACAAATTTACATAAGTGATAAAGATATGTTGAGTGATAATGAAAATGGTAAGTCCCCAATAGATACACTACTTATTAACTCGTAACGAGCCGGTGATACTTGTGGATAGTGCTATTTGGTTTGACAAACCCACCTTGACTGACGAGTAGGGGTGCACTTTATCTGTTAATAATGTTCTACTCATGTGGCCAACATACCACCTCTGAGGTAGTTCGGGGCGTAGATTGTCGGAGGCTTAGTAGTGGCTCAACACTTATATATCTTGCAAGAATCACTCATTGTAAATTGTACTCATAAAGTTTGTTAAATTTTGGATCTTGTCATGAACGAACGTTTCATGAGAGTGACCATTGGATGAAAAACTGTTGTGCATATGGAAAACCTGTGAACTCACCAACTCTTTGTAGTTGACCTTTTTTTTAAATATGCTTTTCAGGTGCTAATAAGTAAGTGAAGGCATGTAGGGTGCATATTGTGTGATGACATCGCCATCAAGAACATTAAAACTTCTTCTGTTAATTTTTTGTATCCGGCGTCTTCTTTTTGAAACAATTTGCTCAAGACGTTGTAATGTAATATTTTGAACTATTGTATTGAATGTTGTGGTTGGTGTTGTCTGTTACCTTTTGAATGAAACCCTACGCTGTTATACCTCGTGTTTCCGCTTTAGCGGGGTGTGACAGATTTGGTATCAGAGCCTAAGGTTATAGAGAATGCCGGTTTTCTTATGGAAACCACAAGCTATAACCCAACTATAACGCAAACTATTTTCAAAACGGTTTTCGAAATGATTGTCAAAATCTGAGGCATATTTCTAATATAATTAAGTTGAGTGTCACATTATTATACCTCAATTAAACAAAGCCTGATCACCTATGTTTAATTCAGGTATGTATAATGGGAGACTCGAATTAGTTATACTGGAAGTATGCTTAAAATAAATTTTCTACTTAAACACAGAAGCATAATAATTGTGTGTGCATACATAAACATTGCATATCTTAGGCACTTACAATAACACACTTAATAACTAAGTTTGCTATTATCGCAGTTCATTATGTCATCCACCCACACCTCATCCGAGCACACTCCTTCTGAGCATACCCATTTCGAGCACTCGTACTCGGCTGACCTCTCCGGCTATGTTACTAGCCGACCGAGGGGCAATGCACCGGTTGTAGTTGAGAGAGACCCATATGAAGAAGACCAGGAAGAAATCAGTGCACCACCCACTCGGTCCCCTCCGCGTACACTACGAGGACCGAGAGTAAGAACCACGGCAAGAAAAAGTGTTCCTTTGCCTAGGTGTGTGAGTTTTACCCATCCACCAAGATACGAAGGAGAGTCCTCCCGACCGGGAGTGCAGCGAGGAAACCCCCAGATGGTAACCGGAGTACCCGTGGCTCACCCTCCCGGCATGACCGCCCGGGAAAGTCAGTGGGTCCTAATGATGTCACAAGACATACAACTCTATAGAGAGAGGATGGACCAGCAACACCAAACACTGAATGGGGTGATGGAGGTGCTGAAATCACATAGCGAGGTCATTGACATCACTAGGAGGGAAGTGAGAGCACTACGTAGGTACCTAGCTTGGGTGATGGGAGCCTTGGTTTTGGTGATGGGACTGCTGATTTGGGCACTGATGCGTTAGAAGACCATTTACTATAAGCTTTTGGGATTTATTAAACTTAAACTTATATTTTTGGGGCATGTAGCCGTTAACTTCCAAACATTGAATGTTTTTGTTAATTGTTTCTTTTGGAATTTGAATATTTACGGCTTATGAATGAAATGCTTGGTTAATGCTCACATATCTCAAGTACTTTTAATACATGATTATGAAATTGTGGTATGTTGTTATGACAATACGTGTAGATAATAATGATAGTATGCATGAAGTAGTACCATAACTTAGATTGACATAACAAGTAGGAAGTGTAACCAAATAACCGTAAGGGTGACCGTGTGACTAAATCCTTAATTAAAACCATACATGTAGGACTATGCCTCCAAGGAGAGAGGATCCCGAAATCGCACGACTCGTGTCCGAGAAAATTTTGGCCGCACTTCCAAATATCGTTAGCCAAGTAGCAGCAGGTCTGAACGCTAACCCAGGAAACAATGCGGGAACCAGTGGAAATAGGGAATGCACGTACAAGTCTTTTAGGACCTGTAATCCTAAAGAGTTTCACGGAACCGAGGGAGCCGTTGGGCTATTAACTTGGTTAGAGGGTATGGAGTCTGTGCTCCACATCAGTAAATGTACTGAAGGAAACAAGGTGGAATTTGCCGCTTGCCTTCTGCAAGGACGGGCATTAACGTGGTGGAACACCCAAGTGCAAACCCGAGGCCGGGATGTGGCCAACAGACTGACATGGGAAGAGTTTAAGAAGATGCTCAAGGATGAGTATTGCCCGAGGAGTGAGATCCAGAAGCTGGAGGCAGAACTATGGAGCCATGAAATGAAGGGAAACGACATAGACTCTTACACTGCTCGTTTCCATGAGCTGGCAAAGCTGGTGCCCCACTTGGTGACGCCCGAGGAAAACCGAGTGGATAGATACGTGTGGGGTTTATCTCCATAAATCAGAGGAAGTGTGACTTCAGCTGACCCGAAGACTCTTCAAGAAGCAGTAAATCTAGCAACGAGACTCACTAACAACGCAAATCGTTCGAGAGTAACTAGGGATGATAAAGCCGGAGGGAAAAGAAAGATAGAAGAGCCTGCAAGAAGGCAATTTGGGGGAAGATCAGACCAGGGTCAGAGAGTGACAGGAAATTTTGGAATTCAAGCACAAGCAGAGGAGAAAGAAAGGGGGCCATGCCCAAGATGCGTCAAGTGCAATAATCGACACCTCGGAAGATGCATCATTTGCCCCAAGTGTAACAAAGGAGGCCATGTCGCCAGTGATTGCAAGAGCGGAGGAAAGCGAACCTGTCACGAGTGTGGGAGCCCTGATCACTTTCGGAGCGCATGTCCGAGACTGAACCGAAGGCCTAATGCAAATCAAGCGCGACCACTCAATCAAGGGAATCAAGGAGGTCAGGCACGAGGTCGAGTGTTTGAAATTGGAGCAGATGAAGCAAGACGAAACCCGGATGTAGTCACAGGTACGTTTCTCTTGAATAATCATTATGCAACAGTACTATTTGATTCGGCAGCGGATAGGAGCTTTGTATTACTAGAGTTTAGGCCGAAAATTAACTTGGAACCTCAAAAGTTGAAAGAAGCCTACGTTATTGAATTTGCTAATGGACAGGAAGTTAGGGCCAAAGATGTAATTAAGAACTGTACCCTAAAACTGGCAGAAAAAGATTTTAGCATAGATTTAATCCCAATCAAATTAGGAAGCTTCGATATAGTCGTAGGTATGGATTGGTTATCAAAGAATCGCGCTGAGATCGTTTGCTCCGAAAAGATTGTCCGGATACCTCAAACCGAAGGAAGAGTACTGGAAATACAGGGAGAAAGCTCGGGGAGGAAATTCAAAATAGTGTCGAGTATGAAGATGCGAAAATATTTGCGGAAAGATTGTGTTGCGTTTCTGACACACGTAGTGGATAAGGAGATCAAAGAGAAGAATATTCAAGACTTCCCAGTAGTACGAGATTTTCCCGAGGTATTCCCAGATGAATTACCTGGATTACCCCCACCAAGACAAGTTGAATTTCATATCGACTTAATTCCGGGAGCGGCACCCGTGGCGAAATCACCTTACCGGTTAGCACCTTCAGAAATGCAGGAGTTGTCAGAACAACTTAAGGAGCTACTCAATAAAGGATTCATCAGACCCAGCTCTTCACCCTGGGGATCTCAAGTTTTATTCGTTAAAAAGAAAGATGGTTCGTTTCGTATGTGCATCGACTACAGGGAACTTAATAAGCTGACCATCAAGAACCGATATCCCCTTCCTCGAATCGATGACCTGTTCGACCAACTTCAAGGCGCTACGTACTTTTCAAAGATTGACCTTCGGTCTGGATACCATCAAATGAGGGTTCGTGAGGAGGACATTCCTAAGACAGCGTTTAGGACTCGATATGGACATTATGAGTTCCTAGTCATGCCTTTTGGACTGACAAACGCTCCAGCAGTCTTTATGGACCTAATGAACAAAGTATGTCGACCGTACTTGGACAAATTCGTAATTGTGTCCATAGATGATATATTAATTTATTCGCAAAGCAAGAAGGAACATGAGCAACATTTAAAGCAAATACTAGAACTGCTCAAAGACCAGAAGCTGTATGCTAAACTTTCCAAATGCGAATTTTGGATTCGTGAAGTGCAATTTCTTGGGCATGTAGTTAATAAAGATGGAATTCATGTCGATCCGGCCAAGATAGAAGCCATTAGGAAGTGGGAAGCCCCAAGGACTCCGACTGAAATTCGTTCGTTTCTCGGTTTAGCTGGTTACTATCGGCGTTTCATTGCAAATTTCTCCAAAATTGCACAACCATTAACGGCATTAACCCAGAAGGATAAGAAGTTCGATTGGGGAGAAAAACAAGAAGAAGCTTTTCAGACGCTTAAGCATAAGCTTTGCAATGCACCGATCTTAGCTTTACCAGAGGGTGCAGAAAATTTTGTTGTTTACTGCGATGCCTCACACCAAGGGTTGGGGTGTGTGTTAATGCAAAAAGACAAGGTTATTGCCTACGCATCAACGCAACTTAAAGTTCACGAAAAGAATTATACCACCCATGATTTGGAACTAGGAGCCGTAGTGTTCGCACTCAAGATTTGGAGACATTACCTCTACGGCACTAAATGTACCGTCTTTACCGACCATAAGAGCCTACAACACATTTTTGATCAGAAAATGCTGAATATGAGACAACGGAGATGGGTTGAACTGCTTAGCGATTATGATTGCGAGATAAAGTATCACCCAGGCAAGGCTAATGTAGTAGCCGATGCGTTAAGCCGAAAAGAAAGAGTGAAGCCATCGAGGGCAAGAGCCATGGGAACGATGGTCCGGACGAGTCTTAAGGACCAAATTCTCGAAGCTCAAGAAGAAGCATTAAAAGAGGAGAATTTGAAAAACGAAACCCTACATCATTTGGAAGAGGAATTTGAAACACAACCAGACGGGGTGCGTTACTTCCGAAATAAAGTTTGGGTACCTAAGGTCCTAAATCTGCGAACAGTAATCTTGGATGAAGCTCATAAATCAAGATATTCAATTCACCCCGGGGCCGATAAAATGTACAAGGATCTGAAGGAATACTACTGGTGGCCAGGGATGAAGAAAGATGTTGCTTGTTATGTAAGCAAGTGCCAAACTTGTGCACTGGTTAAGGCTGAACATCAGAAACCATCAGGTCTTCTTCAGCAACCTGAGATTCCCGAGTGGAAATGGGAACAAATAAGTATGGATTTCATAACTAAGTTACCCAGGACAAGGAAAGGACATGATTCAATCTGGGTTATAGTGGATCGACTTACGAAATCTGCACATTTTCTGCCTATCCGAGAGGACTTTAAGACGGAAAAGCTTGCTCAGATATACATCAACGAGATTGTGATGCGTCATGGAGTACCTACTTCCATTATCTCGGACAGAGATAGCCGTTTTACGTCACGCCTTTGGCGATCAGTCCAGAAAGCGTTGGGCACACGTTTGGACTTGAGCACTGCCTACCACCCGCAGACGGACGGTCAGACAGAAAGAACTATACAAACCCTGGAAGACATGCTGCGAGCCTGTGTACTAGATTTTGGGGGAAGTTGGGATACTCATTTACCGCTGGTCGAATTCTCTTACAACAATGGCTACCATACCAGCTTAAAGTGCGCGTCGTACGAAGCCTTATATGGACGCAAGTGTAGATCCCCACTCAGCTGGTTGGAGGTTGGTGACAGACAGCTGATAAGACCCGACATAATTCAGGAAACCACGGACAAGATCGTAACCATTCAGGAAAGACTGAAAGTAGCCAGAACTCGTCATAAGAGTTATGCAGATAATCGCAAGAAGACATTGGAATTTCAGGTGGGCGATAAGGTACTATTAAATGTATCGCCATGGAAAGGATTGGTACGATTTGGGAAGAAGGGCAAGTTGAGTCCAAGATATATCGGCCCATTTGAGATACTGGAAAAGATTGGACCAGTTGCATACAGACTCAAACTACCCCAAGAGTTAAGCGCTATTCACGACACATTCCATGTGTCGAATCTGAAGAAATGCCTATCGGATGAATCGTTGGTTCTACCACTGGAAGATATACAAGTGAGCGAGCAGTTACGCATTATAGAAGAACCCGTGGAGATACTTGACCGAGATGTTAAACGGTTAAGACGTAGCAAGATCCCGATCGTAAAAGTTCGATGGTGTGCAAGGCATGGACCAGAATACACTTGGGAACGGGAGGATTTTATGAGGAGTAAATATCCTCAGCTGTTCGTCAAGGAACCAACTGAGAATGCCAGTCATTAAATTTCGGGACGAAATTTCTCTAACGGGGGAAAACTGTAACATTCGGCAAAAATAAGAACTTCCAGGTTGGCCCCTGTTAAACCCTCACTAATGTTAATAGAGGGAAAATACCCTGATAGGACCCATTCAGGAAATATTAAAGCGAAAAATCGCTAGAATTCCCGGTAGTTGCCTAAAAGACCCGGTTTTGACCCAAGACTAACCGGAACACCTTGTGAAATGCCAAAATACCTTAAATAACATATAACCTATATAAAATATAGGGTTTTACTTTATACTTAAACCTTTCTTTTATAAGATTTAATAATAAAACAAGAAGGTATTTTAGAAGCTTGTTTTGCAATTAAATTTCTAGTTAAAAATGATTTTTTCAAGAAATAGTTATGGGCTTAATTTAAATAAAATAAAATAAAAACTTTCCAAAGGGTTGGGGGCCCATGTAGGGGCTGGCCACCCTCCTCCCCAAAACCCCCTCTTTGTTCAATTTTGATTCATTTTCAAATTCTCTCCAACCATCCATCTTCCTTCTTCTCTCTCTCAATTCTTCTCCTTCTTTTACTTCACCTTTCTTCAAACAAGAAATTACCTTCAAACTCCAGAAAAGTTCAGCCCTAAAACAAGTATCCACGTCGAAATTCTAAAGAACTTGAAGTACTTGCAACATCTTCCTAAGGTAAGAGCTCCAAACTAGTGTTATTCATACAAATGGATGAACTCTTTTTCTTGTTCTAGAAGTGAGATAAAGCACCAAGGACATGATAAATGTCCATAAAGTGGTGAAAATCTATGAACTTCCATCATGAACTAGAGAAAAATGAGCAAAATCATCAAAAACGTGGGTTTTGTTCTTGTATAAGAATCTGGATTTTTGACTTTGCATGCACATTTTCCTTATAGGTTTAAAGTATTTTTCTTTCAAAAATATGTCACATGATGTTGGGATTGAATCCTTAGCAAAGGAATCCACATCTATGGATGTTAGAATGCTTAAAATGTGATTTTCTAAAGAATGTTAGAGTTTAAGAATCTGGCAGATTTGTTGCATGTGCTTAGGACGACCATATCTTGGTCAAATCATGTCCAAAATTCCTAATTCTTCTTCTGGAGTAAGGTTTAATGAGTTAGGGTTCAAACCCAACTGGTCTCATAAGAATATATTGAGATTTAAGCCTTCAACTCCTTAGAACAAATTTGGTGTGCAGCAGATGATCAGCCTGATTGTTGTGTCACTTTGTTTTGCTTATAACTCTCTGTAGAAACCATCGAAATTACTCTTTTTCTTTCTGGAAATTTCTCAGATGAGTTAGGTTTCGCATGCACTTGGTTTCATTCAAAAATATGGAGTTTTGGTCACTTAAATATTTTATACAAGTCAAGTGTGCCAAGCTGTCCAAAATTGGCAGATTGGTACATGCAACTTCATTCGTCCATAACTCACTCAAAAGTTATCAAAAATTTGTGAATCTTTTTCCATAAGATACCTTTATGTGTTAGGTTTCCAAAGCATGTAAAAACTCTAGAAAATATTAAGTTTTGACCCTCCAAAAGTCTGTTCTCACAGAAGGGTGCAATCTGTTTTAGGTTCTGTGTTATACAAATTCATAAACATTATTTGGACTCCTTAAACACCTTCAAAATTTATGAAATTTGGTCAAAATAGCCTTAACTCAGTATAGTACTACATATAAAAAAATGAGTAAATTTGACTTTCTAGAAAGTGTTTTACAATAGCCATTTTTGAAGGACAAAGTTTCTGCCAGATTAAGCATTTTGAAAAAGTATGGGATTTTATTATTTTAACCCTATATATATACATATACATGATTAAAAACATTGGGACAATGTTAAATTCTTCATTTCAAATTAAATACTAAAACAAAGGCATTTCACAAGAGGTGGACTAAATTAGTTAAGTATAACCTTGTTTTAGATATGAAGGACTTATAGAGATTGTTTGACATTATAGGAAACCCGTAAAGCATTAAGCAATCAAGCTTGCACTACTTCGCGTCTACGCTTTAAGGTGAGTTTTCGCAGCCCCTTTTTACTGTTTTATACTTTTTAGGGTGAAAAGCATGTTATGTTTTTAAAATTCTAAATGATTCATGATATTAAATTGTGGATATTTATGATTTGAAAAATGAGTACAAATGAATGGACAAATTTACATAAGTGATAAAGATATGTTGAGTGATAATGAAAATGGTAAGTCCCCAATAGATACACTACTTATTAACTCGTAACGAGCCGGTGATACTTGTGGATAGCGCTATTTGGTTTGACAAACCCACCTTGACTGACGAGTAGGGGTGCACTTTATCTGTTAATAATGTTCTACTCATGTGGCCAACATACCACCTCTGAGGTAGTTCGGGGCGTAGATTGTCGGAGGCTTAGTAGTGGCTCAACACTTATATATCTTGCAAGAATCACTCATTGTAAATTGTACTCATAAAGTTTGTTAAATTTTGGAGCTTGTCATGAACGAACGTTTCATGAGAGTGACCATTGGATGAAAAACTGTTGTGCATATGGAAAACCTGTGAACTCACCAACTCTTTGTAGTTGACCTTTTTTTTTAAATATGCTTTTCAGGTGCTAATAAGTAAGTGAAGGCATGTAGGGTGCATATTGTGTGATGACATCGCCATCAAGAACATTAAAACTTCTTCTGTTAATTTTTTGTATCCGGCGTCTTCTTTTTGAAACAATTTGCTCAAGACGTTGTAATGTAATATTTTGAACTATTGTATTGAATGTTGTGGTTGGTGTTGTCTGTTACCTTTTGAATGAAACCCTACGCTGTTATACCTCATGTTTCCGCTTTAGCGGGGTGTGACAGAAAGTGTGGAGACTGGTGGCAAAGCCTAACAATAAAATACCATAGGTACCAAATGGGTGTTCAAGAATAAGAAAGATGAGGATGGTATCGTTGTGCGTGACAAAAGAAGACTTGTGGCCAAGGGATATCGTCAGCAAGAGGGGATAGATTATGATGAAACTTATGCACTAGTCGCTAGAATTGAAGCTATTCGAATGTTTTTAGCATATGCGACACATAAGAACTTTATAGTTTTTCAAATGGATGTAAAGACCGCATTTCTGAATGGCATTCTGAAAGAATGGTGTATGTTTCGCAGCCTGAAGGGTTTGTCAACAAAACGAAACCAAATCATGTTTAGTTTTTAGACAAAGCTCTTTATGGATTAAAGCAAGCTCGTCGTGCTTGGTACAATTTTCTCTGGAACTTCTTAGTCAAGTCTGGCTTGTCGAAAGAAAAGATCGAGATGATGTTATTCATGAAGGAAAAGAGGGGTGATATCATTTTGGTACAGATATATGTTGATGATATTATCTTCGGTTAGACGAATCCTCAATACTGCATGTGGTTCTCAAACCTCACGTTGATTACATTTCAGATGAGCATGATGGGAGAGATGAATTTTTTTCTCGGATTGCAAGTCAAACAATTCTCAATGGGGATTTTCATCAATCAGTCAAGTGTTCATGAAGGATCAGAGTTCTGATTGAGAAGACTCAGAGTTCCGATCAAGAAGGCTCAGAGTTCAAAGCAAGAAGACTCAGAGTTTGAAGATATTCTATACGGCTAAGTACCAGATCTGATGCAGTGAAGTCAGAGTTCTGCATAGACAATCAAGAAGACTGTTCAGAAGTTCTTAACACCTTGTTTAGAACTTATGCCTCGAAAGATTTTCTGAAGATGTTAAAGAGATATAATAGAACACGTTTTAGTAGTCTACTTGTACTTCATGTAACAGTAATGTAACTGTAATGTTTCCTTTCAGTATATAAGCTAGTTCTTTAGAGCATGTTGCAACTAACTCTTTCATTACTGTATACAAGTTTTGTAATAATTCTCTCTCTAAATCTTGTAATGCTTTCAATATCAATACATATAAGATTTGGCTCCCATTTGATCTGTTCTTCATGATTACGGTGATTTGTTCACAATTGAGAGATATTTTGGGTCCTACAATTCGCAGCGACATCAACTTCGACGAGATTTGTGAAGTTTTGCAATCAAATTCAAAAGATAAGTGAATTTTCTCGATCTGATTTGACTTTCAGTTGAATTCTTGATCAATTTCTCAAATTGATCCGTTGCATTTTGTTCTCTGGTTATATTCTTGAATTTGATCAAATTCTTGAATATTTGTGAGTTTCTTGATCAAGGTTATCGAATTTTAGTTGTTGAAAGACCTATCTTTTAATTTCAAGATGTCTAAAGATTTTGTCTATTGGATCTGAGACAAAACCTCTTGTTCTAGTCATTGGAGAATATCCTCATTACAGAGTGAGGATGATCCAGTTGGTGGACAACATTGATGATCTCAATCACAGAAGGACCTATTGAAGTGTATGTTAAAATTGCTGGAGTTGATGCAACAGAAACCACTCTTGAGATCCCTGTTACTAGAGTAAAGAAAACTGTAAATCAGTACAATGAAGCACAGAAGAAGAGACATGCCATTGATAGAAGAGCTTTGACCTTGTTGACTTTATCTATACCAAATTATTTGTTTAACAGAATTGACAGTAAGAAGTTTGCCAAAGAAATGTGGGATGAATTGGAAAGGCAAATGCAAGGTACTGCTAGATCACTAGAAACAAAGCTGAATCAATGCATTAGTGCTTATGAGGGATTCAAAGCAAAGGAGAATGAGA
The DNA here is from genome assembly GCA_033807775.1 of Saussurea involucrata. Classification (NCBI taxonomy): domain Eukaryota; kingdom Viridiplantae; phylum Streptophyta; class Magnoliopsida; order Asterales; family Asteraceae; genus Saussurea; species Saussurea involucrata. The sequence continues at coordinate 91,522,736 of CM066314.1, forward strand.
CTCTGACTGATTCCTACAATAGGTTTTGTACAATTCTGAATGATCTGAGAAGAAATGGTTTGAATAAAACAACCTCAGAAATCAATTACAAGAATATTAATTGAGAGTTCAAGTAACAATGTGTTGGTCCCGAAGGGCTATACAAGTTTGTAGAAGGGGGGGGGTGAATACAAACACACAGATTTTACTTTTCTAAATTGTTTATTGATAAATCATTAACAATTTACAGCTTGTTGCGGAAACAAGATTAAGGATAAACCTAAATCTAAACAAGTTGGAAGACTAAGTTTCTTGCACTAAGAAAGAGAATGAAATTTGTGACAACTGTCAAATTTACACCTCAGGTTAGAACTACACTGGATACCTCATTTTCTCATGACATAGTTCACACAGTGCAATTTTAGCAGCAAACGCGGTACGATAGGAAAATTCGAGAAATTTTGCCTAAGAAATCCTTGAATTAGGAAAATTATCCATAAATCTCATAAAATGCCAATTTAACCTACATTTATACTACAAATATTTATGTAGTTGATAATTTATGTATTTCAATCATATTATATATAAATACTTTATTTTATATATAATTACTTTGTATTTTAATTATTAAGAAAATACTTGTATTTTAAATTTTAATCAAAAAGACAAGATTTGACAATTATTTTTATCACACCACACCCCCCCCTGTCTCTACTCCATATGTAGCAACTAACATCTCCTTCTCATTCATTGTCTCATCTCACTCTCTCACTAAAAGAATACTTGCAATTCTTTCTCTCTCCATCTTCAAATCTTCATCTTCATCTTCATCAAGATCTTCAAATATTCATCCATCTTCATCCCAACTCCAGCCCCAAAATCATATTTCTTCAAAAGTTCAAGATAATCAAAGGTAAAAACAAGTGTGTTGGGTGAAATCCACACACACTCCTTTAAATCTTTTTCAACTTTCTTGCATTTTATGAATGTTCTTCATCTTTTCTACACTTTCTTTATATTTTTAAAAACCATCTTTACTATGTCTTAATGTTTGTAGATTTACCATATTAACATCTTTTTGTTAGTAGAAAGATGGTGAATCTAAAATCAAACCTAACTTAAGACCAAAGATGATCATTTTAAAGACATGCATGTAGTTTCTTGAGAAGTCCATCATCTTTTATTCAAGAATTTTATGAGTAAGTCTTTGAAATCCACTAAAAACATACTTAAACAAACATGCATGAGCTAAAGATGCACAATTTTAAGTTGCATGTTGATGTTCTTGGCAAGAACATCAACCTTTTCCAAAATGGGTCTTTTACAAAAATTTATAAAAGTTGAGTTGATAGGTAACTTGCATGCATTTTAATTGGATCAAAATGTGTTTTGGGAACTGAAAATAAGTGTATGGAAGAGAATAAGAATTTTGGTTAATAAGTCAACATGTGAGCACATGCACAACGTGTGGTTTGACAGATTTCTGCCAAATTCCACCCTCCACTTCAAAGAGTCATATCTCACTCAATATAACTCCAAATGGAGTGATTCTTTTTCTGGAAATCATTTTAATGTGTTAAGATTCAAACCCAGGTGGTTTCACTCAAAAACGCAAAGAAGTTATTTACCAAACAGTCCTCACAAAATCCGTGCAAGAACAGTAAAGTGTTCTGTCAGGTTTTACGTCAAGTATTATTTCATGTACTTATACTCTTCCAAAAATTATGAAACTGATGCCAAAAGTTTCCTAACTCATTGAACTAATTGGACATAACATTTCATGACCAAATTGTACCTGTAAGTTACCCAAAGTTGGACACCAAGTGACATCAAATTCTGGACAGCAAAGGACAAATTATTATTATTATTAAGGACTAACTTCTAATCCCATTTCATCATTTTATGATGAAATAGTGGAATATATATGTATATCTTATACTTACATTTTATTTATGCATTTTATTTATGCACATTATTTATTCTTTATCCCTTTTCATCATTTTTGATAAATTGTGGAATATACATATATATAATATATTTATATATGTTTTTGCATTTCATATATTCTTGATCCCATTTCATCATTTTATGATGAAATCGTGGAATATAAATATATACTATACCTATATATTTAGGCACTTAAATACTTGTCTTTACATTTGAAACTCTTCAATTCTATCGTTCTTACGATAACATTTTGGTTTATATATATATATGTACTATATATATATGTTTACGTTCTTTAAAACCCTTTTCGTCATTTATTGTGACGAAATTGCGGAAACCCTAATCTAACAATAACAATGTATAAACTCATTACATTATAATATTAAAACACAACAAGGCATTTTATGACGATTTGGATAGTTAGTACCGAACCTTCGAGATTGGAAACTCACTAGTGACCTTACGTTCATAGGTTTGAAGTAGGATCATCTCGAATTACTTGTGGGAGATTCCCGGATTCTATCGCTTATCATGTGAGTTCACAGCCCCTTTTTCAATGTTTTACATATTTGGGGTGAAAAGCATGTCGTTACTACAATTATTTTACGCACCGATTCTATTACGCATCGATTTCACTGTTTATTTAAAATACTGAATATTTTCTCTGTATACTTATGCGCTATGGTATGTATGCTTATGTTAGTTGATACTGAGTTTTGCTATTAAGTCCCTGGTGATTTTACATTACCCATTAGCTCATTTTGTGAGCCGCTTGATATATTATGGATAACGTTAAATGGTTTTACCCATGTGGAATGATACCCACCGCTGAGGTAGAACCGAACATGTGTCTAAATGGTCTTACCCATGTGGAATGATACCCACCGTTGAGGTAGGACTGAACATGTGTCTAATTGGTCTTACCCATGTGGAATGATACCCACCGCTGAGGTAGAACCGAACATGTGTCTAAAGGGTCTTACCCATGTGGAATGATACCCACCGCTGAGGTAGGACTGAACATGTGTCTAATTGGTCTTACCCATGTGGAATGATACCCACCGCTGAGGTACGACGTACGGGGCGTGATACAGACAGTAGGTTTGGGTAGTGTCTCATTACTTTAACATGTAATTGCATACAATACTGTACCTTGCGCACTGACAAATGAATTCTTTATCCACTTGTGCGGATTTAAAACTATTTTATGACCGGTTGTTTTATCCATTTGTACGGATTTCAACTGCTTTGATTTATCCACTTATACGGATTTAAATCACTTTACAAAATCCACTTGTGCGGATTTAAACTATTTTGATTATCCCTTGTGCGGATTTAAACTATTTTGACTTACCCACTTGTGCGGATTAAAACTGTTTTCTATAATCGGTTGACTTATCCACTTGTGTGGTTGATAAACTATTTCGATGACAAACCGTGTTGTACTCATTAAACCTGTGATCTCACCAACTATTTTATAGTTGACCCTCTCATTTACATGCTTTTCAGAAAATAGCAAGTAAGATTGGAACCTTAGAAGGCACCTCAAGTAGCTGCATTCAACACGTCTTTCCTTATCATGTCAAATTATGTTTTGGACAAATTTTATATTTTTGGAACAAGATGTATCTTTTGTAAACTTTTTATGCTATGACGATTGTGTGTTGTCTTCTACCTTACACAATGAAATCTTTAGCTGTGACATCCCGTATTTCCGCTTTAGCGGGGTGTGACAGATTTGGTATCAGAGCCGAAGGTTATAGAGAATACCGGTCTTTCTTTGGAAAAACCAAACTATAACCAAAAGTCCAAAACTGACATGAAAACAACTGAACCTACTACTAGTATAACTAAGTCTAGAATGGCATTAACAGAATTTAATTAAACATAGCCTGATCACCTATGTTCGGTTAAGGAAGGTTAATGCGAGACTAGAAATGGTTATAGTAGGAGTATGTCGATTTTTACTTGCACTCTCTAGGAGCATGCTTAGAGCGTAGACATTGCATAGGATAGACGTATCACTTATGCGATTAGTTGCTAAGCACACTTTTGCTTCAGTTCCACTATGTCGTCATCGTCACTATCCTACACTGCCAATTCTTACTCGACCGATGTGTCGGATCACGTCACTGTTCAACCTCAAGACAACCCACCCGACATCCGGGAAGATGAAAATTCTAGTAGCACGCAGTCGGAAGAAGAAGTGTCAAGTGAATAAAACCCCTACGACGAACTAAGAGTGTCACCAACCCTAGTAATACCACAACCCACTCCGGAAATGTTTTGCAACCACACCTAGGATGGCCTCGTGTTGGGCAAACGACGAGAAGGAACGTCCCAAATTCCTAGACGGGGGGATGGTTAGGACGGAGCGTCCGGAGGTACCAGAGCCGCCACGTGTGATCAATATTGTGCCAATCGGACGAGTGACCGATATGACTTGGGCAGAAGATCAACACATAAGAGCGATGACAATCTAGTTGCATGGTTGCCATGTAAGGGTAACTCATCAAGGCCAGGTCTAAACAGAACTAGTAGAACTAGTACATCAATTGTCCCATAATTTAACCCAGGCTTTGGAAAGCGCTAGGACGGCTAGGCAAACCGCGTTGAGGGCGGAGCTCGCATGCGTGATTAGAGGAGTAGTGCTAGCTATGCTTGTGTTGATGATCTTGATAGTTGTGTATTTGAGATGGTCTTGATTAAGATAGTTGATAGTGGCAGCTTTTGATAAAACTTTTGGTTCAAAGGAAAAGTATTTTCTTGAAGTTATTAAGAACTATGTATTTTGAAGTGAATTCTAGTATTTGGTGGTATCAGATTTAAAAACTACGGTATTGATGGTTGACGAACATCAAAATTTTGTGTTAGCAGTATTATCTAAAAATAGGAATGGATTTCTATCTTGATGTTATCTGGAGCACGAATAGGAAGGTAGTGAAAAATTTCGGAATAAAGGCTTAGGACTCTAGGCAGTTTAATGGTCCACACCCAAAGTGTAGCAAATGTAACTACTATCATGAAGGAGCCTGTAAAGTTGTGGAAATTGTAAGTGAGCGAGTCATTTCGCTAAGTACTGTTGGATGGAAAGGAGTGTCATTGATGGGAAAAGGGTATGTTTCAAGTGCGGAAGTCGGAATCACTTCCTGAATAAGTGCTCGGAATTAGGTAAAAGGCTAAGCAATAGCAACAGTGGGAATCATGTTAGGCAAACAAATCAGGGAAATCAAGAAGGCCAAGTTCGAGGACGGACATTTGTCATTGGAGCTGACGAAGCACGTCGTGACCCTAATGTGGTGACAGGTATGTTCTCCTAAACAACCACCATGCATCAGTATTGTTTAACACTGGAGCGGATAGAAGTTTTGTTTCATTGTAATTTAGGCCACTAATTAACTCGGAATCTAAGAGAATGTCGGATGCTTATATTATTGAGGATGCTAATGGTCATGAATTAGAGGCTAAGGATGTAATCTTAGGCTGTACCTTGAACTTAGCTGATAAGCTTTTTAGATCTAATCTTATTCCTATTGAGTTGGGGAGTTTTGACGTAGTAATAGGCATGGATTGGTTATTTAGGAACCGATCAGAGGTTAGTTGTTTCGAAAAGATTATCAGGTTACCCTTACAAGGCGGAGAAACCCTTGTTGTTCAAGGAGATAGAACTGGGAAAAGCCTGAAGATAGTGTCTTGTATGAAGGTCCATAAGTATTTGAGAAAGAAGTGCGTCGTATTTTTGGCACAAGTAATCGAGAGAAAGTCCGAGGAAAGGCGAATCCAAGACATTCCTGTGGTGAAGGATCACCCGGAGGTGTTCTCTAACGATTTGCCTGGACTTTCCCCGTTTAGACAAATGGAATTTCAGATTGATCTCATACCTAGAACAGCACTTGTAGCTAAGGCACCATAACACTTAGCACCTGCCGAAATGCAAAAGTTGTCAAGTCAACTTCAAGAACTTCTAGATGAGGGATTCATTCGACCAAGTTCATCACCCTGGGAGCCTCGATTCTCTTCGTCAAGAAGAAGGATGGATCGTTTCGAATGAGCATCGATTATAAGGATCTGAATAAGTTGACGATCAAGAATCAATATCCTCTTCCTCGAATAGATGATTTGTTCGACCAATTGCAAGGTACAACCTATGTCTCAAAGATTGATCTTCGATCAGGTTATCACCAATTAAGAGTCCGTGAGGAGTACATTCCTAAGACAGCTTTTAGGACATGATATGGACTCTACGAGTTTTTAGTCATGCCATTCGGATTGACAAACGCGCCAGCTGTGTTTATGGACCTGATGAATAGAGTATGTAGACCATACCTTGGCAAGTTTGTGATCGTGTTTATAGATAACATTTTGATCTACTCTCGAAGTAAGGATGATCACGAGCAGCATTTAAGATTAATCTTAGAACTTCTTAAGGAACAGAAACCGTACGACAAATTCTCAAAGTGCGAATTTTGGATTAGAGAGTACACTTTCTTGGTCACGTAATTGGAGAGAAAGGAATTAAACGTGGACCCGGCTAAAAGTGGAAGCCGTTAAGAAATGGGAAGCTCCAAAGATCCCAACAGAAATTGTCAATTTCTGGGTTTGGCTGGTTATTATAGGCGATTTATCGAGAACTTCTAAAAAATTTCTAAACCACTCACAGCACTGACCCAAAAGGATAGGAAATTTATTTGGGGAGAACCGCAAAAGGAGGCGTTCCAGCTATTGAAGAAAAAGCTGTGCAATACACCGATTCTAGCGTTATCGGAAGGAACCGATAACTTTGTGGTGTATTGTGACGCATCACATCAAGGATTAGGTTGTGTATTGATGCAAAATGATAAAGTGATAGCATACGCCTCGAGACAATTAAAAGTTCATAAGATGAACTATACCACACACGACTTGGAATTCGGAGCGGTGGTATTCGCTCTTAAGATATGGAGACATTATCTATATGACACTAAGTGCACTATTTTCATAGACCATAAGAGTCTTCAGCACATCCTAGACCGGAAAATGCTCAATATAAGGCAAAGAAGATGGGTGGAATTACTCAGCGTTTACAATTATGAGATACGTTACCACCCAGGTAAGGCCAAAGTGGTAGCCGATGCCCTGAGTAGAAAGGAAAGGGTGAAACCTTCGCGAGTACGAGCATTGGGAGCACTGGTACAAACTAGTTTAAAGACTCGAATTCAAAAGCTCAGGTCCATACAATGAAAACGGAAAACTTGAAGGACGAGACCCTTCATGATTTAATGACTAGATTTAAAACTAAGGTTGATGGAGTGCGTTACTTCAAGGACAGAGTTTGGATTCCAAAAGCTAACAACATACGAGAGACGGTTCTGGATGAAACCCACAAGTCTCGATATTGATTCATCCTGGTATGGATAAGATGTATAAGGATTTAAGGGAATATTATTGGTGGCCAGGAATGAAGAAAGACTTTGCTTTGTACGTAGGAAAATGTTTGACTTGCTCAAAGGTCAAACCTTTATACTAAAAACCATTTGGTTTGCTGCAACAACCGGAGATTCCCTAGTAGAAATGGGAGCAAATCACTATGGACTTTATACCCAAACTCCCGAGAACTGCCAAAGGGCACGACTCGATTTGGGTTATAGTAAACCGATTCACGAAATCTGCACATTTCCTACCGATTAGGGAAAATTAGGAGATGGAATAGCTTGCTCGGATCTACATCAAGGAAACTGTTACACGTCATGGAGTCCCAGTTCCATCACATCAGATAGAGATAGCCGTTTCATATTTCGGTTTTGGCAGTCACTCCAAAGAGTGTTGGGTAAGCAATTGAAATTGAGTACTGCCTACCATCCTCAAACGGATGAGCAAAGTGAACAAACTATTCAAACGTTAGAAGACATGCTTCGGCATGCGTTTAAGACTTCGGTGGAAGTTGGAATAATCACTTACCTTTGGTCAAGTTTTCTTATAGCAATAGCTATCACCCTAGTATTCAGTGTACACCATATGAAGCTCTGTATGGACGCAAGTGTCGATCACCACTTTGTTGATTAGAGATTGGAGACACTCGATAGGGAACCCAAGCGTCTTAAGCGAAGCAAAATCCCGATAGTAAAAGTCTATTGGAAGACAAGGTGTGGGCCTGAGTACACTTGGGAATGAAAGGATTACACAATTAATAAGTATCCTCATCTCCTTGCTAGCAAACCTGTTAAAGCTAGTAACACTTGAATTTCGGGATGAAATTCTTTTAACCGGGTGAGACTGTGACAACTGTCAAATTTACACCTCAGGTTAGAACTACACTGGATACCTCATTTTCTCATGACATAGTTCACACAGTGCAATTTTAGCAGCAAACGCGGTACGATAGGAAAATTCGAGAAATTTTGCCTAAGAAATCCTTGAATTAGGAAAATTATCCATAAATCTCATAAAATGCCAATTTAACCTACATTTATACTACAAATATTTATGTAGTTGATAATTTATGTATTTCAATCATATTATATATAAATACTTTATTTTATATATAATTACTTTGTATTTTAATTATTAAGAAAATACTTGTATTTTAAATTTTAATCAAAAAGACAAGATTTGACAATTATTTTTATCGCACCACACCCCCCCCCCCTCTCTACTCCATATGTAGCAACTAACATCTCCTTCTCATTCACTGTCTCATCTCACTCTCTCACTAAAAGAATACTTGCAATTCTTTCTCTCTCCATCTTCAAATCTTCATCTTCATCTTCATCAAGATCTTCAAATCTTCATCTTCATCTTCATCAAGATCTTCAAATCTTCATCCATCTTCATCCCAACTCCAGCCCCAATATCATATTTCTTCAAAAGTTCAAGATAATCAAAGGTAAAAACAAGTGTGTTGGGTGAAATCCACACACACTCCTTTAAATCTTTTTCAACTTTCTTGCATTTTATGAATGTTCTTCATCTTTTCTACACTTTCTTTATATTTTTAAAAACCATCTTTACTATGTCTTAATGTTTGTAGATTTACCATCATAACATCTTTTTGTTAGTAGAAAGATGGTGAATCCAAAATCAAACCTAAGTTAAGGCCAAAGATGAACATTTTAAACACATGCATGTAGTTTCTTGAGAAATCCATCATCTTTTATTCAAGAATTTTATGAGTAAGTCTTTGAAATCCACTAAAAACATACTTAAACAAACATGAATGAGCTAAAGATGCACAATTTTAAGTTGCATGTTGATGTTCTTGGCAAGAACATCAACCTTTTCCAAAATGGGTCTTTTACAAATATTTATAAAAGTTGAGTTGATAGGTAACTTGCATGCATTTTAATTGGTTCAAAATGTGTTTTGGGAACTGAAAATAAGTGTATGGAAGAGAGTCAAATCGATTGTGCATGCAAAAGAATAAGAATTTTGGTTAATAAGTCAACATGTGAGCACATGCACAAAGTGTGGTTTGACAGATTTCTGCCAAATTCCACCCTCCACTTCAAAGGGTCATATCTCACTCAATATAACTCCAAATGGAGTGATTCTATTTTTGGAAATCATTTTTATGTGTTAAGATTCAAACCCAAGTGGTTTCACTCAAAAACTCAGAGAATTTATTTACTAAACAGTCCTCACAAAATCCGTGCACAAACAGTAAAGTCTTCTGTCAGTTTTTACGTCAAGTATTATTTCATGTACTTATACTCTTCCAAAAATTATGAAACTAATACCAAAAGTTTCCTAACGCATTGAACTAATTGGACATAAAATTTCATGACCAAATTGTACCTGGACGTTACCCAAAGTTGGACACCAAGTGACATCAAATTCTGGACAGCAAAGGACAAATTATTATTATTATTAAGGACTAACTTCTAATCCCATTTCATCATTTTATGATGAAATAGTGGAATATATATGTATATCTTATACTTACATTTTATTTATGCATTTTATTTATGCGCATTATTTATTCTTTATCTCTTTTCATCATTTTTGATGAAATTGTGGAATATACATATATATAATATATTTATATATGTTTTTGCATTTCATATATTCTTGATCCCATTTCATCATTTTATGATGAAATCGTGGAATATAAATATATACTATACCTATATATTTATGCACTTAAATACTTGTCTTTACATTTGAAACTCTTCAATTCTATCGTTCTTACGATAACATTTCGGTTTATATATATATGTACTATATATATATATATATATGTTTACGTTCTTTAAAACCCTTTTCGTCATTTATTGTGACGAAATTGCGGAAACTCTAATCTAACAATAACAATGTATAAACTCATTACGTTATAATATTAAAACACAACAAGGCATTTTATGACGATTTGGATAGTTAGTACCGAACCTTCGAGATTGGAAACTCACTAGTGACCTTACGTTCATAGATTTGAAGTAGGATCATCTCGAAGTACTTGTGGGAGATTCCCGGATTCTATCGCTTATCATGTGAGTTCACAACCCCTTTTTCAATGTTTTACATATTTGGGGTGAAAAGCATGTCGTTACTACAATTATTTTACGCACTGATTCTATTACGCATCGATTTCACTGTTTATTTAAAATACTGAATATGTTCTCCGTATACTTATGTGCTATGGTATGTATGTTTATGTTAGTTGATTCTGAGTTTTGCTATTAAGTCCCCAGTGATTTTACATTACCCATTAGCTCATTTTGCGAGCCGCTTGATATATTATGGATAACGTTAAATGGTTTTACCCATGTGGAATGATACCCACCGCTGATGTAGAACCAAACATGTGTCTAAATGGTCTTACCCATGTGGAATGATACCCACCGCTGAGGTAGGACTGAACATGTGTCTAATTGGTCTTACCCATGTGGAATGATACCCACCGCTGAGGTAGAACCGAACATGTGTCTAAATGGTCTTACCCATGTGGAATGATACCCACCGCTGAGGTAGGACTGAACATGTGTCTAATTGGTCTTACCCATGTGGAATGATACCCACCGCTGAGGTAGGACGTACGGGGCGTGATACAGTCAGTAGCTTTGGGTAGTGGCTCATTACTTTAACATGCAATTGCATACAATACTGTACCTTACGCATGCTGACAAATGAATTCTTTATCCACTTGTGCGGATTTAAAACTATTTTATGACCGGTTGTTTTATCCATTTGTACGGATTTCAACTGCTTTTATTTATCCACTTATGCGGATTTAAATCACTTTACAAAATCCACTTGTGCGGATTTAAACTATTTTGATTATCCCTTGTGCGGATTTAAACTATTTTGTCTTACCCACTTGTACGGATTAAAACTGTTTTCTATAACCGGTTGACTTATCCACTTGTGTGGTTTATAAACTATTTCGATGACAAACCGTGTTGTACTCATTAAACCTGTGATCTCACCAACTATTTTATAGTTGACCCTCTCATTTACATGCTTTTCAGGAAATAGCAAGTAAGATTGGAACCTTAGAAGGCACCTCAAGTAGCTGCATTCAACACGTCTTTCCTTATCATGTCAAATTATCTTTTGGACAAATTTTATATTTTTGGAACAAGATGTGTCTTTTGTAAACTTTTTATGCTATGACGATTGTGTGTTATCTTCTACCTTACGCAATGAAATCTTTAGCTGTGACATCCCGTATTTCCGCTTTAGCTGGGTGTGACAAAATTACTAATAATAACCTATCTCAAGATAAGAAGGATGAACTTGTCCAGAGTTAGCAAGTTACTTCAAAATGAAGTGAGTTCTTCTTCTTATATACTGCATGCATTTAATGCAGTGCAGTTTACACTTTACACGTGGCAGCAGCTGATTGGTTGCATGTCATTGACCTTTGTTGACAACCTTAGTAGCCGCATGTTTGAACAGTGTAGTATCAGAGTGGTTGTACGATTTCAGACAATAAGGAGGTTCTTTTTCTGACATATCGTACGGAGTCGTGCAAAGGTGGTTAAGACAAAAAGTACTTTGTACGGAGGACTTTATGATCAGCTTTTCGTTGATTCAGCGATCTATCATTCTTTATCAGCGAATGATAGAATTCAGCGATAGCTAAAGTCTTGTACTTGATACTTCACGTTGAGTGGACAAATCTGAGTCTTCGCTGGTCCGCATCAGTTCATGAGGAGACTTGTCGCTGGTTCTTGAGCTTGATCTTCGACTTCAGTGTAGAACCTATGTTAACGTGAAATTTGTCTTCAGGGATCATAAGTGAATAACTAACTTATCAGCGATCACCATAAGTACTTAACAGACTCAGAGTATTATGGTGAACAGTGTTCGCTGAATGTTTAATCTAAAGAGCGAGAGTTCCTATCAGCGGTACTGTAAGATCTTAGTACTTATCAGCGATAGTAAAACTCTGATACATATTGTTTACTTACAATTTTCACTAAGTATATAAGAGGGGGTCATTATCAAATCACTGAGGGTTTGGATCAACAATTTCCCCCTATTTGATTATGACATAGCAACAGAGAAAATTGCTATTTAATGAAAAATGCTCAGGGGCAGGGGCGGTCGTGTTGGTCAGGATCTGCTGCAACAATGTCTGAATAGAAGTGATGTCATTCTTCATCGTATTGACATCGGTCTTCACAGAACTCATGTCAGTTTTTACTGAACTGACATCGGCCTTTACAGCAGACATATCACCTTCGAGTTTGCCAACCGATGTCTTCAGCGTTGTGACCTCGCTGGACATGGTGTCAACTGATTTCTTGATGTCGAGGTAGACTGTGTAGATATCAGAGAGAACTTTGGCAAAGTAGGTGAGTGATTTATCAACCTTCTCCAAGTCAGCTTTGGAGGCATTCTTTTCAACCACAGTAGTCAGCTTTGTAAGATTCTCTCCAGCGTTTGTTACAGCTGAAGAGTTGTCGGAAAGAGTAGTAGTGAGACCTGTCAGCTTCGTCTCTATAGTCTTTAGAGAGGCGTTGATGTCTCCCAAATTAGGACCTGTAACATATAAGAACTTGTGAACAGAGGAAAGCTCAGAAGTTTGGGGTTCAGTTACAGTGTTTAGGGTTTGTTGTATACCTGCTGGAGGATTGATGAATTCATCAAAATCTTGGTGTCCTGAGAAAAGTTCCATATCGTCAGCGAGAGAACGTGGACGTATGGTCATCTCTGCAGGTCCTATGCCCATCACTCCTTGAAGAGTATTATCTTTAGCTTCTGGAGGAATGACAGGTGATTCAGTGATAACTGGAGTAGAGTCCAAATGAGTAGAGGGAGAAGCGAAGGATAACAATGGAGGTTGGGTGCGGAGTTCAGCGTTGGATTCGCTGAGAATCGCTCCGTCAGTCTTTTGAGAGACTGAAGGAGTTGGGTAGATTCCAAGTTTGTAACCTCAGCGTTTAGAGACGCTGATGTTGGGATAGAATGGGTGGCTTGTTCAGCTGTGGCAGAGCGTACCACGGAACTTTCCTTTAGCCCAACAAGAGGAGCTGAGGAGTCTTTAGCAATAGATTGCTGGGGTTGCTCCTTGGTTTTCTTAGTTATTTTGGAACCAAGTTGGGTTTCAGAGTGTTTCCTTTTAAGAGAAGGAATGGAGGTTGCAGCTGGGGTATCAGCGGTGGGTTTGTCCGCTGAAGGAGCTGCAGAAGTAGAAGAAGTAGGGTTTAGAAGGGTTAAAAGAGTAGAAATACGTACCTCATTTTCCACTGGCTTGAAGTCGAGAACCTTAGGGCCGACCTGTGAGAGTTTCAGGTCACCCTCTGTTAGGTAGCTGTCCTTCAGGCCTTTTTGGAATACGGCGCTGATGAACCGAGGATAGGGAACCCATGGAGATCTGTCAGCGACGGAGTCCACACTGAGTACCAGGTCATCATAGATAATCGATGCCCAGTCTATGTGTAGACCTTTCAGCAATGCATATCCCATTGCTTGCTGAGGCTGAGTGGCTTGGTCAGAGGAGCCGGACTTGGCAGTCATGCAGCTGATTAAATGAGCGAAGATGAAATTCATCTCGCTGGGCATTTTAGATTTCTTGATAAAGGTCAGCTTCTTCTCGGGCTTCTTGTCCCTTCCCGTTTCCCATACATAGCCCATTGCATCGAAGAATGCAACGATGGCTTCCCTGTCTGAGTTTTTCTTTTGGTCAGGGAGGGGAACGAAGGGTTTTTCTTTGGTTGCGATGGGAAGGCTGAGGGCTTTGCGAATGATGGCAAGTGTAATCTTCATTGTGCCATAGTCAGTGTCGCAGAGGATGCAGTCAATTGTTTTTTAGGGGTCTTTGGTTGAAGGTAGCTGAGAGTGTCTGGCAGAGTACCAGAATTGGGATAGCAGTAGCTGATGTGCAGGAGGTGTTATGGTTAGGGCTGTGGAGATGGAACAGTTCTTCAGGAATTTCACAGCATCATCTAGATGTGTGACTTGCTTTCGAGGAGGAAACTCGAGAAGCGCAGAGAGGTTATTTACCTTGGTCCAATCCAGTTTGTCAAAAGAGAACTTGACTTGAGGAGCCTTGAGGATTTCCACTTCCTCAGCAGTGTTATCAGCAGCAGTGTTCTCATCGATGGTGTTCTTGGAAATGTCAGAAGATGCCATTTTCTGTATTATTAGTTCAACCAAAGATTAACAAATAAGAATAATCTTAATGTGGAAAGATTTTCCAATAAGATGGTTCGAATTTTTTCCATTTCATTCAGACAAAATGTCTTAATGAAGATTAGGGTTTTTCTTGTTTTTGAAAAGCGAAATGCAAACCCAATATAAATCTTGTTTTCCAGTTTCCTTTGAAGATTGGGATTCTGGAAAAACGTATGAAGAACAAGTTTAAGATTTTGCGTTTTAAACTTGAAGAACAACCATGAAAGGTTGTGTTCATAAAACCATGAAAGAAATGATTTCATTTTAAAAGAGGTTCTTTTGTTTGATCTTGTGAAAACAACGAGAATATCATTAACAAGTTTGAAGAAACAGGTAAAACAAAAGAATTATTAACCTGATTCGTTTAAGAAGATGAAGTTCTTGAAAAAATTCGAGAGCACAAATGCAACAGTAAATTCTTTTTCTTAGCTTGGAGAAGAAGTTCGCGTAAAAGAAAAGTATAAACCCAGAATGAGTTTATATAGAGATTAGATAGAGAGAAAATCTTGAGCGGGAAAAGATTTTCATCATGACACGGACACGTGTTTGCATTTGATTAGCGAGTAAACGAAACGTGCAAACGTGTGTCAGAAAGAAAACGTGTCGGGGCTTATCCGTTGCAATGACGTCACAACTGTCCTTTCATGTTCTTGGATGTCTCTGAGGTTTTGAAAAACTCAGGGACACTTTTGAAAACATGAAGCACTGAATAGAAATATCAGTGTTGGTTTTAGAAATTTCAAAGTATCGCTGATAAGGAAGAGATATTCAGCGATGTAAATTATTTTGAAATCTTTCATTTACATGCGATTTTCAGAGAAAGAAAAACATACCTTGATATCAGCGAATCAAGTTTATTCAGAGAGAAGATGATAGAATGGGTTATACAAGTTGGTTTTATCCTATCGCTGATCAAATGTGAACCGCTGAAGATTTTATTCCTCATAGTTCAGCATTCCAAGCTTGCTGATGAGAAAGTTGAACCTTGTCTCATCAAGAGGTTTGGTGAACAGATCAGCTAACTGATAATCAGTTGGGATAAAGTGAAGTTCTATATCACCATTCATCACATGATCTCTGATAAAGTGATACCTGATTTCGATGTGTTTTGTCTTTGAGTGTAGCACTGGATTATTTGCTATAGCGATGGCACTTGTGCTGTCGCAATAGATTGGAATACTTGACAGCTGGAGGTCATAGTCCAGTAGTTGATTTCTCATCCACAAGACCTGAGAACAACAGCTTCCAGCGGCTACATACTCAGCTTCAGTTGTGGAGGTGGACACTGAGTTTTGCTTTTTACTTGTCCAACTCACCAGCTTTCCACCCAGGAGCTGACATCCTCCTGTGGTGCTTTTCCTATCCATTTTTCAACCTGCAAAATCACTATCTGAATAGGCGATTAGATCGAATCCTGAGTCTTTGGGATACCAAAGACCTAGATTCGTTGTACCCTTAAGGTATCGAAAAATTCGCTTTACAGCTTTCAGATGAGATATCTTAGGTTCAGCTTGATATCGTGCACACAAACATGTTGCATACATAATATCGGGTCGACTAGCTGTAAGATACAAAAGAGAGCCGATCATCCCACGGTACAGCGTCACATTAATAGGAATACCCTTAGTATCCTTATCAAGTGTCAGCGGTGGTGCCATAGGGGTTTTCATAGCTGAACTTTCGGTTAAGTCGAATTTCTTCAGCATATCTTTAACATACTTTCCCTGATTAATGAAAGTTCCTTTTTCATTTTGCTTTATCTGAAGACCAAGGAAATATGTTAGTTCACCCATCATGCTCATCTTATACTCATCTTTCATTCTATCAGCGACACGAGTACAAAGATCAGGGTTAGTAGAACCAAATATAATGTCATCAACATATATCTGACCAAGAATGATATGACCTTTTACTTTCCTGAAAAATAGAGTTTTGTCGATTTTACCTCGCTCAAATTGTTCAACATGGAGATAAGTAGAAAGAGTGTCATACCATGCACGTGGAGCTTGCTTTAAGCCATAAAGTGCCTTATCCAGTTTATAAACATAACCTGGACGCTTAGGATCTGAGAATCCTGGAGGTTGTTCCACATAGACTTCTTCATTCAGCTTGCCATTTAGAAACGCTGACTTAACATCCATCTGATATACTTTGAAGTCTTTGTGTACAGCATATGCTAAGAATAGACGAATAGATTCTAGTCTTGCTATTGGAGCAAATTTTCGTCGTAGTCTATACCTTTCTCTTGTCTGCATCCCTGAGCAACAAGTCGAGCCTTGTTGCTGGTTAGAGTTCCATGTTCGTCCAACTTGTTTCGATAGACCCATTTAGTGCCTATCACTGTTTTGTCAGTTGGTCTTCGAACAAGTTTCCAAACTTTGTTTCTTTCGAATTCAGTCAGCTCTTCTTGCATAGCGCTGACCCAGTTTGGATCTTTGAGGGCATCATCTACTTTCTTTGGTTCAGTTATAGAAATAAAATTAACAAATAAACAAATATTACATGCACTTCGTCGATTCTGAATACCAGCGTTTGGATCACCAAGAATTTGATCAATTTGGTGATTTACAGTCCATCGCTGAGTCGGAGCGTGAGACGTTGACTCAACCTGAACTGGAGAAGCTGAAGATGAAGCTTCAGCGACGTCTGGATTATCAGCCAAGAGAGGAATGGGTGTAGTTGTCATTATATTCACTGATTGCTGAGAAGTAGATGGAATGTCTGAGACATTGGGTTCAAAAGCAGGTATAGTGTTTATAGGAACAGCTGAGACCCATGATGTTTCAGCTTCACTATTCTGCATATTTGGAATGATAGTAGGACCATCATCTTCAACTGTATGAGCACGAGGAGTGGGAATATCTTCTGAATCACCAAGATGAGAAAACATCCATTGATTCAGTTCTTCAGTATCAGCGGACGGTTTAGAGTTTGCTGAACGGGATTCGTCAAACGTGACTTGAATTGTTTCTTCAACAGTTTGTCTTCTTCGATTGAAGACTCTGAAGGCTTTGGAGACTGAGGAGTATCCAAGAAAGATTCCATCATCAGCCTTAGGATCAAACTTTCCAAGGGCATCTCTGTTGTTCAGTATGAAACACTGACATCCAAAGATGTGAAGAAAGCTGATTGAAGGCTTTCTCCCATGAAAAAGTTCATAGGCTGTTTTAGTGAATCTTTTGACTATCAGCGACCTGTTTTGCGTAAAACAAGCGTTGTTGACAGCTTCTGCCCAAAACTGAGTAGGCAGGTGAGAATCGCTAAGCATTGAACGTGCAGCTTCAATAATTGTTCTATTTTTTCTTTCAGCGACTCCAGTTTGTTGCGGTGTTCTCACTGAAGAAAAGTTGTGAGAAATACCCTTACTCTCAAAGAAGGAATCAAGAGAACTGTTTTTGAATTCAGTCCCATGATCACTCCTTATTGAGCGAACGGTCAAATTGTTCAGGGTTTCCATCTTCCGAACAAAGGTGATGAGTTCTTCAAGGGTGTCACTCTTGGAACGGAGAAACATAACCCATGTATAGCGAGAGAATTCAACAACTATGACCAGTGTATATTTCTTTCCAGTGATGGATTGTTTGTTAACAGGGCCAAACAAATCCATATGGAGTAGTTGTAGAGGAGATGACACTGAGGAGACTTGCTTTGACTTAAAGCTTGCTTTGGTATGCTTCCCTTTCTCACACGCTGAACATAAAGACTCTTTGACGTACGAGTGTTGAGGTAGACCAGTGACTAACTCTTTTGAAGAAAGAGTGTTCAGTGTCTTGAAATTCAGATGAGAGAGCCTCTTATGCCATAGTCAGTTGACATCAGATGAGGCTTTTGAGAAGAAACAGGAGTTCTCAGTGGTTGTTGAGTCCATGTTTATTACATAAACATTTTCCAAACGATAACCGCTGAGAGCTATCTTCTCCTTGTAAAGATTACCTTGTTATCCTTGTCGCAAAGCTGACTAATGCTTAACAGATTATGCTTCAGCCCTTCAACATATGCGACTTTTCTGAAGGTGGTTGTACCATTAGAGAGTACACCAAACCCTCGGGTATGTCCTTTTCCATTTCCACCGAAAGTCACAGAGGGACCCTTCTCTTTCTTGTATTCAGCGAGCAGGCTTTTCTTTCCAGTCATGTGTCTAGAGCATCCGCTATCGAGATACCAGATACCCTTCTTAACCTGCATCACAAAGGAAGATTAGTTTTTCTTGGGTACCCACTTAACCATGTGTACACGTTTGTCAGTGGAAGTAGTTGGAATGGAAGGTTCGGCAATCTTCGCAGCATTTGAAGATTCAGCTTTGTCAGTCTTCACTTTGGTTAAATTCTTAACCTTAGTGGTCTTCTTTGCCTTGGGGGCAATCTTCACCTTAGCTATCTTTTCAGCTTTGGTGGCTGAGGGACACTTACTAGCAATATGATCAGTAAGTCCACAGTGATAACATTTCCTATAACTAAAAGTAGTTCTAGGACCATTTGAATGCTGAGCTTTTGATTTTGAAATTGAAGGACCAGCACCAAATAAGCTTTTGGCTCTTGAAATGGGAGGAACATTTAGTTCTTCAGATTTCTTACCAAGGACATCCACTCTGAGTCTTGGAGTAGATCGCTGAATAGACCCACGCTGAGTAGATCCAGAGATCCGATTCCTTGATCCAGAGGAATGAATCACTAAAGCTTTAGAAGCATTCAGCTTTGGTACTAAAGTACCCTTCTGAGGATTTTGGTTAAAAGCAATTCCTTTACCTTTATCTATAAAGACAGAGGTAGGTTTTGGATAAACCATTTTCTCTTTACCTTTTGAAGAGGTAGAAATTTCCTCAGGGATAGTTGGTCTGGACGAGGAACACTGAGAGGATGAAGTATCAGCGACTGAGGATACGAAAGTTCCAAATAAGAGCATGGAACGATCAGTGGTTGATTCTTGAGTTTCATATTTGTAACCGAGACCACGTTTATCACTCAGGGGTATCTGAGACTTAATTATCTCAGTGATCTTTGTTGAAGAATTACACCATCCTTCAACAGTAGCTTTTTCAGCTTTCAATGCAGCTATAGCTTCTGCTCGTTCGATTTTGACTAACTGATTTAAATGCACTTGATCTTTAAAATCTTCTTTAATTTTAGAAAGCTTTTCTATTTGAAGGTGACGGTTTTTTAGCTGTTCAGCGAGATCAAGGTTTTGGTTTTCAACTATAGTTTTGCCATTCATGGCTTCATATAAACTTCTAGTCAAGAGATCGATTTTACGGAGACTATCAGCTTCATCAATATTTGCAATATTTGTAAAGAAGGAAGGTGATACCTGAATTGCAGAGGTTGAAGTAGAGGGAATGTCTGAACTTTCTTCCTCATCTTCAATCTTTGCCATAAGACCGAGGTTGTCTTCATCATCCTCAGAGTCAGATGAGGATTCTTCTTCTTCAGATGCAGCCCAATCGTAAGCCATCAGGCCTTTGCCTTTCTTCTTGAAGCTTTTCAGCTTCGCATACTTTTCTTTCAGCTTAGCATATTTGTCATCTTTATTCCTGGGAATAAAGGATTTCTTGGGAAACGCTGAGTTTCTCGATACTTTCTTAGACCTGCACTCGTTAGCGAAATGTCCAATCTTTTCGCAGTTAAAACAGGTAGCAGTAGCCTTATCAACAGGAGATGATGATCTTGGCTTATCAGTTATAGAAAGGGGTTTATTCTTTCTGAACATTTTCTTTTTGGCGAATCTCCTGAACTTTTTAGTTAGGAGAGCCAAAGATTCATCATCATCTGAAGAGTCAGAGTCTGATGACCTTTTAGAGTTACTCTCTAACTCAGTGATAGTGACCGAGGGTCGCTGAGTAGAGGGTTCCTCCGAGATTAAAGCAACAGGGGTGCTTTTGGAATCTTTTACAAGATTCTTCTTAAGATGGCTTGATTGCTCATGATTCAGCATCGTGCCATATAAGGTAGCAAGGGTCATTGATCTTAGATCCTACAGCTTGAGACACATAGAATAACTGTCCCAGCTTTCAGGTAAACATTCTAGAAACTTTGTCAGCACTTCAAAGTTAGAATATTCCTTACCAACAGTTTTTAGATCTATTATTAAGCAATTAAAACGTTGGTGAACTTCAGAGAGAGTCTCATTCTTACCACAAATGAAACTTTCATACTGTCTTACCAGGTTGATCTTTCGAGAGTCCTGGACTTCAGCAGTACCTTCATACTGAACACAGATTGTGTCCCACATGGCTTTTGAGGATTTCAGGTTCATGACGGAATGGTAGACTTCGTCAGGAAGAGCCATGGATAGTATGGATCTGGCTTTGGTGTCGATAGCCACTTTCTTCTTATCTTCGTCAGTCCACGTATGAACTTCTTTGGGTACCAGCCTTTCTGGAATAGCAGGTCTATTCTCAGCGGCTGGTACTGCGGCATCAATTCTTACAGGAATAGATGGGACGTTTTCAAGATAATAAGGCATAGTAGGGTCTACACCTTCTAGGAAGAGAGTCATCCTATTTTTCCATAGATTAAAATTATCTCTGGAGAATCTAGGGGGTTTTGCAAGAGAACCATTGTCGATATAATTTGTGTTTGTGTTGGTAGCCATTTTCAGAAATAGCAAGGAAGAGAAATCTTAGTATAGGTTAGATCTTGTTTATGAGATTAAACAAATTTGCTCCGATACCACTTGTTGGTCCCGAAGGGCTATACAAGTTTGTAGAAGGGGGGGTTGAATACAAACACACAGATTTTACTTTTCTAAATTGTTTATTGATAAATCATTAACAATTTACAGCTTGTTGCGGAAACAAGATTAAGGATAAACCTAAATCTAAACAAGTTGGAACACTAAGTTTCTTGCACTAAGAAAGAGAAGGAAATTACTAATAATAACCTATCTCAAGATAAGAAGGATGAACTTGTCCAGAGTTAGCAAGTTACTTCAAAATGAAGTGAGTTCTTCTTCTTATATATTGCATGCATTTAATGCACTGCAGTTTACACTTTACACGTGGCAGCAGCTGATTGGTTGCATGTCATTGACCTTTGTTGACAACCTTAGTAGCCGCATGTTTGAATAGTGTAGTATCAGAGTGGTTGTACGATTTCAGACAATAAGGAGGTTCTTTTTCTGACATATCGTACGGAGACGTGCAAGGGTGGTTAAGACAAAAAGTACTTTGTACGGAGGACTTTATGATCAGCTTTTCGTTGATTCAGCGATCTATCATTCTTTATCAGCGAATGATAGAATTCAACGATAGCTAAAGTCTTGTACTTGATACTTCACGTTGAGTGGACAAATCTGAGTCTTCGCTGATCCGCATCAGTTCATGAGGAGACTTGTCGCTGGTTCTTGAGCTTGATCTTCGACTTCAGCGTAGAACCTATGTTAACGTGAAATTTGTCTTCAGGGATCATAAGTAAATAACTAACTTATCAGCGATCACCATAAGTACTGAACAGACTCAGAGTATTATGGTGAACAGTGTTCGCTGAATGTTTAATCTAAAGAGCGAGAGTTCCTATCAGCGGTACTGTAAGATCTTAGTACTTATCAGCGATCGTAAAACTCTGATACATATTGTTTACTTACAATTTTCACTAAGTATATAAGAGGGGGTCATTATCAAATCACCGAGGGTTTGGATCAACACAATGATTTAGCAATGAGATCTTGTATTAGATGAGAGAAAGATACAATATGAAGAGTGATATCTACTTTCTCTCTCTAGACTCTCTCACTAGAGTCATCCCTCTTACAAGTCACTCTCAATTACAAAGTGATATGTCTTCAATGTCTTACACACAACTCCCTTAGTCAAAGGTATTTATACCTTTGACTTTACAACACTTTACCCTTGACTTTGACCTCCACATACAATTACAAGAGCTTTGACTTGACTACTTTTACTATTACAAATATCTCTAATTCATAAATACATTTTGGCACTAACAATCTCCCCCTATGGATTCAAGATTTAAAAAATTATGATGGTAGTCTTCAGCCCTGTAATCTTCATATCTTTAGCGCTTCAACTCTTCAGCACTTTGAACAATTTCCCTCTTTGGTTTGAAGAAATATCAATTTTCGAAAATAGATCTGAATAATCTTCCAATAAGCGTTGTCTTCAGTCTTTGATCATGAACTTGCTTTGGGGTTTAATTGCCTTTGAGATATAATTGGCTTTGAGCTTTGAAATAGCTCTGAATAATCTTGACTTGTTATCTTTGACTTTGACAAATATCTCCTTGACTCTTGGAAATTGAAATCTTCAAACTATCTCCCCATTTTCTTATGCTTGGTATTTCTCCCCCTTTTTGATGATTGTGAGCATCATGATCATCAAAATACTTTTCAATTTCAGCATCCTCTTTGAGTACTAGAAACAATCTCCACCTCTTGAACTGTTTAACCATCAATTCCAAAGTTTGTATCCGAATCTTTTCAAATTTAGATGAAATGAAAGTTATAACCCTGAATCAACGAATGAAACAGTTAAAATGGATGTAAGTTGCACAAAGCCACTTAGTACAACATATGTACTTTTGAAAGGAGCTTTTTGATGTTCACTCCTCCAGGGCTTCCATTCAATCATCGAGAAACACTAACGAATTTCTATGAACGTTATGACAAGAAAACATATTCCTTGTGTTGGTTCCCGTTTTGCTTAAACAAGATTATCAGATCTATTAGTTCAAGTTTAATGTTTGATGCGGAAGCGTTTTTGAAGAACTAACAGATATGTTTGATAGATTTAGAACGGAATATAAATAAACAGTGAACAGAATATAATTACTTCAAGGTTTACGGAATATATATATATATCAAGAACAGATTTAGAACAAAGAGTAAGTAAAGCTTTAAAACAGATATGACTCTTAAGGTGAATAAGCTTTTTGTGTTCTTATGATGGTCGATTTTTGAGATTGATTTATTATTCTTAAGGAAGAACTCAACATGAGTCTTCCTTATATACTACTCTAAAGGGGACCATAAAGCATATGCTACTATTCATACGGTACTGATGAATAGTTGAACGGATGTCGTGAACAGTTGCAAGAATGGCATGAACAGTAAGATGTGTTGTATTGCATTTAATGCAGTAGACGTCTAATATGTACTAAGCCCTACAGAGTCCAATCAGAGTTTGACACGTCAACGTTGGACAGGGCATGCTACCATGCAAGTTGATGAACGGGTCCTGTAACAGTAGCAAGATATTATAAATATCTTCAAGTCTTTCAGTGAGGACCACAGAGGCTCTGTAATGAGTTACAGAGGTTCTGTGGTCTGGTCCTCTGTGGAGCAGTCTTCACCGGATTCCGATATATTGGTCTTCTTTGAGCGTATGGCAGAGCTTCTATAGCGCGCCTCTTTAGCTTCTGTAGATTCTTGATCTTGAGCCCTCAGTAAGTCCGGCAGAGCCTCTGTAAGAGGCTTTCTTCACTTAGCCTATTTTTCACTACTTCTAAATACTTCTATGATTAGGAAGATTGAAGCTAACACCTTGTGTGTACGTGCATGTGTAGAAATGATTGAAGCAACTTTTACTTGATTTTAGGTTCAAATTGTGTAACTTGTTGTTACAGCAACAAGTTTTCCACGGACTTAATATGCATGCTTAAAGTGCGAAGGTGGGCAAACTTCCTTCTTTTTCAATATCCAAACCTTCCGAATGAAGATTAGATATATTATATGTTGCGTCCCCACGAAAAATTGAAACATTTCTTTGTTGAGAAAGAAATGAATACTGGTGGGGTTAAAGCAAGAGTTGGCATGGGCTCACTGCCTGTTTCAATGATGATCACCAAAGAATGTGAACCAATCAGTAATGTGGTTGCCCGACTCAGAAAATTGTTGGTGCAGAGTTCTCTTATTCTATTAACTCTGTTCTGACACCCTCTTTCTGTTTTTAATCTGCTCATTTCTAAACAAACTCTCATTTTCATTTTACCTCGGCAGAATGAGATAACTCATTGAGTTATCACCTCCACTCTTTGATGTAGACCCCTCACCCCTTAATCACTCAAGGATAACTTCTTGGGTAGGAAACACCGGTTAACGTGAATCCATAGAAGTTCTGTATGTTCTCACACTAATTCCCATGAATTTTTTTCCTAAAAAGATTGTGTTGTTCAACAGTTTAGCTTGAACAAATAGGAATCTCAGCTTTTGAATTACATTGTCATCAGAATGAATGCTTCTCAATAATATCATGAAATATTTGAGCATTTGAACTTTGAAGATTTCTCACAACAAAAATATTGAAAGAATGAAATGAATTCGAAAGACTTGTTTGAGAATCTGACAATGTATCAATAAGATCAAATATGAAAGATAATCATGTAAGGAATAGGGTATCAAAGAATTGAATTTTGTTTATATGAAAAAATATAAACAATCTTGGAAATAAATGTTTAAATTCTCACGCTGAAAGAATATATGATGCTCAACAAAATTGAAATACAAACGGGAGTATTACCATCGAAAAAATGTTTCATTTTGAGACATTGTAATAATAAAGTCACTAAGAAGCTGAACCGGTGTATATGAATACTTGAAAGTATAGAAAAGATAATACGGGGGTATTAATATTTGGAAACACACGGTCAGAAACAATGATGGAATCCGAGATAATCATGAAAAACATTTAAAATCACACTTCTAAAATTATAAAATCTGTTTGAATTAGAGAAGTGGTTTGAACATTTAAAAACACATTTTTCATGCTTGAAAGTAGTTCTTCTTTCAAACAATCTCAGATTGAGTTCAGAAGATACTTACACTCATATGTTTATGCTCCCCCTCAAATTATGATAGACTGATTAAAAATCAGGTAAGCTCCCCCTCAAAATCTGCAAAGAAATCTTAACAAAAACAAAATTAGTATATGTAACATTCAAAGTCTAAAAACAATGAAGTACGAGTCTTGAGCTGAGTTACTCAGAAGTCAATAACTTGTATACTCGGGTTCTAAACTGAAGTGTTTAGAAATTATTATTATGTATGCTCCCCCTACAAAGAAGCATACAGAAAGATTTATCAATAAGCACATATATAAAGCAAAAATTAGAATTTCTCCCCCTGAAATTATGCATATATTTCAACATAGGTACCCTTCTTCAAATTTGCACACTTCTCTTCTGTTTTCCAGTCATTTGTTTTTGGTAGTAATTAGGCATTATTCACTACGCATGATTAACCTGCAAAACAGATTAAGTAGATTTTGGTACCCAACGGAACTTGGGTCCTGGCTTGTTATGTGCAGTTCGATTTGAAGAAATATTGTAAGCACCGTACCAAAATTATACACTTTATTTCTTAATAAAATCATGAGTTCCCCAATAAGAACCACAAATTTTCTTTTGTGCCAACCTAATCAAATGATTTGCAGAGTAAACAGGATTAGGTTTACCAAAATACTTACCTTGATAAGCTTTGTTCTTCTTGACAGTTGGTTTGGGAACAGATGACTTTGATACATCTCTATCATGAGTATAACCTTTTACCGTCCAAACCATCTTCACAGGCTTAAAAGTGGGAATATCTGAAGACTTTGAAATAAAAGAATCTGAATTATCAACAGAATGATTATAAAAGAGATTAGAAAGACGAATCTGATCCTTTGAGAAACCCTTTGATATGGCAAATCCCTTTGTAGAATCATTTTCATGGATTGAACTTGAAGTCGTCTTAAACAAACATTCAGAATCAGTTGAGTCCACAAGTGAAGTCTGAACAATCGTGTCAGGACTTGCTTGTTTTGAAACCTCAACTTTAAAGGTAATGTCTTCAAGTTCTATAACTTTGTTGGACAAAACGTTTCTTTCATTGGACAACAAATCAAATTTCCTTTGAATATCAGACTTAACCTTCTTTTCCGTCATGCACTCTATAGCTAACTCAGATAGCTTTCATGTCAGTTTCCTTATTTCGTTCTCAAAAATCTTTATTTCATTTACATAAACATATTTCACACTTTTTGCTTTAAAGTCTTCAACTTTCTTCTTTTCAAACTCTTTTCTTTCTATGTCTAATTCTTTTTCCAAATCAGATATTTTCAGTGAAAGCTCATCACTTCTTGCTTTAAAAGATTTTTTTTCAGCATCAAACTCAGATCTCTCTTTCTCAAGATTTTCCTTTTCTAAAAATAAAACTTTTTCAAAATCAGAGTTTTGTTTTGAAAGTTTTATGCATTTCAGTTCCCTCGCTTTCTTTTGTTCAAACAGTTCTTTGAAAACTCAGAAAATTTCTTTCCAAAGCTTGCCTTTTCATTTGCAAAAGATGTTATTTCTTTTTCCAATTCTTTTATCTCTTTTGCAATCTCCAATTGTAAATTAGAAATTTTCTTTGCAAACTCAGAATTTTTATGCTTCAGATCAACATTTTCGGTTTGCAAAGCTTTTGCTTTTTCCTCAATCTCCTTTGTATCGTCTTTTATTGTCAACTCGGAAATCTTCTTTTTCAGCTCAGGGTTTTCAGTTTCTAGGGTCGTTGCTTGCAACTTCTGTACCTTTAGTTCTTTGTAGTACTTTCCACATAATTCATTTGCTCGATTGAAACCATCTTCAAGAAAAGCATATTTCTTCTCTAAAATTTCTATTTTCTTAGAATCACTCCACCAATCTTGACATTGCAATTCCGGGTATAACGACATTGTTACCTGAAAAATTAAAAATTCAAGATCGTTAACAGATACTTCGTGAGAAGTAGAATTTGTGCGAACTTATACGATCAGAGAAGTACGATTAAAGGCAGAGAATTTTCAAAAAACAAATTTGAAAAACAAACTTGTAAACTTGTCTTTCAAAAATTAATTCCGAAAAATTAATGCGGAAAACTGGACTTTTAATCGGCAAACCTGCAAAAAACGAGAAAAATTTATTAGTTATGGTTAAATGCAGATAAAATTTGATAAAAGTGACGAAAAATAAAAAAATAACGAATAATAGGGACTAAAAATGACAATTTACGAAACTAAAACGAAAAACAAGGACTAAAAGTGTAAAACACTAAAACTTGAAAAAGACAAGGACTAAAATTGACAAATTCTAGAACTTAAAACTCAAAGAACTGAAATTGACAAAAACCGAAACTTAAAACTAAAAGAACTAAAACTGAAAAATTATAAACCTTAAAAACTCAAGGGACTAAAAATGAAACATTCTAAAAATACAAACTACAAGGACTCAAAATGTAATAAACTGAAAGAAACAACTGCAGGGACTAAATTTGACAAAAACTAAACTGCTAACTAACTTAACAGAAAACTTAATTAAGGGACTAACTTTGTAAGAAACTAACGGAAAAGTCTAACGAAAAGTTAACAAAATCGAACTAACCTAACTAACAGACTTTTAACGGAATAAGGACTAAAAATGTTAGAAAAGTAAATAAAAATAACGGAAAACTAACGATTTCTAACGATTTCTAACGAAAAGTGGACCAATTTTGTCACAAACGTAACGGAGACTTAACGTCCTTCGTTAAGTTTACTGTTCATCTTCAACACCATAACGATCTGCGATTTTCAGGTTCGATTTGCTTTTGTTTCACACGTTCAAATGGATTTCTTTCGGGTTTTTTTATGATCTTAAATCACAAAATAATCATTTCCATGATAAAACACGAGATCATGCATCAAAACTCGATGTAACAATCACGTAAAAGAGAAGCTCCGGCAATCACGGTTTTCCGGTAACAACCTGTTTTATGCTCGATCAGCGTTTTTTCGTTTGAAAACTCATGCAATAAGAAGTAACAAAGCACACAGAAAATCAGCGACAAATATGTGAGTATGCGATCAAAATTTGGTCGCACGTTTTTCCGGCGAATTTTTATCACGTAACATTCATGCGATAAGATTTAATCGCAAGAATTTTATCGCAGACCTGTTATTGTACAGCATTTATGCGACAAAATGGAGTTCAAGACCATGCGATAATGTTGAACACGCGATAAGCAAGAACATGCGATAACATTGAAACTTTCCGGCGACGTAAGTGTTTTCCGATCAGACGAACTCCAAAATCCAATCTCAGTGTTTTCTAGACGATTTTTGAATCTGAATGTTGCTCCTTGATCGAAATTAACAGAAAAATGAATTTGTGATATCAAACTCAATTAAAACACAGCCAATCATTAAAATCGATCATCATCTTCGTTAAAAACCACGAAGAACACCATTTTTGTTGATCTGCAGATTTCTAACTATCTGTTTTGTGGATGAACTTCAAATCTGGAACTTGGAACCTGTTCTAACTCAAGAGTAAACTGATATGTGAAAGCTAAAACATCAAAGTCATCAACAACATACCAGATCAAACACACTTCTTCATGATAAACTTCGAAACTCTCGGTCAAATTCAAAAAAATTCAAAAACAAGATCTTGTTAATGAAATTCAAAACTTTAAATTGGATTAGGTTTTTGGATAAGGTTCATCTAGGCTTTGCCTAGACTACATCCTTGGCAATTTGAAAACAAACAAACAAAGCGGCCGTCTGAGACTAAACATGACCACAAAATGCTGACGGCTGGATAAATTGGATTATGTTGATCCAAAACACAATCAAACTTTAAATTCTTGAAAATGTTCAAGAAAAAAAAACTCAAAATCTCAAAAAAATCTGTAAATCTTCAACAAATTGACAAAAATATTTCCAATGATTCACAAATCCGATCTGTTTAGGCTCTGATATCAATTGAGAATTCAAGTAACAATAATTTAGCAATGAGATATTGTCTAGATGAGAGAAAGATACAATATGAAGAGTGATATCAACTTTCTCTCTCTAGACTTTCTCACTAGAGTCATCACTCTTACAAGACACTCTCAATTACAAAGTGATATGTCTTCAATGTTGTAACGTCCAAAAAATTACAATAAATTTAAACTTTTTAAAATAACATTTTATTTAAAATAAACCATAAGTATTTAAATCCAATCAAACGTTTATCCAAATCTCGTTAAGTTAAATAACCGAATCAATTAACACAGCGGAAAATGTAAATAGCATAAACTTAATGTCTCAAGGTAATCTGATAAAAGACCCCACGACGCGCCAGTGTATACCATCAAGCCTTGCTGCCACTCGTACCTGAAACAGTAAATTTGCGGGAAAAGGGTAAGCACGAAGCTTAGTGAATTCAAACACATGCATAGGATATCAATTATATCGACACCACCCCTACCAGCAGATAGATATAACAACCAATACACGCAGTGTAGTAATACAAGCAAACTCATGCAATAATCCTTATGCATACATCATTCGGTCTCCCCGAACTCATACCCACTCGTGTAAACATCCCTCGGTCTCCCCGAGTTCATACCACACTCGCGTAAACATTCCTCGGTCTCCCCGAGTTCATACCACACTTGAGTACATATTCCTCGGTCTCCCCGAGTCTTCGGTCTCCCCGAGATTTATACGACACCCAAGATCTCATACTAGACACTAACTCGGCCTAGTTTAACACACAAACAAAACAGTTAACACACACGAACTATAGTAGCGCGCATACAGCCTCTATCCTACACAGTGAGAGAACTCACCTCGAAAAGCAGTGCAGAATTCCGCGAACGGCAACAAGAATCCGCCAACTCCAACTCACTTATTTCCGCCAAAAGAAGTGTTATAAAGTGTCAAAGTGAAGTCCCAACCCGAAAATACAACTACAAGCCTAAACGTGCATTTTCCAGCTTTTGGTCCAGATTTGCAGGTCTGTTCGTGACCTGTTTGACCCCCCTTAAACCCATCAAACCAGAAATATAATCCCATGGTCTAAAGGTTCTATGTCTTAGGTTTCCAGGGACATATCGCACGCGTTCATACGAGGTCCCTACTATTTTATATGAATTTTCTAAGACAGCCTACCCGAAATAGGAAATTCCGGACCAGTCTGCACTAATTGCCATTTTGGGCCTAGCTAGAAGCCGAATCGATTTTTCCGCAAAACATACGAAACTCAGTAGACACAATTTGGGAAAATTGTGCACTGGTTTCATCTCAATCCGAGCTTCCTAGAAAACGTTACGGGTTTTACAAGACATGGACAGATTTGGTCACTTTTCACATAAAATGATAACATGGGTTAAACCTCCATTAAGCTATGACTTAATACAAACAGACCTGCAAGTCATACTTTGGCTTAGGGTTTTAGGCTACTAAACGCACAACACCACCCACTGCCACCCCAAGCAGTGGCGGTCAGCGGCGGCGTGGAGGCGGCAGCCGCCGGTGATGGTGATGGTTCGCTAAAACCCGGCGAAGACAATCGGATAACTCGACCACCCTATCTCCGCCACACACACACACACACACACGCGCGTGTACCTTAACAGCCGTAACCCACCATCACAGCCGCCGACTGGTGTTACACGGCGGCGCGTGCCGGCGGCAGCCATGGCTGCGGCGCCGGTGGCGGTTTCGCGGTGGTTACCGACAATGAAAAAGAAAACAATGAACGGGAGGGGCTTACCTCTTGACGACAACCCAACAGCACCCCGACGGAAATTCCGATCTCCGGCTCTCTCTCTCTCTCTCACTCTCTCTCTCTCTCTCTCTCTCTCTCTCTCTCGCTGATCTCTTCTCTCGCCGGCAGAACCCAACGGCGGCGACGGCTTGTGGGTGGCCGACGATGGCAGCAAGAGGGTTGGCGATGGAGGCAAGGAGGTAGCGAAATAGGGTTTTTTGTGGCTGCCTCTTTGTGTGTCGTGGATAGGAAACGAGAACAAAAGAAGGGGGGGTCGGTTTCCTTCATGGGCCGACCCCATGCACCCCATTTGCCAAACATTCCCTTTTTAGCCCCTAGGTTTAGAAGTAGTTTCAAATCCACCCCTAAAGTTTAGATTTAACAAATGAACCAATTAACACCAAAACTAATTCACTTTTGGTCTTTCCCGTCAATCCCGTTAATAAACATTTATTTAAGAAAACCTTAAACAAAAATAAAAATATCCAAACCGGGACACGGGCTTTACAACTCTCCCCCGCTTGAATTAGACTTCGTCCTCGAAGTCTTTATCCGCGAACAACTCTGGATAGTTCTTCCGCATCTCAAACTCGGGCTCCCAAGTCCACTCGGAACCCTTTCGGTGCTTCCACTGGACCTTCACCAAGCCAATTACCTTGTTACGCGAGGCCCTATTCTTCCTGTCAAAATGGCAATCGGCCCCTCTACGTAATTAAGCCGCTCGTTAATCTGAATATCCTCAAGAGGGATCACCGCAGACTCATCCACCACACTCTTCCGCAACTGAGACACGTGGAAGGTGTTGTGGATCAAACTCAGCTCGTCCGGTAACTCTAAGCGATAAGCTACCTTTCCCACTCGAGCAATGACTTTGTAAGGTCCAAAGTAACGGGGTCCTAACTTTCCCCGTTTACGGAACCGAATCACCCCATATCATACAACAATTAACATAACATACATGCATATCATTGAATTACAACAAAGATTACATAATAAACCAAGTACGGTCCCTTTTGTTTCGTAACTACAAAATACATAACATCTTCCTAATCATCATCGGTCCACGAAAGCAGTCTACACCTTATTCTTTCCTTTGCCGCTATCAATGCCTCGACCTGGAAAACATATTTTTGAAAACAAAATGAGGGTTAGACCAAACGGGTCTAGTGAGTTAATCCTGGTCTTTTCCAAAATCAATATAAAACTCTTTTCACATAATACTTTGTATCAAAATAGTTTACATAAAACCTTTCGTATAAGCACACATATACCACACGTATATAAATACCACATTAGGACTCGTGCACCGTGTATCTCTCCTCATCTCATCTTCTTTCCCCTGGCCACATTAGTCGGTAGCAAGCCAACTAATTATCGTCACTGTACAATACAGTCGACTCCACTGTAATTACATACAGCCCCACTGCAATTACCTACAGCTCCACTGCAATTTCATGCAGCCCCGCTGTATTTCCATACAGCCCCGCCGAATAATAATTCGGCTCACCTATACTTGTTTCGTACAATATAAATACAATATATATATATATATTTCACACATACTCACATACACATATAAACACATATATGTATTCCAGTTGAAAACGTTTTAAAGTAAAACTCACCTCGATCGCTTATCCAAAAACACTTGCAAGTTCCTTTCAAAAAGATCCTATCCTTCACCTTGACTCCACAGAATCTGAAACCAATTAAGATACATATATCGCTTTACTAGCCAAACACATAAAGCCTACTAAGTTCCGGCCCTCCAATGTTTCACTTATACTCTTACCCTTCTGACTTAATCAACAAAACATAACAAGGTACCGGGACTACCCAGAGTACCGGGAGACAACACTACCGGAACTTCATGGTACCGGGACTCCATGGTACCGGGACTCCATGGTAGCGGGAGTTCCTATACCGGGAGTTCACATTACCGGAACTCTACACTACCGGAAGTCTGCAATACCGGGACTCACATTACCGGGAGTCGTCCATACCGGGAGTCTACCGGGACTTCCCTGGGACCCTCAAGAACACAGTCGGTCGCTTTTCCAATCCAGAACCCAAATCAAATCTATACATCTATGATTTAAACTTTCTAATCCGATAGAAACTGTCTATTGATGATTATAAACATAAAACCTAAAGGATACATACCTTAAAATCGTCTCAAACCCGTTCAATCGATGCTCAAACCGAGCCTTTCCACTTCTGCTCCTTTTTCGCCTCACGAACACGCACACACACACACACTGTCTTTCTATGTTTAGGTTTCTGAAGAGATAATTGAAGTGTGGGAGATATTTATATCTCCATTTACACTTTTGGCACAAACTACTCACTAATTACCAACCCACCCCAAATCTTATAACTTATCTCAAAATTTCCCTTTAATATCAAAACCCCTTAGTCAAATAAATTAACGGACTTACCCGAGTATTACATTATCTCCCCCTTAAAAGAATTCCGTCCCGGAATTCGGTTAAGCGAAAAGATACGAATACTTATCACTACTACCTCGAACTCAATCAAAACCATAGAAACTAACTGAATAGCCACCCCACACTCACCTATGTCTCTAACACAGATCAGCAATATAAGCACAGAAATACCAAGAACCACTTCGTACCGAAGTCAGATAACACCTTAGCACGTATAGAGTTTATTAGAAATGTACCTGTATCTTCATCCGGAATTTCCTCCTCATCTTGCGTTGTCATTTGGAATACTCGTCCCTTTGCTTTCGGTTCTTTAGACCTTTGTATCTCTCCCGTCCTGACGCTTATTGGTTTCCCCGTCGTACTACCCTGTTGTATTTTCCTTTGTGGACAGTCTGACTGAATATGATCAGGGGAATTGCAAACGAAACAGAATCGATTTGCGCGACAATTCTTAGCGACGTGTCCAGCCCTTCCACACTTATAACAACTTCTAGGATCAACATAACAATTTCCTTGATGTACGCGGTTGCATTTTAGACATAGTCTTTCATTTGATATAAAAGGTAGGCGACTATCGATCCTCTGAATTTCGTACCCCGTTGAATCATGCGTCATCTCTTCCGATTTTCTTTTCCCAGCACTCTTATCATTTGCATCTCTCTTAATATCTCGCTCTACATTTTCCACGGCATTTACTGCGGCTGAGAAGTTATCAGGTCCTGTTGCAGTCACTAACTTTCTGACTTCCGAATTTAACCCGAAGATAAACCTTTCCGTCTTCATCGCCTCTGTAGCAACGTAGTATTCTGCGAACCGAGACTTTTCCAGGAAGCTCGCGGTGTAGTCTCGAACGGATAAGTTTCATTGTTGTAAGTTCATAAATTCCCCTTCCAGATGTTTGACGGCTGCTTGGGGACAAAATGCATTCCTGTAGGCTATCACAAATTCTTCCCAAGAGAGGGTAGAATAAACATCAGATCCCTTAGAGTGAATAAAAGATTCCCACCAATACAAAGCATCCCCTTTTAACATTGCTGCCCCGTACAATACCCTATCTTCCTCCGCACACTTGCTTGTCTTGAAAATAGCTTCTATTTCCTTCATCCATCTCATTGCTTTCACGGGATCCCTGTCTCCTGAGTAGGTCGGAGGTCTACAACTTAAAAACATTTTATAATCACATTTCCTCACTACTGGTACGACAGTAGATGTAATGGGCATCTCTTCTTCATGAGTAGGATCTGGTCTTTCTGTTTCAGTATTGTGAGTTTGGTTGAACATAGCTTGAATATTAGCTTGTAATCTTCCCATTTCTGCCATTAGATCATCCCTGGTAACGAACTCTGTACCCTGTGGCTGGACTCTGCCTCCGGCTCGACCTCCAGCTCTACCCCCAGTTCTACCTCCGACTCTGCCCCCAGTTCTACCTCCCCTGTCCCCTGTTCCTATTGGCGGATTAGTTCTATTCGGATTTCTTCCTCCTCCTCGATTCGAATTTCGTGTTCCGCTTGCCATTCTGTAGATTTAAACAAGGTTAACATACACATAAGCACATACCCCATATAACAAGGTATTCCAGTTCAAACATGTACCTGTAAGATCACAATTACACTGGCCAGGTGTAATCTGAAATTACCTTACATGATGTTCCTTCTACCTTTTATACTTAGCATCCCAAGGTTCTAATATATCAAGGACATCCTACTTCACATGCAGTTTAAGTCTAGGTACGGGTACAAATACCTAAATCCCTTAAATTAGGGCTCTGATACCATTTGTAACGACCCGGTTACCCATAGCATACAACAATTAACATAACATACATGCATATCATTGAATTACAACAAATATTACATAATAAACCAAGTACGGTCCCTTTTGTTTCGTAACTACAAAATACATAACATCTTTCTAATCATCATCGGTCCACGAAAGCAGTCTACACCTTATTCTTTCCTTTGCCGCTATCAATGCCTCGACCTGGAAAACATATTTTTGAAAACAAAATGTGGGTTAGACCAAACGGGTCTAGTGAGTTAATCCTGGTCTTTTCCAAAATCAATATAAAACTCTTTTCACATAATACTTTGTATCAAAATAGTTTACATAAAACCTTTTGTATAAGCACACATATACCACACGTATATAAATACCACATTAGGACTCGTGCACCGTGTATCTCTCCTCATCTCATCTTCTTTTCCCTGGCCACATTAGTCGGTAGCAAGCCAACTAATTATCGTCACTGTACAATACAGTCGACTCCACTGTAATTACATACAGCCCCGCTTCAATTACCTACAGCTCCACTGCAATTTCATGCAGCCCCGCTGTATTTCCATACAGCCCCGCCGAATAATAATTCGGCTCACCTATACTTGTTTCGTACAATATAAATACAGTATATATATATTTCACACATACTCACATACACATATAAACACATATATGTATTCCAGTTGAAAACGTTTTAAAGTAAAACTCACCTCGATCGTTTATCCAAAAACACTTGCAAGTTCCTTTCAAAAAGATCCTATCCTTCACCTTGACTCCACAGAATCTGAAACCAATTAAGATACATATATCGCTTTACTAGCCAAACACATAAAGCCTACTAAGTTCCGGCCCTCCAATGTTTCACTTATACTCTAACCCTTCTGACTTAATTAACAAAACATAACAAGGTACCGGGACTACCCAGAATACCGGGAGACAACACTACCGGAACTTCATGGTACCGGGACTCCATGGTACCGGGACTCCATGGTACCGGGAGTTCCTATACCGGGAGTTCACATTACCGGAACTCTACACTACCGGAAGTCTGCAATACCGGGACTCACATTACCGGGAGTCGTCCGTACTGGGAGTCTACCGGGACTTCCCCGGGACCCTCAAGAACACAGTCGGTCGCTTTTCCAATCCAGAACCCAAATCAAATCTATACAGCTATGATTTAAACTTTCTAATCCGATAGAAACTGTCTATTGATGATTATAAACATAAAACCTAAAGGATACATACCTTAAAATCGTCTCAAACCCGTTCAATCGATGCTCAAACCGAGCCTTTCCACTTCTGCTCCTTTTTCGCCTCACGAACACGCACACACATACTGTCTTTCTATGTTTAGGTTTCTGAAGAGATAATTGAAGTGTGGGAGATATTTATATCTCCATTTACACTTTTGGCACAAATTACTCACTAATTACCAACCCACCCCAAATCTTATAACTTATCTCAAATTTCCCTTTAATATCAAAACCCCTTAGTCAAATAAATTAACGGACTTAGCCGGGTATTACATTATCTCCCCCTTAAAAGAATTCCGTCCCGGAATTCGGTTAAGCGAAAAGATACGAATACTTATCACTACTACCTCGAACTCAATCAAAACCATAGAAACTAACTGAATAGCCACCCCACACTTACCTATGTCTCTAACACAGATTAGCAATATAAGCACAAAAATTCCAAGAACCACTTCGTACCGAAGTCAGATAACACCTTAGCACGTATAGAGTTTATTAGAAATGTACCTGTATCTTCATCCGGAATTTCCTCCTCATCTTGCGTTGTCATTTGGAATACTCGTCCCTTTGCTTTCGGTTATGGGACTTGTCCCATTTGGTCCCTCAACTTTCAAAAATCCCTACAAATAGTTTAACTTTACCCATTTAGCCCTCGTAACCCATTAACTCTTCATTCTTGGCCGTTCCCTTTAATCCCGTTAATAAATTCATTTTAACAACAATAATAACTAATTAAAATAAGCGAATTAAAACCATATCGGGACACGGGCTTTACACAAACTCATGCAATAATCCCTATGCATACATCATTCGGTCTCCCCGAACTCATACCACACTCGTGTAAACATCCCTCGGTCTCCCCGAGTTCATACCACACTCGCGTAAACATTCCTCGGTCTCCCCGAGTTTATACCACACTTGAGTACGTATTCCTCGGTCTCCCCGAGTCCTCGGTCTCCCCGAGATTTATATGACACCCAAGATCTCATACTACACACTAACTCGGCCTAGTTTAACACACAAACAAAACAGTTAACACACACGAACTATAGTAGCGCGCATACAACCTCTATCCTACACAGTGAGAGAACTCACCTCGAAAAGCAGTGCAGAATTCCGCGAACGGCAACAAGAATCCGCCAACTCCAACTCACTTATTTCCGCCTAAAGAAGTGTTATAAAGTGTCAAAGTGAAGTCCCAACACGAAAATACAACTACAAGCCTAAACGTGCATTTTCCAGCTTTTGGTCCAGATTTGCAGGTCTGTTCGTGACCTGTTTGACCCGCCTTAAACCCATCAAACCAGAAATATAATTCCATGGTCTGAAGGTTCTATGTCTTAGGTTTCCAGGGACATATCGCACGCGTTCATACGAGGTCCTTACCATTTTATATGAATTTTCTAAGACAGCCTACCCGAAACAGGAAATTCCGGACCAGTCTGTACTAATTGCCATTTTGGCCCTAGCTAGAAGCCGAATCGATTTTTCCGCAAAACATACGAAACTCAGTAGATACAATTTGGGAAAATTGTGCACTGGTTTCATCTCCATCCGAGCTTCCTAGAAAAAGTCCCGGGTTTTACAAGACAGGGACAGATTTGGTCACTTTTCACATAAAATGATAACATGGGTTAAACCTCCATT
Source organism: Saussurea involucrata (assembly GCA_033807775.1). Classification (NCBI taxonomy): domain Eukaryota; kingdom Viridiplantae; phylum Streptophyta; class Magnoliopsida; order Asterales; family Asteraceae; genus Saussurea; species Saussurea involucrata. The sequence continues at coordinate 91,560,845 of CM066314.1, forward strand.
AAGCTATGACTTAATACAATCAGACCTGCAAGTCATACTTTGGCTTAGGGTTTTAGGCTACTAAACGCACAACACCACCCACTGCCACCCCAAGCAGTGGCGGTCAGCGGCGGCGTGGAGGCGACAGCCGCCGGTGATGGTGATGGTTCGCTAAAACTCGGCGAAGACAATCGGATAACTCGACCACCCTATCTCCGCCACACACACACACACACACACGTACCCTAACAGCCGTAATCCACCATCACAGCCGCCGACTGGTGGTGCACGGCGGCGCGTGCTGGCGGCTGCCATGGTTGCGGCGCCGTTGGCGGTTTCGCGGTGGTTACCGACAATGAAAAAGAAAACAATGAACGGGAGGGGTTTACCTCTTGACGACAACCCAACAGCACCCCGACGGAAATCCCGATCTCCGGCTCTCTCTCTCACTCTCTCGCTGATCTCTTCTCTCGCCGGCAGAACCCAACGGCGGCGACAGCTTGTGGGTGGCCGACGATGGCAGCAAAAGGGTTGGCGATGGAGGCAAGGAGGTAGCGAAATAGGGTTTTTTGTGGCTGCCTATTTGTGTGTCGTGAATAGGAAACGAGAACAAAAGAAGGGGGGGGGGTCGGTTTCCTTCATGGGCCGACCCCATGCACCCCATTTGCCAAACATTCCCTTTTTAGCCCCTAGGTTTAGAAGTAGTTTCAAATCCACCCCTAAAGTTTAGATTTAACAAATGAACCAATTAACACCAAAACTAATTCACTTTTGGTCTTTCCCGTCAATCCGGTTAATAAACATTTATTTAAGAAAACCTTAAACAAAAATAAAAATATCCAAACCGGGACACGGGCTTTACAAATGTCTTACACACAACCCCCTTAGTCAAAGGTATTTATACCTTTGACTTTACAACACTCTACCCTTGACTTTGACCTCCACATACAATTACAAGACCTTTAGCTTGACTACTTTGACTATTACGAATATATCTAAATCTTGAATACATTTTGGCACTAAAATTAATTGTAACAACCCACTCTTGCATATAGCACATAACATATAATTCAAACAAAAGAAAACCATATTGGTTACATGTTGGGTCCCTATGTCCAAAACTATACAAGGATACAAAAGTCGCTACAAATGTTTTGTTAAAGCTATTCACATACTCAAGATCTATTTACAAAGATCAAAAAACAATTTTCACATGCTTCAGTCAACTTCACAAATATTCAGACAAAATGATAAGATCACATATTTCCTTTCTCCTTATCGGTTACGCGTGCTTGCCTTGAAATGCATATTTTGAAAACAAAATGAGGGTTAAACCAAATGGTCTAGTGAGACAATCCGTGTCATTTACATCATTGTTCCAAAACAATTTATATTAAACTTTTATTAATAACACATTAGTTGACTCTCAGACACAACTCAACCATACACTTCGTTGGACTTCAAGCACAACATCTCATAATACACTCCGTTGGCGTTCAAGCACAACATCTCACAATATTGTTGGCGTTCTAGCACATCGCGATAACAGTGTAGCTGACGTTCAAGTACAACGCGATATTGTAGCTGGCATTCTAGCACAACGCGATAGTGCAATACCGTAACATATCAATTTATAACAAAATATCACATACCGATATCGTTCATATCATAAAGCTAACCATTTTATAATAAATGCATTCCAGTTCGAAAATGGTTAAAGAAAACTCACCTTAACCGGATATACGAGGATAAAATTCTTAACCGATAAGGAATTTTCACACCGAACACGAATCTGAATCAAAGTAGCACGGATCACAAACTAAGCAATTAAACATAATCCATAACTTTAAGAAACCTATTAGGCTCTAAACAATACCCCAAAACTACTCAAAGTGAAAATAGAGAACAACGACTCCACAAAATCGTACACGACTTGCAAAGTCGCACAAATCTCTGGAACGTCTTCTTTCCCTGATTTTTTTTCCAACTTTCTACCATTTATAGCAACAAAACAAAACCAACATCAAAACCCATAATTCTATTATGTTTAAAATACCATTTTAAATATAAAATTAACCAAAGAAGTTAATAATTCCAAATACAATCTCATCGTTCCAATATGATAACCAAAAATAAACAATTGTTTCCATATTTTTAAATCGACAAAACTTCACAAACCAAAAACATAGATACCTAACCATTATACTCTAAAAACGGGCAATAAACTTAAAAATGGAGAAATTTCAAATTCTCATAACATGAGATTATAGATACTACATAATACTCAAAACAACTCTCAGAATTCAAATTTCATAAGAATTTAACATCAAAATTTCTAAACCCAAAAACCCAAACCAAACTTATTAAAATAACCTTAAACTTTAAGCACAAGAAAACCAACTCCATAAATTTAAGATTCAAAGACTAAGATGGTATCAAAATTAAAATGATACATTTCCTAATAAAATCAAGGTAAAAATTCTTGTTGGAGATATGTCCATTGACATAAAATAATTAATTATTGGCATTATCATATTCAGTCGCACACAAAGTCCAAACTAAAATTACAAGAATTATATGGTTAAGGGGAAAGTTTGTTAAACATCATAAGTGATGGTTTAACTAGAAAATAGAGGAAATTTTGAGGGACCAATGTTGTAAAATGGAGGAGACACAAAAGTAAAAGTGTCATCATTTTGGTGAGGACCACACTTCATCTCTCTATTTTTACAAAGCATAAACCGATTCTTCTCTCACTCTCTCCTAATTTTTGGTCAAACACACACACACAAGTGTGTGTTTTGCATGTGAAAGAAAATGTCTTTTTCTTTCAAAAAGGCTAACCATTATTTCTCTAAAAGCTTCTTTCTCTCAAAAGGTTTTGGTGAGAAGATCTCTTGCAAACATTTGGAGCTTTGGGTGTGCATTTGATAGAGGGATTCTCCTTTGGATCCTCCAAAGTCATCAAGGGTATGTTTTTTTTAATTTCCTCTTTTAAGTTGCTAGTAACTCTTGTACAATGGATCCTCTCTTAGAAGAAGAAGTTCGTTTTTTATTATAAGCTTCCGTTGCATGTTTATGTTTATCTCTTCTTCTTCCAACAGTGGTATCAGAGCCAATTGTACAAGGTTATATCACTTTTCTCATCTTTTTCTTGAAGAAATCGGTTTTGAATGTCTTTGTACACATTTTCGGGAAAAGATGTGCAAAGAACATGCAAAAGGGTTTCTAAGTTTTTTTTCTTACTCTTGGAAAAGCGGAAGTTTTTTTTTTATGTCATGGTCCAATATTTATAAAGATCACAATTTCGGAATTTTTGTGATGGATCCGAAAATACCAAGAGATTTTATTTGTTTTGATATAAAATAAATGAAAGATGGATAAATAAATTAAAGTCTTGAAAACCTTGTTTTACAAAATTAGTATTTGTAAAAAAATAAAAGAAAAAGTTGTTTTTTCCCATTAAGTATGGATTTTTTGTTTTTGTTTTCCCAAAATATTTTGATTCACTTGCATGTTGTTGTTTGGATGGTTTTGGCATGAAAACCATACTTACAAAACATAAAAGTGTGTTTGTGTGTTTATGTTATCAATTTTTTTTATGGCATAGAAACATGCAAACAAAGATTGATTTTGTTTAAGTGCCAAAAATGTTTGGCACTCCTTGTTTTGGTTCATATTTGTGATTGTATGGATCCGGTAACAAGTTCCTCTCTTGACCCATGTGATTGTGATGTTTGGTTAATATTCGATTAATTATTGGTTTGTAATAATTTGCGCGACTTGCATGTCGTTTCATTCATGTTATGTAAATGTATATGCGACCTACATGTCGTTTCTAATTTTATGCATTTGTAAAATTGCATAGAATAGAGTAAGTAATTATTTTTTTCCAATAATTATAAATCGAAGACGGTGCAACCAAAAGGGAGTTATGAAGAATGATGTTTTGGAGGCGGTCCATCCGAGCATCAAATGGTGATGGCGAGTTTAGTGGGAGCCGGTCATGTCTTTTTGAATATGTCCCTAGGTTGACCATGTTTTTCCGTGTGTTGGCTCACCGGAAAAACGCATAGAGTTTGAGGCATTGTTACCGTTTTTGCTTGTTGTGGTTGCTTTATTATTTATAAATTTGTCTAGGCCTTGCATGCTAGAAACATTTAATTTTAAAATAATTAAAAAATCACAAAGTTTGGTTAATGAGTTAACAAATTAGCAATCAAATGAATTTTAGCAAAAAAATAAAAATTGTTTTAAAATGGTATAAAACAAAATTTTGCTAAAAGTAAGTTAAAAGTTTTAACTAGAAAAACAAAAACCAGTTTTTTAAAAGTAAATCAAACGCTACCCATGACTAAAACACACTAACCGTCTTTTCGACGTGAGAAGTGCTAAAGCCAACACGTCGGTTAGACATTAGGGATAATGATGTGAAATTCGCGAAACTCGAGAGTCTTGGGCCAGATATCACGTGTTCTATCATGGACGGTTTACAATCTAGACTTGTGATCCGTGGCATACCCGTCACGAGAAAGGATAAGCGTTGAAAGGATTAAACATGCCAAATGACATAATGAATGTCAACGAATCCCGCAAGGATCTTAGAATTTCATAGAGAATGAAATTGGTTAAATAGTTACCTACCTAAATAGCTTCTAGTTGCGATCCGCGACATACATGTCGTAGCTAAGAAGTGAAATATGGATCTTAGCCTTGTTAAATATAATTGTTTATTCAAACGTTTGGGTAATTATTATAACAAGGATTATTTAATTCAGATCACTAAAACATATTTTTTCTACTTTGATAGATGTCAAACAACAACACGAATTCATCGATTTCAAACTTTTGTCTGAAAGGGCTCCTCGAGAAGGACAAGCTCACGGGCTTGAATTTCATGGACTGGCTTCGCAACCTGAGAATCGTACTCAGGATGGAAAAGAAATTGAGAGCCATTAAGGAACCCCTCCCTGAGGCACCACCAACCGGAGCATCTCGGGCGATTCAGGAAGAGTACGAAAAACGTCTAACAAAATCAAACGAGGCCGCTTGCCTCATGTTAGCGACCATGGCACCTAAACTCCAAAAAAGTATGGAGATCCTTGGGGCATATGACATGCTTAACCAACTGAGGGACATGTTCCAACAGCAGGCTAGGCAAGAACGGTTTGACACAGTCAGATCTTTGGTGGGCTGCAAAATGGCCCCGGGAAGTAGTGTAAGTGTACACTTTCTTAAAATGAAATCTTACATTGACCAGCTGGAGCGTCTTGGTTTTCCCTTTAGTCAGGAGCTTGCCATGGATTTCATCCTAAACTCGCTGACTAGTTCATATGAGTCGTTCATACTAAACTACAATATGAACAACATGGAGAAAACCATTATGGAGCTCCATGGCATGCTGAAGACCGCCGAGTCTAACGTGGCCAAAGCTAAACTTGTTGCTCCCGTGTTGGCCATCGGGGAAGGAGGAGTCAAGAAGAAGAAGCCAAACCCCCCAAAAGCAAGGGGAAGGAGAAAGTTGGTCAATCCACCTCCAAGCCCAAAGGCAAGGGTAAGGGTAAGGCTAACTCTGTGATTCTTCAAGCGAAAACTCCTGAGGATGCAACATGTTTCCACTGCGGGGAGAAAGGACACTGAAGGTGTAGTTGTCCGAAATATCTAAAGGAGCTGAAAGAGCTCAAGGCCAAGGGGGTGTCCGAACCTTCAGGTTTGTATATGATTGAACTCCACAACACTTCTAGTTCTAATTCCTGGGTATTGGACACTGGATGTGGTACTCACATTTGTATGATGTGCAGGGACTAAAACGAAGTAGAAAGCTAAGACGCGAAGAGCTCGACCTAATCATGGGGAACAAGCATGTTGCTCCAGTTGATAAGATTGGGAATTATGAGCTTACTTTTGAATCTGGTCTGTCTGTGGTGTTATTGAATGTTTGCTACTCGACCGAAATAGCCATAAACATTATTTCTTTTAAAGCACTGTATGATGATGGTTTTAATGTTGTATTTGATGATGGATCAATTCATTTGTTTAAAATGAGTTACTTAATTTTAAAGCTAGTCCTTGTAATGGGATCTATGAAACCAACATCAGCTTAAGAAACAATAATAGTTCAATCCTTAATGTTGATTCGACTTCATCCAAAAATGGTTTGAATAAGACGTATATGTGGCACTGTCGTCTTGGCCACATTAACAAGCAACGCATCGTCAAAACCCCATCGGATGGGATTTTGGAATCATTTGATCATGCATCTTATGATGAATGCGAATCTTGTTTACTAGGGAAGATGACTAAAGCACCATTCACAGGAAGCTGTGAACGGGGCAAAGATCTGTTTGACCTTGTACACACTAATGTGTGTGGACCGTTCAGATCACCCACAAGACACGGCGAAAGGTACTTCGTTACATTTACTGATGATTTCAGTAGATATGGATATGTTTATTTGATTAAACATAAGTCTGAAACCTTTGAAGTGTTCAAGACATTCCAGAACGAAGTGGAGAATCAATTGAATAAAAAGATTAAGATCCTTAAATCTGATAGAGGTCGTGAGTATCTTAGTCTAGAATTCAGTAATCATCTAAGAAATTGTGGGATTATCTCACAGTTAACTCCACCCGGGACACCACAACACAATGGTGTGTCCGAGAGGAGAAACTGAACATTTTTAGATATGGTTCGTTGCATGATGAGTCGCACTACGCTTCCGATCAGTTTCTGGGGTTATGCCCTAGAGACTGCCACAAAAATCCTTAACCTCGTTCCAACCAAGAAGGTTTTCAAAACACCATCTGAAATATGGAGCGGAAGAGTCCCTTCACTAGCGTATTTAAGAATCTGGGGTTGCGAGGCTTACATTCGTCGTGAGACACAAGATAAGTTAGAACCCAGATCAGAGAAGTGTTATTTTGTTAGATATCCTACTAGATCTTTTGGAAATTTGTTTTACAAACCTTCTGAGAATCAGGTCTTTGTTTCTAGAAGGGCAGTCTTCTTAGAGAGGGAGCCGATGTCTAAAGAGGCCAGTGGGAGCCAAATTGATCTTCAAGGAGTTCAAGAATCAACCAACATGGAATCCGATGTTGGCACTAGTTACCATCAAGAGGTTATACAACCTGAGATGATGGAGAATCTGACATTCAACCACCACGTGTTCGCAGGTCTGATAGGGTACGTCAGGCACCTAAAAGAAATGATTTATTCATTTCTAATGGTGATGAGTCACTGGTAGATCTTGATGACCCTACCAGCTATCAGGTATCCATGGCAAGCCCATAGTCTGTTAAATGGAAGGAGGCTATGGAAAGCGAGATCCAATCCATGGATGATAATCAAGTCTGAGACTTGGTTGATCAAACGCCTGGCCTTAAAATAGTTGGGTGTAAATGGGTCTTCAAGAAGAAGACCGACATGGATGGGAAACTATACACGTACAAAGCTAGACTGGTGGCAAAGGGTTACACGCAAACTCATGGTGTAGACTACGATGAAACTTTTTCACCAGTCGCTATGTTAAAATCTATTAGGATACTGATTGCCATAACAACATTTCATGATTATGAGATATGTCAAATGGACGTAAAAACCGCCTTCCTTAATGGAAAGCTTACTGAGCATGTTTTATGACACAGCACGAGGGTTTTGTACATGCTAAGCATCCCAATAGAGTGTGTAAGCTTCAGAAGTCCATTTATGGACTCAATCAAGCATCTCGTAGTTGGAATGTTTGTTTTGATGAGAAAATCAAGGAATTTGGTTTTGTCATAAGTGAAATGAACAATGCTTCTATGTCAGAACTGGTGGGAGTACACCAGTCTTTCTTGTATTGTATGTCGATGACATACTACTCATCGGAAACGATGTCCTAACACTGAGAAGTGTTAAAACTTGGTTAGGGAATTGTTTTTCCATGAAAGACATGGGAGATGCGGCATACATATTAGGCATCAAGATCTATAGACATAGATCCAAGAGGCTCATTGGGTTAAGCCAAAGTACCTACATAGATAAGATCTTGAAGAAATTCAAGATGCAAGACTTCAAGAAGGGGTTCTTGCATATGCAACATGGAATGGCACTAAGCAAGTCTTAGTGTCCTAATTCCGCTGAAGAATTAGACATCATGAGTCAGGTTCCATATTCCTCTGCTGTGGGATCGATCATGTATGCCATGATTTGTACTAGGCCTAATGTATCATATGCCTTGAGCATGACGAGTAGATATCAGGACAACCCTGGCCAAGCCCATTGGATAGCAGTCAAGAACATTCTCAAGTACCTGAGAAGAACAAAAGGCATGTTCTTGGTCTATGGTGGCCAGGAAGAACTATGTGTAAAATGATACACAGATGCTAGCTTCCAAACTGATAGAGATGATTCCTGTTCGCAATCAGGATTCGTGTTTTTGCTAAACGGTGGAGCGGTCACTTGGAGAAGTTCCAAGCAGAGCACTGTAGCAGATTCGACAATAGATGCTGCGTATATTGCAGGCAATGAGGCTGCAAAAGAGGCCATGTAGATGAAGAAGCTCATTGGGGATCTTGGCATAGTTCACACTATTCATGATCCCATAAAGATCTTCTATGACAACGAGGGTGCAGTCATCTTGGCTAAAGAACCTAGGTCACACAAGCGTACACGACATATACTCAGGAAATTTCATTACGTTCGAAAGGTTGTCGAAGACAAGGAAATTATCATTAGTAGAGTTGAATCAAGTAGGAACTTGGCTGATCCATTCACCAAGCCCTTGCCTCAGACCAAACATGATACTCATACTAGGTCTATAGGCATTAGATTGTTAGCGATTTAGCTTGACCATATATTTTAGTTGATCTAAGATTTTAGAACTTAAACAGTTTACATTTGCATATGACATGATGATTATTATGTTGAGATCATAGTATGTGCTTGGAGCAATCATTTCATTGGTGTATCACTGTGTTATGTTTTGCATGTTTATAAACTTCCTTTGAATACTAGTTTATTCAAAAATCTCCACAATCGTTTATTCTCCAAAGGAAGGGAGTAATAAATTAAGACTGATATGAAGTGTGAGTTGATTATCCATAGAGATGGATATGGCACAGATGCAACTACATTCATATGAACTTGATAGAGATCAAGTTTTGGAACGACCAACACTTAGAGATTACTTCATGGTTTCTGTCACAAGTAATTCTAAGACGGTAATATCTTTTATCCTAGAGTGGAGATGCATGAGAATCCTGACACAAAGTTGGTTATATTTTGACCATTCTCCAACGTTGTCCGTAACTAGCAACCATAAAGGGACAAATCAAATATAACTTGATTAGTATGGAGGTCTATGTAGTCAAAACAATTTGTTCCTTTTGCCTCATGGTAAAAGTGATATCCATGGGCCCCTCAATGATTGTAACAACCCACACCAACCTAGCATGCCAAAAGCTACTTCTTTAATTCAAAACGCCAAAAATGGCCCAACATAGTCATATTATCAAGATTACAAAACTGGGTTTGCGGAATTAACCCTAACTACAGCTGAGAACATAACTACAAAATAAAAAGGGAAAGTATTCTAATCCTTCAATGCGCAATCTCCAACTCACGTCTTGCCATTTTCTCTAAATGAGCTATCGGCTTACCTGAAAAGGGTTTCAGTTTTGAAAATGCGAGGGTTAGACCACAAGGCCTAGTGAGATCCCTCAAACAACGTTCGCACCACACATAACATTTTAAAAGAATTTACAGAAATCATTAAACAATAATGCGCTTGACAGTTAAGATAATCAAACGCATAACGATTATTCCACGCTTGGTCACGCTCACACATGTGACCTAAAACTAGGTCACACAGCCGCCTTAAGGAACCAGACGAAACCTGTCCACTTTATTCCATATGGGACACACTCCACATATTCATCATAGAATCATCTTTTAGCATGCATATATAAACCAAGTACAACCACACAATCCAAAGTGTAAATGTACAAGTAATCAAAACAAGTACCATCAAGCTTTGGTTTATAAAGACTCACCTGACGTCCAGCTAAGTGTTCTTACTTGCAACTGCTTATCCCCCACTCACGCCTACATTTCACCCCAAACACACAAGAGTAAAAGAGTTACCCAACTAATCGCATAGCATACCGACTCTCTTGCACTCCTCCCTAAAATACCCCAAAATCGAGTTCCGGGTACCGAAATTTCGGATTCCCGGATCCCATACCGGATCCTGGTTCCACACCGGATCCCGGTTCCATACCGAATCCAATACCGGATCTCGGTTCCACACCGAACCCAATACCAGATCTTGGTTCCACACCGGACCCAATACCGGATCTCGATTCCATACCGGACCCAATACCGGATCCGGGTTCCATACCGGAACCAATACCCGATCTCGGTTCCATACCGGACCCAGTACCAGATTTAGCGAATTCCGGATGCTGGGTTTTCCTTATCGAATACTTTACTTAGAAAAACTCAATCGATGGATTCCACACAACTCCAAACTTGGTGTTAAGTCATTATAATCTAGGATATATCATTATTAGCCAATTTAGTAAGTTAATCTATCCGATTTCTACACTAAATCAATTAAGAAGAACACACAGACCCCACCACTCCAACTTCTGATTAGATTACCAAGGAGAAAGAGATGAAGATTACCTTGAGAATGATGATTCCACACACATATTTGGAGAAATCCCAATCGTCTTGACTCCTTGATGATCTTTACACCCACCAATCGCACCTTAGCCGCACACAATGTTTTTGATGAAATCAGGGATACTAGGGTTTTATTCTTATTTTAAATAAGTTATTTATACCCATCACACTTGAACACTAAACTTTCGCTTATCACACTTTGACCACTGAACTTCATTTTATTTCTTACACCCTAAACTGGGTTATTACAACATCATCCCCTCAAAAGAGTTCCGTCCTCGGAATCCCATCCTCGAACAAATGGGGGAAACGGGTCTTCATATCCGATTCTACTTCCCAAGTTGCTTCTTGCCCCTTATGGAAACACCACTGAACTTTCACAACAGAAATCTCTTTAGTTATCCACTTTCTGATCTTGCGATCCACGATCGCCAATGGCTCCACAACATACATCAACCTCTCGTCCACAAGAATATCTTTCAATGGTACTGCCGTTTTTCCTCGGCCAGACACTTCCTTAGATTCGACGCGTGAAATGTCGAATGAACTCCCCAAAGTTTCTTGGGCATCTCCAACCTTTACGCCACCTTACCCACACGTTTGGTGATGACAGACGACCCGACATACCTAAGCCTTAGCTCCCCTTTCTTTCCAAACCGCACAACCCCTTTCCACGACGAAACTTTAAACATCACTTTGTCACCCACTAGGAATTCAATCGATTTCCTCCCTATGCTCGCATACATCCTTTGGCGGTCTAGAGCCACCCTTAACTTCTCGCGAATCTGCTTGACTTATCGGTGGTCGACCACGCGACCTCCGGTCTTACCTAACGTCTCTTCCCCGTGATACATCTTTATTCTTGGAAGACTAACAAATAACGGCGCATGCCTACCTCTTTGTTTCTCTAAGGTTCTCTTGCTTCCACTTTGCATGAACCTTCAACAACAGGGCGTATGCCAACAAATTCTCACACTTTCGGCTAACTACAACTCTTACACCTGGTGATTCGCGTACCACAACTATGACGCCTCAGGCCAACTGTACACAATACCGTCCACACACCTAGACGCACGGTTTGAAACGAATTAAGACTTTCGCTCACAACTTCACTTCCGTGACAGAAAGAATTTACACAGGTTAACGCCACAACAACATGAATCCCTTGTTAGAATAACGAACGTTCAATTCACCCACTTAATACAAGATCAACCTCGAGTATCACCTTAACTCACAGTTATGATCCTCTTCAACCGACAACACACAATTCTACAATCACTTTCCCAACACAGTATACGTCTAAAGCAGATACACTTTCTTTCCAGAATTGCATTGATTAGATCCATCAATGATAAACGAATCATACGTTATCACCACATCATCACCCCACACTATACTTAGCTAAAAGTAGGAAACTTCCATACTCCAACATCTGGGACAGCCACCAACCAAACCGAACCAATCTTGAAGACACACATTCAAATTCTCACTGCATCCAACAATCGTCCATCCACATATGAAATAAATTCAAGTTCCACCCACTCACTAGGAAGGAGTGTCCATGCTCGCACAAAACTACTCCCATCAGCTTAACTCCGAACGAAAAGCTCACTTGGAATATTTCCCACACTATCACCAAGTCTAACCCAATGGTCCTTCATTCCGAGCACTACATTCAACTTCCTTCTTCCACTTCCTTCTCAAAACATAAACCAATATTCCAAAAAATAACTCACTAGAAGGTGCACACTTTAGAACGACCACGCAAGCTAGCTTTCCTCGACCCTTGAATCATCACATACACGCCAATCCTCCTTCTTACACTTCCATTAGGAGTTCACGTAATCGACAATGACACTCTGAAAACGTTGCTTCCCATCTTCTGCGGCACTTGCCACACTTTCTACCTCCAGGTTACTCACTTATTTCAACGTACCATCCCCATTTCCTTAGGCTAGTGTGGAACATTTCTCGCCCAACATTCATCACTCCATACACGCATTTTCAACGGTTACTATGCCTAACCAACTGTTTCACCACATCTCATACAAGAAATTCAACTATGTCATTCTGAAATAACACCCAATGCTCGAAGCCACCACACACTTCTCGTTTCCCCAAACAAGATTAACCCACTCCTTGGAATTTCATTTACATATAAGGTATAGCTCAACATTCCCAAGGATTTTGTATCTACTACGAAACATCATAAACTAACTGATCCAACATCTTCACGTATATATACAATGACACAAGGCAACTCACTCATCGACTCATCGCAACCCAGGGGCACACAATTTCCTTCTTAGCTAGCCACCAACTACCACCCCATTCTTTTATTCCCAGATAACAATACTACACGCCACTCAAACATCAATGCACCTCATCACACCTAATTTTCCCACATTTGAACAACTTATAAGTAGATCCCGAGCAAAGATTTCCCACCTACGCTTATCCCATATCAACACCAGTCCACCACTTAACCTAACAGCAACCCATTACCACCAACGAATCGCATGCCCACTTTGTATAAGTTACCACCAACTTATCCACACACTAGAGGTACAATCCCCACGATCGCTTGTACGCACAATAGGCCTTATCCCCAACCGTCTCTTCGGAATAGCATACCTAACTAATCGCATAGCATACCGACTCTCCCTGCACTCCTCCCTAAAATACCAAAAAAACGAGTTCCGGGTACCAAAATTCTGGATTCCCGGATCCCATACCGGATCCTGGTTCCACACCGGACCCCACACCGGATCCCGATTCCATACCGGACCCAATACCGGATCCCTGTTCCATACCGGATCCAATACCAGATCCCGGTTCCATACCGGGCCTAATACCGAATTTAGCGAATTCCGGACGCTGGGTTTTCCTTATTGAAAGTCCAGGATACACTCTTACAATCAAATATGAACAATTAAGATCGTATTCACAGCAACTGGTCATATGATTTATTAACAATCTGTGAATTACAAGATATTACAATGAATTTCTCTCTCAATAGATCTAACAATTTATGCGTAAAGAGTTATCCGAAAAGTTAGCTCTAAAGATTCAGTTAGCTACAGTTGCTAACTCCTATATATACTGTAGAGAATAGCTAAAGCTACAGTACATATGAGAAACAGACTAATAGAACAATTACACGTGTCCTAATTAGTAACTGAATATAACAGATAATATACCAAGATATGAATTCTGAACATACTTCTGAATAAGCGCTTCAGAACATTTGTCTTCATAGTCAGAAGTTCTGAGTCTCCTACTCAGAACTCTGAACCTTCTAGTCAGAATCCAACACTTAGAATCTTTTTGAGATTTCTCACTCAGAACTTCTGAGTCTTCTACTCAGAACTTCTGAGTCTTCTGAGTCTTCTGAGTCTTCTTTAGTCTTCTTACTCAGAACTCAACACTTGTGTTTTTGACAAAACTCTAGACCTAACAATCTCCCCCTTTTTGTCAAACACACTTGTACTTTTCATCATCAAATTCTTAGAGCAGGAACAATCTTCAGAAGGAGCTCTTCTGAATGCTTTGACAACTTTTGCTCAGAATTCTATTTGCTTTTTCTTTGCTCCCCCTTGAAATGACAATTCTCATCTTCATTTCAGCTTTCATAAGATTTCTTTATAAGAAATAACATTTCTCTCTTTTGTTATTTCTGTACAAAAACCATATCAATCTTCAAAATCTTTAGCTTTTCTCCCCCTAAAGTTTTGGAAAGGAAAATCATCTTCAAAATCTTTAGCTTTTCTCCCCCTAAAGTTTTGGAAAGCAAAATCATCTTCAAAATCTTTAGCTTTTCTCCCCCTTGATTTTCAAAACTTTAGCGATGCTTTTTCTTCGAATGAAGTCTACGCTTTTTCTCCTCCTTAATGAATAACCTTGCTCCCCCTCAAAATAAGAATTCTGGAGCAGTTTGTTTTCTCCCCCTGAAATTATGCATATATTTCATTAAAATTATTCATTTCAAATATAGTGCTTTAATGAAAACATTTATACAAGAAAAATAAGATTCACTGAACTACACTTGATAACTACTAACATTTGATCATTTGAAAATTTTACAAAAGAAATCTAACTTAATGAAATTTATCAGATTTTTCAATCAAATGAAATCAAATGCATGTGTTTGGATTCAAATACAAGTCATCATTGCATATCAAGTTAAAATTGTTCAGTTTCAATCCCTTTATTAAATCTATTTGGTGTGCTTAGCATGCGAAATATGATTAGCTTCAAGCATATGCAATTCTAAAAACATATACGAATACGTTGCTCTACTCACACTATTTGTCCAAAATCAGGATTTTCACAAATTTACAGGTTTATTGCGACTTTGTATTTTCCCAAAGTTTCAAGAGATGTGTGCTCATTGGCAGCTTTTCTTTTGTGCTCACTGACATCTTTTAATTTTGTGCACATTGGCATCTTTTAATCAAAAAGTTTAGTAAGAATAAGATACATCGTTAAACATGACTTTCTATCCGGTTCTATAGCAGGATTTGGGTCAGCATATCCCAGACCAGTTGGTCTTAGGTGCTAGGTGACAAGCACCCCTTGGAACTTAATTTCCCAAACTAGAAAGGCCACATCGATATATCTTAAACCCATTTGTACCAGTAGAACATGGCTTTCTATCTGGTTCTATTGCAGGATTTGGGTCAGCCGATCCCAGACCAGTTGATCTTAGGGACTAGGTGACTAGCACCCCTTAGGACTTAATCTCCCAAACCAGAAAGGCCACAGGTACAAACTTTCAAACTAAATGATTTTATATATATTTATATTTCATCTCAATCACTTGGTACTAAAATGTAGTACTTCCCCCATATTTTTGTTTCCATCCAACATTCTGACATTTAGACTTTTTGAACATTATATTCTATATAAGTCTAAATTTACATAACATTGAGCATTCAGTATAATTTCATTCATGTTTTGCTTACCTTTTGATTTATTTCAGAAGTGAAAGTTGAAACAAATATAGCTCATATAATACAACATACTTGTAAAATCACTCTTTGACACACATTTTATTCATTGAATGAAAATTAAAAAAAATCATATCATTGAATTAAATTTGATAAGATTCAAGCATTCAAAGCAATAGAAATAAACATAATGCAATGTTACCTTTCATCACTTGTTCCTTGAAACATAAAAATATGACAGTTAAGGATATCACCTGAGAAATATGAGTTCTAAACTGATTTGTTTAGAAGTCTTAGTCTCTGAAGTACGGGTCCTGAACTGAATTATTCAGAAGCCATTTTCATTTAAGTACGGGTTTTGAACTGATATGTTCAAAAACCTAAAACGTTGAATCACGGGTTTCGAACATTATCTTGAAACAATCAGATCAAATTTTGAGTCAATACTTCCTCTGAAATCAAGATAATCCTGCAAAATCAAGAGATTTTGGTAATCATCTACGATGATTCCTCATTAGTTATCAAAAATCCAAATTCTGAGTAGTATAGTCAGAAGTCTGAGACTTGTTCAAAATTCCAAGTAAGGTAATCCACACAACTCCAAACTTGGTGTTAAGTTATTATAATTAAGGAGATACCATTACTAGCCGATTTAGTAAGGTAATCCATCCGATTTCTACACTAAATCAATTAGGAAGAACACACAGACCCCATTTCTTTTCTTTCCACTGATAAACATAAGATTCAGACTCCACCACTCCAACTTCTGATTAGATTACCAAGGAGAAAGAGATGAAGATTTCCTTGAGAATGATGATTCCACACACAATTTTGGAGAAATCCCATTCGTCTTGACTCCATGATGATCTTTACACCCACCAATCGCACCTTAGCCGCACACAATGTTTTTGATGAAATCAGGGATACTAGGGTTTAATTCTTATTTATACCCATCACACTTGAACACTAAAATTTCGCTTATCACACTTTGACCACTGAACTTCATTTTATTTTATTACACCCTAAACTGGGTTATTACAATGATTTTGTGCTGACACTTAAATGTATGGCCATACTCAGACTGAATTGATATTGAATCAATTTTTCAGTCTATTTTAGGTCACCACAAATCTCTATTGAGAAATATAATATTGAACGGTCTGAAGATTGACAATATACCATGTCTTCTATTCATATGGATATCTAGAACAAAAGGATAATTGATCACTTACCTATAGGACTGTTTCATACCTTCTGGTTTTGATTACAGAAATAGTGTCTTAAATGACACACGTGTGCCATTATATAGTTATCGTGTCAAGTGCAAGTGGGAGTCTGTTGGAGATATGCCTATTGACACAAAATAATTAATTATTAGCATTATCCTATTCGGTCGCACACAAAGTCCAAACTAAAATTGCAAGAATTATATGGTTAAGGGGAAAGTTTGTTAAACATCATAAGTGATGGTTTAACTAGAAAATAGAGGAAACTTTGAGGGACCAATGTTGTAGAATGGAGGAGACACAAAAGTAAAAGTGTCATTATTTTGGTGAGGACCACACTCCATCTCTCTATTTTTTACAAAGCATAAACCGATTCCTCTATCAATCTCTCCTAGTTTTCGGTCAAAAACACACACATACAAGTGTGTGTTTTGCATGTGAAAGAAAAGGTATTTTTCTCTCAAAAAGGCTAACCATTCTCTCTCTAAAAGGTTATTTCTCTCAAAAGGTTTTGGTGAGAAGATCTCTTGCAAGCATTTGGAGCTTTGGGTGTGCACTTGATAGAGGGATTCTCCTTTGGATCCTCCTTTGGATCCTCCAAAGTCATCAAGGGTATGTTTTTTTTAAACTTCCTCTTTTATGTTGCTAGTAACTCTTGTACAATGGATCCTCTCTTAGAAGAAGAAGTTCATTTTTTATTATAAGCTTCCATTCCATGTTTATGTTTGGTATCTCTTCTTCTTCCAACAACTCCAAATCTGTTGCTTTCTTCTTTCAAGCGTCGACCTCCCCAGAAAACACACAGGAACACCATTTTCAATTTCTTTCTAAAACTTAGAAAATGACTAAGCCATCACAAGATGACTCATCTAAACATGAGTCTCCTATTTCCCTTTTAAAACCCCAAGTAATGTCAATTAACAATTTAAACCCTTAACATTTATTGAAATTCATAACATAAAAAAAATTACAATGGTTATTACATTTATGATTTGTTCAGATGAACAAGTGTTAATCCAAGATCTATCAAGATTAGAGAAGAATTCTAGAGAGAGAGTGTAGACTGTAGAGAGAGAAAGTAGATCTTGATTCATAAGCTCTCAATATTACAAGATGTAAATTATGCTCTAAGTGATATGAAATTGTTCTCTCGAGTGTTACAAGATTACTCTAATCACATGCTTATATACCTAAGACTAACAAGGCATTAAGCTAAGTTTGACAACTCTAATTATAAAGACTTTGACTTTATACAATGACTTTGACTTTGACTTTCTATATTAAATCTTGAAGACATATTTGTCCTAACAATCTCCCCCTTGGATTCAAGATTCAAACATTCGAGAACAACAGTCTTCGGCTTCTTGAATCTTCAAAATCTTCGGTCTTTATCAAGGCTTGTCAAGGTCAAATTGTCACAAAATCTTTAGGCGGGGAACTGATGGAGATTTTCTTTCTTTAAAAGATATGGAGAATTTGTTTCTTCACACAAGGCACTTTGATACAATGTAGCGCAAATCTAAGAAAAAGAGATCTTCTTGAGAAACCAAGATGATCAATCGATTTTTCCTAAACTCTTGAAGAATTCTCCCCCTTTTTCTTTATTTGACTTGAGAACTTCAATCTTCAGTAAGGATATTCACCATATAGCACAAGTTTATGAAAAATAGATCACAAGATGATCAATCGATTTCTCTTAAACTCTTGAAGAAGAGAACTCCCCCTTTCCTTTCTTGAGACGAAGTCTTCTTTAAACATTTATCCCCCTGTCATGAAATCGAATCTTTGCCTTGAAAGCTTTGACATGAAATTGAACTAAACATTTATCCCCCTTTTTCGATGAAAGTGTGCATCATGATCATCGAAAACCTTCTTCAATTTCAGTTGCGTCTCTGATTCTCACTAACAATCTTCTCCTTAATGAATAACCTTGCTCCCCCTCAAAATAAAATTTTTGGAGCAATTTGTTTTCTCCCCCTGAAAACATGCATATATTTCATTACAATAAAGTATTTGAAATTTTATACAAGGAAAATAAAATTCATTGAACTACATTTTATAACTACTTACATTTGATCATTTGAAAACTTTACAAAAGAAATTCAACTTAATGAAATTTAACAGATTTATCAATCAAATGAAATCAAATGCATGTGTTTGGATTCAAATACCAGACATCATTGCATATCAAGTTAAAAATGTTCAGTTTCAACTCCTTTATTAAATCTATTTGGTGTGCTAGCATGCGAAATATGATCAGCAACAAGCATATGCAATTCTAAAACATATCAGAATACTCTGCTCTACTCACACTATTTGTCCAAAATCAGAATTTTCACAAATTTACAGGTTTATCGCGACTTTGTATTTTCCCCAAGTTTCAAGAGATGTGTGCTCATTGGCATCTTTTGATTTTGTGCACATTGGCATCTTTTGATTTTGTACTCATTGGCTTCTTTTGATTTTGTGCTCATTAGCATCTTTTGATTTTGTGCACATTGGCATCTTTTGAATTTGTGCTCATTGGCATCTTTTAATCACAAAGTTTATTAAGAATAAGATACACCGTTAAACATGGCTTTTATCTGGTTCTATAACAGGATTTGGGTCAGCGGATCCCAGACCAGTTGGCCTTAGGTGCTAGGTGACGAGCACCCCTTAGAACTTACTTTCCCAAATCAGAAAGGTCACATCGATATATCTTAAACCCATTTGTACCAGTAGAACATGGCTTTCTATCTGGTTCTATAGCAGGATTTGGGTCAGCCGATCCCAGACCAGTTGGTCTTAGGGACTAGGTGTCGAGCACCCCTTAGGACTTAATCTCCCAAACCAGAAAGGCCACAGGCACAAACTTTCAAACTAAATGATTAGATTTAAAACTTAGAGCATCTCAATCACTTGGTTCTAAAACATAGTGCTTTCCCCATATTTTCGTTTCCATCCATCATTCTAACAAAAAGGCTTTTTTTAGCATTATATTCTATATAAATCTAGAATCACATAATTTTGAGCATTCAGCATAATTTCATTCATGTTTTGTTAACCTTTCGATTTATTTCAGAAGTGAAATATGAAACAGATGTAACTCAGAAAATACAAAAACGCTTGTAAAATCACCCTTGACACACATTTCATTCATTGAATGAAAGTTGAAAAAATTTCACTTCATTGAATTAAATTTGTAAAGATTCAAACTTTCAAAGCAGTAGAGATAAAACATAATGCAATGCTACCTTTCACCACTTGTTCCTTGAATTGAAAGATGTGACAGTTAAGAATATCACCTGATAAGTATGAGTTCTAAACTGATTTGTTTAGAAGTCTTAGTCTTTGAAGTACGGGTCCTGAACTGAATTGTTCAGAAGTCATCGTCGTTGAAGCACGGGTCCTGAACTGATGTATTCAGAAACCAAAAACTTTGAAATCCGGGTTCTAAACTGATGTGTTTAGAAACCAATTCTCTTTACTCCCCCTTAATGGCACAAATAATCTTCTTCCAAGAGTTCAACGCTTTGCTTCTAAATCTGTAAAAAACAGATTAAGTAGATTTTGGTACCCAACGTGTCTTGGGTCCTGGCTTGTTAAGCGGAGCTCTATAAGAAGGAAAATGATAAGTACCATACCAATATTGAACATTATCATTTTTAATAAAATCATTAGTACCACAATAAGAACAACAAAAATTCTTTTGTGCTAACCTGATTAAATTATTTGCAGAGTATAATGAATCAGGTTTAGCAAAAGATTTACCTTTCAGGTTAGTGTTCTTGTTGGGAACAGATGATTTTGGTACATCTTTTTCAGGAATTGTACCTTTTACTCTCCATTGCATGTTGACTTTCTTATATGTAGGAAGATCAGCAGATTGAAATTTGGAAGAATTATCCACTTAATGATCATAGAAAAGATTAGATGGTCGAATCGGACTTTCTGAATAGCTTTTGGATTTGTTGAGAGACTTCACTTTATCAAATAAGCCATTCCATTTCTTGGTCATCAAATCAAGCTTCTTCTGAATGTCACAATTGACTCTCTTCTCTTTCATGATATCAGTTGATAACACTGCCAAATTCTTTGTTAGCTTTCGTATTTCTTGCTGAAATATCTTCCTCTCTTTAGAAAATTCGTCTTTAACGCACTTAGCTTGAAAGTCAGCTTTCTTCATATTTTCTAGCTCATGACTTTCCTTATCTAGCTCTTGTCTTTCCTTTTCTAAATCCTTTTGAAGATCAGAAATTTTCTTTGACAGTTTCGCATTCTTCGCTTCAAAGCTTTTCCTTTCTTTTTCATACTCGACCCTTTCCTTCTCCAATTTTTCTTTTTCCAGAAATAAAACTTTCTCAAAATCTGCATTTTGTTTAGAAAGTTTTATGCATCTGAGTTCAAGGGCTTTCTTTTCTTCATTTCCTTTCTTCTCAGAAATTGAAGTCTTTTCAAGTTCAGAAACTTTCTGAGAGAGAGAAACTCTTTCGTTTCCGTGGTTTTCTCTTTCCTCTTTTAGTAACTTTTCTGTGTCAGACAATCTCTTTGTAAGCTCTATAACCTTTTCCTTTAGTTTATCATTTTCAGCATCTGATGATTTCTGTTCCGCATCCTCCTTTTCAACTTTCTTTTCTTCTTCCTTTCTCTTAAAAGCAACTTCAGATCCAAACATTTGCTTTGATAACTCGTTCCACATCTGCATTAGGTTTTGTTTGAAACATTCAACGCGTTTGAAGATGTGTTGCGGAAGTTTGTAAAGTGCGAAGATCAAGTTGGATGAAGCCTCCTTGTCGGCATTCATTGTTTTAATCTCTTCTTGAGTAAGGTCATTCTCCATTTTATATCTGATCATTGGACCTTCGGAGAAAGATTTTATCATATTTTCACCATTTTCTTTACTTTCAATAAAATCAACGAACGAGACTCTCCATCGTTCAAAATCAGATTCTTTGAACAGCACTGGAAGCCGCTTCATGTTTGAAGAATTAATCTGAAAAACTCAAACAATTAACAACTAGTAAAAACTCGAGAAAAAAAATTTCTAAGACAAAAATTCGCAACAGGAAGAAACGAGAAGTAAGAAACTCGCAAGCAAAGGTAGCGAGAAGTAAGAATTTCGCAGGCAAAGGTTGCGAAAAGTAGACTTGGGCTTAGAATGGGAATCTGAAGGATTACTTTTCGCAAAAGAAGGTTGCGAAAAGTACAAAACTCGCAACAGAAGGTTGCGAAATACTTCACAACTCACAACAGTTAGTTGCGAAAAGTTTCAAACCTCGCGACAGATGGTTGCGAAAAGCTTGGCGCAAAGTTCACTTAGAAAAAAAAAATTAAACTCTGAAACTTTTCTGAAAGTAGTGCAATTCGGTAGGAAGCAAGCAAGTAAGTAGCTTAAACTAATTAAGCAAGCAAATAAGTAGGTGAAATTAATTCGAAACAAGCAAGCATGTAGGTGAAATTAATTCGAAGCAAGCAAGCATGTAGCTGAAAAAAAAATTAAGTAAGAATCTCGCAATAGGCACTTGCGCAATTCTTATTCTGTTGGTTGCGCAAAAACTGAGATCTTGATGAACAAATTAATTGTATGCCGTGATTGTTGAATTCTAAGCTCACACACACAAAGCTTATTGGTGATGTTTGTAGTGGAGTTCAATGCTATGGGAGCCTGTTATTGGTGATGTTCAATTGATTCCAAGTTCAACCAAAAGGACAAGAAATCACCCAATTCATCAGATCGTTGGTGATGTTTGTAGTGGAGTGATAACAGATCTGCTACAGCAAAGGAGTGTCTTTTTGTAAGTTTTCTTAAGGGCCATAGAACCAAAGAAGAGTTCTGAAGCCTTGCAAGATCCACATTGGATCATAGCCATGAAAGATGAACTTTTACAGTTCACAAGGAACAAGGTTTGGAGGCTTATTCATTGACCAAAAGGAAAATCAACAATTGGAACGAAATGGGTCTTTAGGAATAAAAAGTATGAAGCAGGTATTGTGGTAAGAAACAAGGCCATGCTGGTTGCAAAAGGATACTCTCAACAAGAAGGCATTGATTATGATGAAACTTTTGCCCTAGGAGCCAGAATTGAAGCAATAAAAATCTTTCAAGCTTATGCAGCACATAAAAACTTCAAGGTATTCCAGATGGATGTTAAACCAACATTCTTGAATGTAGTTCTGAACAAAGAAGTTTATGTGAATCAACTAGAGGTTAATAGGTCATGAGTTTCTAGATCATGTGTATATCATAGATAAAGCTTTGTATGGTTTATAACAGGCTCCCATAGCATGGTATGATACCTTAACATAGTACTTGTTAGAATCAGGCTTTGAGAAACGTACAATTGATACAACTCTTTTTATGAAAAAGGAAGGTGATGATCTTATCTTGATACAAATCTATATGAATGACGTTATTTTTAGTTCTCCTAATCCATAATTTTGTAAGGAGTTTTTAGAGATTATTAAATCAAAATTTGAGAGGAGTACGATGGGTGATGTGAATTTCTTTATAGGGGTTCAAGTAAAACAATTGTATGATGGAATTTTCATAAACCAATCAAAATACATCAAAGAGTTACTGAAAAAAAGTTTAAAATATTTGATTGTGCTTCTATAAAGACACCAATGGCCACTAATATCAACTTGGATGTAGATGTTTCTGGTACATCTGTTGATCACAAGATATATAGGGGAATGATTGGTTCTTTACTTTATCTAACTGCAAGTAGACCAGACATAATGTTTGCTACATGTTTTTGTGCAACATTTCAAGCAAATCCAAAAGAATCATATCTGCTTGATGTGAAAAGAATCTCATGATATCTTAAAGGGACTCATATCTGGGCCTTTGGTATCCTAAAGATTCTAGTTTTACACTAACAACCTTTACAGATGCAGACCATGTTGGAAGAAGATTAGACAGAAAAAGTACATTAGGAGCATGTCACTTTCTAGGGGATAAGATTGTCAGTTGGGCTTCAAGGAAGCAGAATTTTGTTTCAACCTCTACAGCAAAAGCTGAGTATGTAGTTGCAGCTTCATGTTGTTCTCAAGTGTTACGGATGAAAACACAACTCTGGACTATGGTTATAAACTTAACAAGATTCCAATCTATTGTGACTATGAAAGTGCAATTGCTATCACTGAGAATCCAGTTCAACACTCCAAAAATCAAACATATAGCCATCAGATATCACATCATAAAGGATCATGTGGAGAAAGGAACCATTGAGATGCACTTTATTCATACAAAACATCAACTTGCTGACTTGTTCACACAACCTCTTAATCAAAAAAAGTATAATTTCCTTATTAGCATGTTAGGTATGCTTAATCTGATTAATTGAAAGTGTCTTTGGGGATTTGGAGTTAGTTGATTTTAAATTTCTTCAGATTCTGATTTGAATTTTTTTCTAAGTTAAAAATTTGGACAAGCAAGTCAGATTTCTGGTCAAGCAAATCACATTTCTGGACAAGAAAGTCAGAATTCTGGATAAGCAAGTCAGAACTATGGTCAAGCTTTTCAGATTTCAAAAGTAAAACAAATCAGATTTTTTGAAAATTTTCTATGTTCAAATTTTATTAACGTTGTTCAGAATTCTGGATAATCTATTCAGAATCATATTAACTTTGATTGATCATTACTCTGATTTAGTAATTAAGCATTTTTATTTTTGTTTCTTTCATATGATCAGTTTAATATTTCATCTATTTGAGATCTAACATGTGTTTGGGAGTTTATATGCATTTTCTGGGGAGGGCATCTCATCTGAACATTCAGAATTCATCATTCAGAAAATAAGTTCAACATTTTGAGTCTATCTAATGGTCTGTGTTATGAATCTACATCTTTGATTACTTTTAAGAAGGACAACTTGTAAGTGATAAAATATGTTTTCAATTGTTCGAACCACATATATGCTTCTTAAATGATTTACAGAAGAAGTTGGATTTTAAATGATACTCATTCAATCAGAATCAAGTATTCTGATCACATAGTTCTAAATCTTACTATTAACATTCAGAATCTGATCGTGTGTATTAAGAATTATAACTTGCGTTTTAATTCTTCTTATCTGATGGTTATTTATTATTGAGGCAATATACACCACGTGTCAACTTCTTACTAGATTTGTTATTGCCACGTCTCAAATGTATTAATCTTTGGTGGTAATACACAACGTTTGTTACCGTTAAACATCATTGATTTCTGCCTTTTTGGCCACGTGTTGTCATTAACATCGATTAATTTGTTTTAGCTTAAAACGTATCTATATATTTTTTCATATAGATAACATTCAAATTTTCAAAACCCTAACATTCTGAAATCGTCTTCAAGCTTACATACACTTGGGTTCTTTGCTTCTGTATTCTTGTTCTTCCCTGATTTTCGAAAACGTCTGGAGTTGTTAAGAGCAAAACCAAATCACTTCACACAGCCAAAACCTTGATGGAGAGTTCATATGATTCTGACAATGAGGTATCTATGCCTATTCGAAGATCATCCCAAGCTGTATCTGACAGAACCATTAGATTTGGAGAGATTCCCATTTTAACCCTACCTAAAAACCAGCCCAAAGAAACCAACCCATTGAAAATCAACCCAATGAAGTCGAACTGAAATCAACAGAGGATGTAAACCTGCAAGAATCACAAGGGGAGTCTGGAGGTGACAATGTTGTTGAGAGGCATAATCAAAGTGCCATTTAATCTGTTGCTTCCACTAGGACAGAATTGAATAAGGAGGTGGTGCCTGAGGATGAATAGTAGAAGGTGTTGGAAAATAGTTGTATTCTGAATTTGGACTACAACAGGTTTAAGGAAGATCATAAGATTGTACTAGAACTGTTGAAACACCATCCTTTCAAGAAATGGTTTACTCTACATAAACAAGTACCTATGCAATACTTACAACAGTGGTGGGCACATTTAGAATTGAAAGGGAATGAATTCACATGAAACATTGGGGGTGTGCAACTAACACTGAGTATTTCTACACTTAAAGCCTTATTGAGACTTCTATAGAAGAATGAGAATAAAGGCATAAATGATTTTGATGATGACCCTACATCAGAAGAAATGTTTGCTGATTTCAAGAAGCTTGGTTATGTGGAGGATCTGAAAAAACCTTAGTGCTTTCAAAAGGAATAAATTGCCTCCAGTTTTGTACTGTTTGTTCACCATAATCAACAAGTGTTTATCTGGGAAGCATAGTTCACCAAAGGATCAAGACAGATACTTTAGATTTTCCATGGGATTGTGAAGAATAGACATTACAATTATGCATCTCTGCTTTGGGAAGATATGAAGAACACATTTCGAGAGGAATCATAAAGCTTTGACAGGCAAAACCAAGGAGAAACTGACAACAATTTGGATGTGGAAAGGATTGACAGGCTAAAGTTATTAATGTTAGGCCCACGATTTTTGGACCTCATATGGGATGGTTTATGTTTCGGCGTCACTTGGGTTATGTTGGTATGGTCCAAAAGAATAAAGAAGGAAAAGATGGACGAATTAAAGGGAAATGATATTGTTATGAGAAAAAGAAAATGGACTGAGGGATTAGTTTGGGCCCAACAGGCTAAGGAAGGAGTTAAAAGGGTCTGGGCTATCTCTAATTCTCGGTTGGAAAGCTTACTGGATCGCGATGCTTTTTGGGCCAATGATTATGGAAACAACAGGGACATGAAGTTTAATTTTTGGACCGGAGTTAAAGGAAACTATCATGACAAATGGGCTGCTTTTTGTGGCTGGTGTTACTTGAAGATGGAAAGGTCCAAGAGTTATTTTGAGATTATTTGGTTATTATATAATTGTAATTGGGTCCTTCCCTCGATT
This sequence comes from Saussurea involucrata, assembly GCA_033807775.1. NCBI lineage: Eukaryota > Viridiplantae > Streptophyta > Magnoliopsida > Asterales > Asteraceae > Saussurea > Saussurea involucrata. Next base: position 91,587,486 of record CM066314.1, read on the forward strand.
ATTGGATTTAGAGTTAGACCCAAGTTATCGGTCCTTCCCAAACACTTTCTAGGATGTTGTGTAAACTTGGGGTATGCCCCTCGTATTTTGTTAGTTCCGTATGTTTTTTTTTGAATAAATTTTGTCCTAGGGGTTCCGTCCCCTTTTTCCAAAAAAAAGGAGAAACCATTGACATACATTCCTTATCAGAGATATTGGCAGATTTGTATATGGAGAGCAATGAAGGACTTTCCTCAGATACCAAGGAGATCAGAAAAAGAACTTGCACTAGAATTCTATATGGGTACTTTAGCTTCCTCTGCTTCTTTACATAAATTTCCAAATCATAGAGTTTTGTACAAACATCTTAGGTCATATATTCCAAGGGAAAGTGTAGAGATTGTTCCCACAATCTAGCAAATATGATCAATCAATGTAGAGAGAATCTAGAGAGAGAACTAGTCATTCATATATTGAAAGTGTAAGGTACAAATGACTCAAAAGCTTATGAAATATTACAAAAGGACTTCCTTATATAGTAGGGCAAGGACAAGTCCATGCCTCTACTTGGAAGTTACATATGAAAGCAATACTGTCTTGATAACTACAAAAGTGATCTAACAGAAAGTGAGATTCTAAAAGAATATTGCACCTTCATGGGAATTAAAGAACCTCAAATCCCTACCCAAGAGGAAAACTAGAGTGTTAGAGGTGAGGGGTTCAATCAAGAAAGATAGGGGAGGGTGTTCAAGGAGATGAACAACCTCAGAGTACTGAGTAGGAAAATTCAGAGAGGATGTGTAGTGGTGAGCTTAAAAAATAGACAGAGAGAATGTCACCAGAACCCGAAAAACAGAGAGGGTTCTGATTCAACCACTTTAAGCTGGGCACCCACATCTACTATTGCTCTACACTCTTTGGTGGCCAATATTGAAAAAGGCAGTAAGCCCATGCGAAATCTTGAATTTACCCGATCCACCCACTCACCATCTTTTGAAGAAGATGTTTCAATTTCACTTGAGGAAGCAACACATACACTATTGGGTTTTCAGTTGGAAAATGCCAATATTGAAATAGAAAGAAATCTGCCGCACTCTCAAACTTCATTGTTGCACATAGAGTCTGATTGGCATGTTGAGTCACAACATGACTTTCACGTTGAGCCTAACATTCCTTTGAACATAAGCAATAGCAAACATGGAATTAGTTTTCATGTCATAACATCCATAGACATTCCATCGGTTGGTTGTCAAGGATTGGATGGAAGACCTGGGAGTTGAATATCCCAAAAGTCTCCATATCAAGCACATCCTTTGTGCTAGGTTACTTTGTGATACCTACAGGCCAACCCTTCTATGAGGGATTGACAGCTGGATCCTTTGTAGATACAGGGTACCTGAGGGATTTGTTTCTCTGAATGACATGGATTCTTTCAAAACTCATTTCTCTTATGAATTTGAAAAGATTCAGAACAAATTCAAGGAATTGACGGATGGTACTTACACAATGTCATTGGAGCAAAAAGTTGACAGTTTGGAAGGGGAGGTGAAAGCCTTAAAAAGACAAGTGAATAAGTTGAAAGTCAAACTAGATGATAGATTGGCAAAAGTTGATAATTATGTTGGTGATTAAAAGGAGGAAGTTGTTAAAAAAAACTCAATCTGAGTTTACTAAGTTTCAGGATGCAATGATGAATAATACCGAGTTGATGAAGGAAACCCCGCTCAAAGCCTTTGCTTCATATGTTCATGTAGATCCCAAATTGATCAGGTAACAACGAAACGATTAATCTTATTGAATGATTCAAGATAGTTACAAGTATTAGAATGATATTCTCAACTATCTCTCTCTCAACTATTAAGCTCATAAACTAAAAGTGATTAATCTTAACCTAATTTCTAAAGGAAACAACCCTTATATACTTGGACCTATTACAACCAAGGCCCAAGCCCATTAGGGTAAAATAAGCTCAATTAACACAATTAAGGCGTTTAGAATAATTAATTAATCTAATTAAGCTCTATATAATTCTTTATAAATCTTTCTAATATGTAGGACATTTATGGTCCTAACAATCTCCCCCTAAAGATATATAAAGAAAAATCGGTCTTGAAACCTGTTGGTTCCCGTTTTGCTTATACAAGATTGTCAGATCTATTAGTTCGAATTTATGTTTGATGCGGAAGCGTATTTGAAGAACTAACAGATATGTTTGATAGATTTAGAACACACACTATCAAATAAACAGTGAAGAGAATAGATTTATAGCACAAAGACCCACTGTATTTAATATATCAAGAACACTTAGTACAGATTTGACGATAATTGAGTGTAAGTGTTTTGTGTTGTGTGTTAAGTGATTGTGTAAACTTGTAAAGTGTAAAAACGGTGATTCTTAGGAAAAACTCAACATGAGTCTTCCTTTTATACTACTACAAAACATCTATTCTAGACAAGAGAGACTGTTGCTACAAGAAAGAAGAGATGGTATGAACAGTTGGAAAACTGCAAGCATTAAATGTCGCAGACGTCTATGTTGTACTAAGCCCTATTGAGCCCACTCAGAGTTTGACACGTGTTGAAGTTGGACAGGGCATGCTACCATACAAGTTGATGAACAGATCCTGGAACAGTAGCAAGATATTTCTTTAACAGTGGTAAGATATTATAAGTATCTTAAGTCTTCAGTGAGGACAACAGAGGCTCTGTAATGTGTTCTAAAATTTCTGCGGTCTGGTCCTTTCTAGAGTAGTCTTCACTGTGTTCCTTGTCTTCTGAAGTTGTCTGCAGAGGCTCTGTTATTGGTGACAGAGGTTCTGAGGTCTTGATCTTCTGTAGCGTTCTTCTGTAGTTTCTTCGGTCTTTGATCACTCTTGATCAAACCTTCCTTTGCTTCTTCTTAGATGCCCGGCAGAGCTTCTGTTGCACTCAGCAGAGCTTCTGTAGAAGTTCTTCTGTACTTGGCCATTTTTCAATACTTCTAATGTTTCAGAATATTTGAGCTAACAATCTCCCCCTAAGTATTGAAAAATAAATTTTGACTTTTTAGGCTAAGTTAAGATAGACAGAGGTTAAACAATACCTCAGAAGATTATTTCTTTCATTTGGAATTTATGCCAGAGGCATTTACATTTGAGTACATTAAATGAACAGAAATAAAACGTTGACAGAGGTTCTTTGAAGAGACTCAGATTTTTGCATTTGGGAAGTCGTCGAACTTTCTGTTGTCTTTTCCTACTTCCTTGAGTTCTTCATAGAATTTGAGGCAGAGATTTCTTAAGCCTAGTGTAGCATCAATCTCTTTGATCATCATCAGAGCAGATTCTTCATCCATAAGCTCTGTTGCTTTGTTCTCCTCTAGTATTTTTCTGAACATGTTCAGAGTACGGTTTGTGTACTTCTGACAGTCCATTGTCATAAACAGTTTAAGTTGATCAGCAGGATTCTTGAATACTAACCCGTACCTTGGAGTTTTGATGATCGAATTGTGTATGGCATTGGGTGGGCAGAAATCCTCTGGTGGTCTGATGCTTAGAGTAGTCACGCCTAGATCGATGGCTAGTTGAAAGTCGAGCATGCTGTAGATTAGGAGCTTTTCATGCATTGCCTTTCTGAGAACTCGATAAGATCTTTGGTGGCAGTCGTCATTGAAGTTGTCTTTCGTCCATTGCAGAAGGTCAGGTAAGTCATAGGGATTGAGGTTTCGGATATCAGTATCAGAGAATTGATTCTCTGATCTGTCAGACCCTTTGACTTTCCAGATTGTATACATCGTATGAGGATAGGTTCTCATTTTAGAGTATCTACAATAGATTACCTTCTTTATCTTGTGAATGGAGTAAACTTGATTGACCGGTTTTGACTTTGTAGAGGTGAAGATGGCATCGAATTCTTCTCTTAGCTTCTGATCTCGGACATGAGCTGGCAGATCGCTCTGGAAGTGCTGTCTGTAGAGATAACTGTAAACATGCTCTTCCATTTGTTCAATGGTTGGAGTAGTTCTTGGAATTGGTCTCCTTAGCTTATCCATTTGTCGAGTGATGTCTGCTACTTTACCTTCTGTTACCTTAGCTGTGGGATCCAGGGTTGGGTTTTCTGACAGAGGTTTCAAGTTGAATGCCAAGTCTTCCTCTTCGGGTTTAGGAGTGATGAAGGCATTAAAGGCACCTTTCATCAACTTCTCTGTAGCAACTGGCATCTTCTTCTTTGGCTCTTCTTCTGTCATTATTCCCTTGCCTTTATCTTTTGGTTTTGAGGTTTCAGAGGTTGGGTTTTGGATTTGTGTGGGTGGCACCTCTGTAGATTTGACAATTAGAGGTTCTGTGGGTTTTGGGGTTGGATGCTCTGATGTTTTGGTTGTTGCCTCTAAAGGTTTTGATACTTCGGGTTGTGAGGTCTCTGTTGGTGAGGAGTCTTCGGGTTTTGGAGGTGGAATGTCAAAACGCTTTGCTGATTGAAAAGCAGATACAAATTCCATTCTGCGAAGAATGAACTCTGCAGAGCGTTTTGGTCTTTGGGGTTTTCGAGCTATGGTTTTGACTCTAGTTTTGCACAGGATTGGTTGTGGGGTTGGTGTTGGTTCTTTAGGTGAGGGTGGAGTTTGTTCTGTGGATGAGGATGCAAGAGTGATTACCTTAGGTTCTGTGGTTGGTGTATCCTCTGCTGAGATAGAGGTGTTTTGCCTCTGTTGAGTTCCTTGTTTTTTCTTCGAGGTTTCTGTTGTAGAGGGTTCTGCAGTTTTCTCTGTAGTTTTTGTAGAAGCCGCCTCTGTTGTTTCCTTTGTTCTCTCCCCCTCAGGATGACCAGATGCACCATCATCAGGATCATCCTGCCTTCTTTTAACAGCAACTTCTGTTCTGCAGGTGTCTTGAGTTGCTTGCCTTGCTGCTTGTTTCTTCATTGTTTCAAGGTAGATTGCGATCGAAGTCTTGAAGGCTGTGGTTGCTCTTTTCTCGAATTCTGCAGCAGTTGTTTTGGCAATGTCAGTGGCAGAGGTGGTTGCAGCAGCAGCAGAAGCTTCTATATGTGACTTTATTTCTGCAAGGGCTGTTTTAACCTCTGTGGATAAGGTATCCACTTTGGTATTTAATCCTTTAAGCGCACCTGTAGTTGTTTCTGTAAAAGTTTTGAATGAGCTTTGCAACTTATTCAATGTTTGAGTTACAGAGGTTACAAAGACTTGGAACTCATTCTTCGTAACATGTTCCTCTTGGGTAACCTTTGGAGGAACAACCCCTTCTCCAGAGTGAGTCCCTGTTCCTGGGACACCTTCTTTCATTCCTGTTTGATCGTTGAGAATGGAAGGATTTCCTTCTGATCTTCGAGAAGAAACAAGAGTTTCAGTCTCTACAGAAGTTCTGTGAAGAACAGTGTCCAAATACACTCCAGAGGTGGGTATCGGAATGTCCTTCTTTTGACTTGGAGACTTGTCTAGAGTCTCTTCGTCTTTGTGCTTACTACTTCTCTCTGAAAGAAGTTTTGGCCCTATATAGTGCGTGGCAGAGGAAACAAATTCCTCTGTTGGGTGTTCTAGTGTGATCTGGGGCGATTGATCACGAACTAAAGGTGAGTATCTTTGAGGAGACTCCCTAGGAATGGATTCCCCGGTTTTTGTGGGCGCAGAAGTCGAAAAAGTGACTTCTGGCTGGTTGGGTTGGGTTTGGATCGAGCTGTGCTGCTCTATTTCAATAACTCCTTCTGCAGCTAGACCTGCGGAGTTAGATGTGTGTGTTGCACTGGGAGGGGGTGAGGGATGTGTGCCTTCTTCATCTTCGGCATCTTTTTCTTTTTCATTTTCTTTTCCTCCAGAAGTTTCTACCCTATCCTCTAACCTGTTTTCAGTAATTTTACCTATTTGGACCTCTTCTTCTGCAGTTTCTTGTCTTGGCAGAAGTGAATCAAGACTCTCTGTGATTGTATGGGTTTGCAGAGGTGAAGGTTGAGGTTGTTCTTTTTCGATTCCTTCTGTAATTGATTGCAGAGGAGAAGAAAGTTTCTTCTTCTTTGATTTCCTTTTCTTTGGCTTAGGTGCCCCCTCCTCTGTAGATTTTGACTTTCTTTTTCTTTTGGAAGAGGGAGGGGCAGAGGGACCTTGGGTTTGTGGTGGTGATGAGGGTTTTGTGGGATGTTCAGTGGGTGGAGAAGATGGTTCTGCAGTGGGTTTTTGGATAGCTGAAGCAGAGGCAAGTAGTTCCTCTGTAGGGGTCTTGGTTTTCTTTCCCTTTTTCCTCTTCTTCTCTTTAGATCCCTCAGAAGACTTCCTCTTTGAAGGATAAAGGTCTTTCCTTATATCTCTGAAGTTCTTCTGGTTGGCCTTGTGTTTAGCCAACTTTATCTTCCATTCTTCCTCTGTTAGTCTTTCTACAACACTACCTCCTATGGGTATTCCTATACGCGGGGGTGTTACAGAACTGGGTTCAGGAGTTCTGTAAACGCGGGTGTACTCACTAACTAGTTCTTCATTAATAGCATAACCTAACATTACCTTTGACAGTGGCCTGCTGTGTGGGTAGCCGTCCTCATGTTCTGTAGGGGTGTTTTTGGACATAGGAAATTGCTTAGGTTTGGGACCGTCCATTGGCCATTTTTGGATAAGGAGTAGGGGTTCGAAAAGTACACTGAGGATTCGCTGGAACTGCAGAGGGGGCAACCAGTTGTGATCAGATATTTTGGCTTTCTGGGAGGCAATTTTGCGATCGATGGTGTTGATGATCTCTTGCATCATTATGGTGGCATAATCTAGTGGTAGATCATAGTACACACCATACATGATTGAGAGAATTTGAGGTGATCTTTGATCGATGCTCCCGATTTTTCCAGTGAGGCAACGATTTAGGATGGAGAATAAGGTATTCCACAGAGGGGGTAGTCTTGCTCTGCGGAAATCGTTCCTCTTTTTCAACTGTTGGTTGTACCCTAACATTTGCAAAAAGTCGACAAGTTCTTCATTTGTTGGTTGGGGGGCATACTTTTTGATTTCCATGAGTCCTCTTGTTGGAAGGCCAAATTCTAATGAGAACATGGTGCGGTTGAACATTAGTTCAAGACTCTTACTTTGGTCAGGCTTAGAGATATAGCCTCTTATCAAATCGGTGTCAGCGTCATAACGGCAAGATTGCCAAAACTGATGTAGGTAACGTACAGGTAATTGTTCAACGGTTTTGCTAAGAAGAGGGTAAAGAAAGTGGTTCTCTAGGATGTTTAGCAGGATGGCATGTTCTTTACCAAAAGCCGTAGGAGAAGGAACAAGATAACAATTGTTCGATTTAATGGGAAGGGTTTGCTCGAAATGGTCATTAGAGAAAAATTGTTGCAGGTAGGTAGTGGGTACAAAGGATGCCTCGTCGCCGGAGTCATGTCTGTTGGTATCGGCGGCATTATGTGAGTTGTGGGAGTGCTCAGAATGTACTGGAGAGAGTGGTGGAGAGTTCATCGGTGAAACGTGTGTAGCTTTGGAACTGGAAGCCATTTGTAAGTTTGAAAGTTCTAGGTTTTGAGAAAGAAATAAGCAAGTTCGCCGGAGAAGAATGAGAGAATAGTAAAGTTTTGAAAGTTATTTTAACTTAGGTTTTATACTGTGGTAACGGGTAGAATTTGGAACGGTGAAAATGTGAGAAAGTTAATAAAATTTGAGGTCCGCACTCGAGTTCATTTGGCGTGGAGCAAGTTTCCAGGACGACGTTATATGTACGTCAATGAAAACTCGACATGTCAATAGTGTCAGTGATGACGAGACGTCTTAGGCGGCCATATTAAATTAAAAGCGTGTGGGTTTAAATTTTCACCACAGAAAAGTTACCGTTAAAAAATTACCGTTACAGAAGTTCCTAAGTGAAAATCTTTACAGAATCTCTGTGGGTACAGAAGCTCTGTGATTTTGAAAAACTTTTATCTCTGTAGATTGTATCTTATGAAAATTTGTTTGAAAAAATGCAAGGAGAGGATCGATAAATCTTTAGTAGAGAAATAGTCCTACAGAGGTTTTTGGAACTCTGCCAGAGCTAGCAGAGGCTCTGTTACAGGAAATTTCTAATAACTAATAATTTATAAACATTTTTGATCATCCAAGTTTTTGATCAGATTTAACAATGTATTTAGGACCTATTTGAAAGTTGGTGTCCTAGAAAATTGTAAATCTCAAAGATTTTGTGCAGCAGAAGTCTTTTGAAAGATTTGAGTGATCTACAGAGGTTCTTTGGATGAAAGTAATCTGTAGCTTAAGACTCTTGTAGCAATGTGCGTGCAATTGGTTTCCGAGATGACATTCCAAAAGATCGATAGAGGTTAAATTTACGATCATAGAGCATATTTCTGGCAGAGCCTCTGTTGAGCTCAGCAGAGGCTCTATGACCTCAAATTTCTCATAACTCAAATTTTATGAAACTTTTTGATCTTTTGATTTTTGAAATGTTATTCACAGTATATTTAGGACATATTTGACAATTTTTGTCCTAGAAAAACTGTTTTCAAAAACCTAAAAGTACGAGATACCAACCTTTTGTTCTTTTAGTTTGGCGAGTGTGATTTCTTCTGTCGCGTTATTAGCTCCCCCTTGACTTATAAATCTCTGTAGATTCAGCAAGGTCTCCTTTTTCGCTCCCCCTTGATCTAACAACCTCTGTAGATCAAGTGTCTTCTTCTGCTCCCCCTTGACCTATGCTTGGTTCAGAATAAGATAAGTTGTGCACATGACATAGGTCAAGATCATCAGAGGTTCTGTGAAGGTTGTCAGAGGTTCTGAGCAGACCTTACAGAAGTTATGTGATATCAAGAACTATTGTAGATTTAAGAATTAACATACAGAAAATAATAAATAAACAAAAATATTTAAAATATACAGTATCTATGTTATACTTACAGAGGTTTTGGGTACCCATAACCGTATGGGTCCTATTGTATGAAACGCCTTTATGCATTTGTCATACATACCAGAAATGAAAGGCTTTTTGTCTTTTTGAGCATTTTGAACAGGTATAGAGCCTTTTACTATCCAAACCTTTTTCACCTTTTTAAAAGTTTGATTAACTAATTTGTCTAACCTATGATCATGCAAAAATTTCGATGTTGAGGTCTGAAGTTTTGAAAACATATTAGGCTTAAAAGATCCTTCACAATTGAATTTCCTGATCCGTTTAGCAAAAATATTCTTTTTCCTTAAATTTTCCTCAAGCATCTTTTGGAGATTAGATTTGCATCTTTTCTCCAACATGATTTCAGTTGATAAATTAGAGAGTCCTTTTGTTAGTTTGGATATTTCTGTTTTAAAAATCCTTCTCTCTTTTTCAAAGTCATATTTTTGACTTAAATCTTGAAATCTTTGAACCTTCAACTGTTCAGATTCTTTTCTTTCAGAATCAGATTCTTTCCTTTCTTTTTCAAGGATATTCTGCAATTCTGAGTTTTTATAAGTAAGCTTCATCGACTTTGTTTCAAGAACAGTTTTCTTCTCTTCATAATTTCCTCTTTCATTGACCACAATCTTTTCAGAATTGAAAATTAGTTTAGAGAAGTTTAAACATTTTAGTTCAAGTATTTTCTTTTCTTCATCTGACAAAGATAAGTTTCTTTTTAGTTCAAGATTTTCACAGTTTAAGTTTTTAACAGATTTTTCAAGTTTAACGATTTTATCAGAAATAATAAATATGCTTTTGTTCTTTTCATCTAGTTCTTTTTCAAGAGAAGGAATTATTTGGCAAAAATTTGTGCTGAGTTTTGAATAAAAAATTGAATCAGCATCACCACAAAATTTCATTCTTGACATTTTAAATGAAGTTTTTAACGAAAGAAACAGTTTCTATGATGTTACCAGATCAAATAAATCGAAAATGGCAGTAAAACAGAATCTGTTTGAAGGAATGAAGAACAGGTTAAAAACAGACAATTTCTATCAAAAATCTTTGTAAAAACGAGGATCACTTGATATTGAAAATCAAGCTTTGCTCTGATACCAATTGTTGGTTCCCGTTTTGCTTATACAAGATTGTCAGATCTATTAGTTCGAATTTATGTTTGATGCGGAAGCGTATTTGAAGAACTAACAGATATGTTTGATAGATTTAGAACACACACTATCAAATAAACAGTGAAGAGAATAGATTTATAGCACAAAGACCCACTGTATTTAATATATCAAGAACACTTAGTACAGATTTGACGATAATTGAGTGTAAGTGTTTTGTGTTGTGTGTTAAGTGATTGTGTAAACTTGTAAAGTGTAAAAACGGTGATTCTTAGGAAAAACTCAACATGAGTCTTCATTTTATACTACTACAAAAGATCTATTCTAGACAAGAGAGACTGTTGCTACAGGAAAGAAGAGATGGTATGAACAGTTGGAAAACTGCAAGCATTAAATGTCGCAGACGTCTATGTTGTACTAAGCCCTATTGAGTCCACTCAGAGTTTGACACGTGTTGAAGTTGGACAGGGCATGCTACCATACAAGTTGATGAACAGATCCTGGAACAGTAGCAAGATATTTCTTTAACAGTGGTAAGATATTATAAGTATCTTGAGTCTTCAGTGAGGACAATAGAGGCTCTGTAATGTGTTGCAGAACTTTTGCGGTCTGGTCCTTTATATAGTAGTCTTCACTGGGTTCCTTGTCTTCTGAAGTTGTCTGCAGAGGCTCTGTTATTGGTGACAGAGGTTCTGAGGTCTTGATCTTCTGTAGCGTTCTTCTGTAGTTTCTTCGTTCTTTGATCACTCTTGATCAAACCTTCCTTTGCTTCTTCTTAGATGCCCGGCAGAGCTTCTGTTGCACTCAGCAGAGCTTCTGTGGAAGTTCTTCTGTACTTGGCCATTTTTCAATACTTCTAATGTTTCAGAATATTTGAGCTAACAAAACCTTCAGGTCTTGAACTTCTCTTCCTTTAGAATCTTTGAAATGCAATGATGTTGCTTGTCTTCATGTCTTTTCAGCGCTCCCCCTTGAATAAAGCTCTTATATTCATATCTTCAATTTTTATCATCAGATTCAGCAAATCTGACTTTGAACTGCAAGTTGAGATTGCTTTCGGCTTTAGCTTAAGAACTTGTAGAATCAATATGCTCGATGGAGGAAATGATTTTAGCGAACACCACTTAATGAAGGATGAGAAGAATTGATCACTTGTAAGCACTTTGAACTCTTGTATGCACTTTGAACTCTTTTCGGATTTCGGAACTAGATCAAATAACAGAACTGATCAATCAACAGTTACTCCCCCTCGGCTTTTGCTAACTCCCCCTCAACTTGATATTCGGTGTCTTTGAATCTGTACCCTTTCCCCCCCCTCATGATGAGTAGGAGCATCCAGAGCATCATGTACTTTCAAAGACAATACTGGTGAGTAGAAATATTACAGATCAAAACAGTAAGTAACCAGAATGGGGTAATCATCTAACACAGAAACACAAAAGTAATTGTTATCAGAACAATTAAAATAATTGTGTGGCCTATGTTCAGACTTGGCATTGGGTATCTCTGATAGGATTTCCAGTTCTCACTGAAGTAAAATATTAAAAATTACTTCTCAAACTGTTCCAGCAATATCACGAAGATATGCGAGTGGAATCACAAAGACTCGTGCATGTGTGAAAGAAAATAAATTTTATCTGTTTGGCTCAAAAATTGATTTAACTTGGGACTCAAGTCAAAAATCAATTGACACAGTGAATAGAATATGAAGTTCGGAGACAGGAGCTGATGTCTTCCTTTTTCAATATCTAAGACCTCCGAGTGAGGAATAGATAGATTATGTGCTAAATCTCCGTGCATTTATGAAACAAGCATCTATTGTGAGATATACTTGAGTGGATGGGTGGGGTGACACGAGTTATCGACATTGGGTCCATGTCTGTTTCAATATTCATCTCCAAAGAATGAGACTGAATAGATTGTGTGGTTACCCGGATAACTGACTCAGTTTGGTAAGGAACAATAATTCTTTTAAGTCCGGTCACATCCTCACCATATTATTTTCTGTAATACCCCGGGTAAGTTCGTTAGTTAAAATCCCTTTCCGTTAAATAAAGTTAACTTTAAAGTTGGATTTTAGGGTAAGATTGGGTTAAATTATAAGTTAAGGGTGTTTGGGTTATTATTGAGAAGTTCAAGGTCTAAAGGGTAAATATGGAATTGATATATACCCTTAAGATGTTCAGATATTTTCATTCAGCAGCAACATCCATATATTAGCATAGTGTGTGTGTGTGTGTGTTTGGAGGCAAGAAGGAGAAAAGAAGAAAAGTTAGGTTAAAGCTCCAATTGTTGTGCTTGGAAGTGATTTAAGGTATGTTTCCTTTATGTTTTATGTTGGTAATTGCAAGTAGATAGTTCCTATCGGATTAGAATCATCGATTTCACTTCTGGTAGTAATTTCTATCGATTCTGGGCTGAAAAAGGATAAACTAACAGTGGTTTCTGGATAGGATGAATGTGTCCGGGTAGTTCTGGTTAATAGTGTCCGGACGATTCAAGTATCCGGGTAAGTCCATTTTGTTGTAAGTTTCCGGATGATATAAGACACCGGATGGTATCCGGATTGCTTGTTGTCTGGATTGTATATGCTGTCCGTATAATTCAGGTTGTCCGAATTAGGTATGTATCCGGAAAGTCGAGTTGTCCGGTTTGTTTTGTGCTGTCCGGGAACTATAGCTGTTTGGTTATTTTTAGGATGAGAATTAGGTAGATTTATCCAGAGTTCATAGCCTGCTAAGTATATCTTTTGTGTTCTTTTAGTAAGGAGATACTTGTATATATTTGTTTCAGATTCTTTGGAATTGGGGTGAAAGCTGGGCTGTTTTGAGAAAGGTTTGGAAGCATTTTGGATAAGCAAACCGGTGAGTTTTATTTAAAATGTTTTCTAACTGGAATACATATATGTGTGGTTTGGGAATGTGATAAATGGTGTGATTAAGTGTCTATAAATGACAATATGATATATTGAGATATATATTGTATTTATATGAGTATTACACTACACGAGAGCACGTCGGCCGGGTTTTTGTACCGGTGGAAGTTGGCTGTACAGAGGGACAGTGGTATTGGCTGTATTTAGTACAGTGGTGTAAATTGATTAGATGGCTCGCAACCAACTAATTTGGCCATGTGAATGAGGAGATGAACACGATGTACGAGTCTTACTTGGTATTTAATTATTTGTGGTATATGTGTGTTTTATAAAAAGGATTTCTAAACTGACACGGATTATCTCACTAGATCGTTTGGTCTAACCCTCATTTTTCTTTCAAAAATATGTATTCCAGGTCGAGGAGCTTTTATTAGCAAAAGGAAGGATTAAGTGTAGGATGCGGTTGATAGCTGACGAAGATTAGGAAATGCCTACGTTTTGTATTGTATAGTTTTGAGACTTTGAGACCGTATGTGGATTATCATGTATCTTTTATTATGAATGTAACCACGTTATGTATAACATGTTAATTGATGTATATTATGTATGTTTTGGGATACCGGGTCGTTACAAATGGTATCAGAGCCCTAGTTTAAGGGATTTAGGTATTCGGATCCATACCTAGAATTAAACTGCATGTGAAGTAGGATGTCCCTATTATTTTAGAACCTTGGGATGTTTAGTATAAAAAGGTAGATGGAACATCATGTAAGGTAATTTCGGATGACACCTGGCCAGTGTAATCGTGAACTTACAAGTACATGTTTGGACTGGAATACCTTGTTATATGGGGTATGTGCTTATGTGTATATTAACCTTGTCTGAATCAACAGAATGGCAAGTGGTACTAGACAAACGAATCGGGAAGGAGGAGGAAATCCGAATAGAACAAATCCAACAGTCGGAGGAAGGGGAAGAGGGGGAGAAAGAGGTAGGGGCAGAACAGGCGGCAGAGTTCAGCCGCGAGGTGCTGAATTTGTAACAAGGGATGATTTGGCAGCCGAAATGGGAAGATTACAAGCGAATATCCAAGCCATGTTTAATCGAACTCGTGATACTGAAACAGAAAGACCGGATCCTACTCATGAAGACGAAATGCCTATTACTCCTACTGTTGTACCAGTAATGAAAAAGTGTGATTATAAAATGTTTCTCAGTTGTAAGCCTCCGACCTACTCAGGAGACCGGGATCCAGTGAAAGCTATGAGATGGCTGAAGGAAATAGAAGCTATCTTCAAGACTAGTAAGTGCGCGGAAGAGGATAGGGTACTTTATGGAACCGCAATGTTGAAAGGCGATGCTATATACAGGTGGGAAGCTTATATTTCTTCGGGAGGTTCTGACATATATTCTACCTTCTCTTGGGAAGAATTCGTTATAGCTTTCCTGAAACAGTTCTGTCCTCATGCTGCAGTCAAACAATTGGAGGAAGAGTTTATGAACTTGCAACAAAGAAATTTATCTGTTCGGGACTACACTGCTCGTTTTCTGGAAAAATCTCGTTTTGCGGAGTATTATGTTGCCACAGAGGCAATGAAGATTGAGAGGTTTATCTTTGGACTGAATGCAGAAGTCAGAAGTTTTGTGATTGCTAAAGGACCAAAAACTTTCTCTGCCGCAGAAGACGCAGCGGAAACCGTGGAGCAAGATAAAGGGAGAAGTGCTAGTGATAAAAGTACTGGAAAAAGAAAACTGGAAGAAACGATGTACGATTCAGAAGAATACGAATCCCCGAGGTTTGATAGTTATTCACCTTTCAGGCCAGCTAAAAGAAGACCATGTTCGACATGTGACCGTATTCATCAAGGAAACTGCTATGGTGATTCCCGAAAGTGCTACAAATGTGGAAAGGCTGGTCATATCGCGAGAGATTGTCGGGTAACTCGATTTAGTTTCGTTTGCAACTCCCCTGAACATATTCAGGTTAATTGTCCACAGTGGAAAGCACAACAAAGTAATATGATAGTGAGACCAACGGGTGGTAAATCGGGAGGAGTACAAGGGTCTGAACTACCTGGAATCCAACGTCGTGTTTTTCAGATTACGGAAGAAGAGGTAGAAGAAAGTCTTGATGCTGTTATAGGTATGATTCTAATAAACTCTATGCGTGCTAAAGTGTTATATGACTTGGTTGTAAAACGATTATTAGTATTTCCGTTCTTTTGTTGCTTATCTGTGTTAGAGATATAGATAGGTGTAGGGTGTCTATTCAGTTAGTTCCTATGACTTGGTTTGAGTTCAAGGTGGTAGTGAGAAGTAGGTAACCATACCTTTTTGCCTAACCGAATTTCGGGACGAAATTCTTTTAAGGGGGAGATAATGTAATACTCCGGGTAAGTTCGTTAGTTAAAATCCCTTTCCGTTAAATAAAGTTAACTTTAAAGTTGGATTTTAGGGTAAGATTGGGTAAAATTATAAGTTAAGGGTGTTTGGGTTATTATTGAGAAGTTTAAGGTCTAAAGGGTAAATATGGAATTGATATACACCCTTAAGATGTTCAGATATTTTCATTCAGCAGCAACATCCAGATATTAGCATAGTGTGTGTGTGTGTGTTTGGAGGCAAGAAGGAGAAAAGAAGAAAAGTTAGGTTAAAGCTCCAATTGTTGTGCTTGGAAATGATTTAAGGTATGTTTCCTTTATGTTTTATGTTGGTAATTGCAAGTAGATAGTTCCTATCGGATTAGAATCATCGATTTCACTTCTGGTAGTAATTTCTGTCGATTCTGGGCTGAAAAAGGATAATCTGACAGTGGTTTCAGGACAGGATGAATGTGTCCTGGTAGTTCTGGTTAATAGTGTCCGGACGATTCAAGTATCCGGGTAAGTCCCTTTTGTTGTAAGTTTCTGGATGATATAAGATACCGGATGGTATCCGAATTGCTTGTTGTCCGGATTGTATATGCTGTCCGGATAATTTAGGTTGTCCGGATTAGGTATGTATCTGGGATGTCGAGTTGTCCGGGTTGTTTTGTGCTGTCCGGGAACTATAGCTGTTTGGTTATTTTGAGGATGAGAATTAGGTAGATTTATCCAGAGTTCATAGCCTGCTAAGTATATCTTTTGTGTTCTTTTAGGAAGGAGATACTTGTATATATTTGTTTCAGATTCTTTGGAATTGGGGTGAAAGCTGGGCTGTTTTGAGAAAGGTTTGGAAGCATTTTGGATAAGCAAACCGGTGAGTTTTATTTAAAATGTTTTCTAACTGGAATACATATATGTGTGGTTTGGGAATGTGATAAATGGTGTGATTAAGTGTTTATAAATGACAAAATGATATATTGAGATATATATTGTATTTATATGAGTATTACACTACACGAGAGCATGTCGGCCGGATTTTTGGACCCGTGAAAGTTGGCTGTACAGAGGGACAGTGGTGTTGGCTGTATTTAGTACAGTGGTGTAAATTGATTAGTTGGCTCGCAACCAGCTAATTTGGCCATGGGAATGAGGAGATGAACACGATGCACGAGTCTTACTTGGTATTTAATTATTTGTGGTATATGTGTGTTTTATAAAAAGGATTTCTAAAATGACAGGGATTATCTCACTAGACCGTTTGGTCTAACCCTCATTTTTCTTTCAAAAATATGTATTCCAGGTCGAGGAGCTTTTATTAGCAAAAGGAAGGATTAAGTGTAGGATGCGGTTGATAGATGACGAAGATTAGGAAATGCCTACGTTTTGTATCGTATAGTTTTGAGACTTTGAGACCGTATGTGGATTATCATGTATCTTTTATTATGAATGTAACCACGTTATGTATAACATGTTAATTGATGTCTATTGTGTATGTTTTGGGATACCGGGTCGTTACATTTTCTCTCCAAACTCATCTATCAATCTAGACCCCTCACTGATGTCTATAAGGGATGTGTTTCTTAGTTAGGTCCTTCTGGTTCGGGATAGACCATAGAAACGATGTAATTCCTAACACTCATTCATGCATCGAGTGGAACCGTTTAGTAAAACAGTGAAGAATGAGTTCTAAACTGAAATGTTTAGAAGTCATAGCATTTAAGAACGAATTCTGAACTGAATTATTCAGAAGTCATCGTTGAAATACCATAATTTCAAGAAACAAAATCAAGCGCTAAACAGAATGACTCAGTAAGCACATTATGTTCAAAAAAATGAAACAATGATTAGAAAGTTTAATTGTGAAGAACAAGTGACAATTAATATATCAGAAAAGAATTGAATCATTAATAGAAATGATGAACTTTGAAAAACAAATAGGAATTCAAACGAGTGTATTTCCATCGAAAGTCAACAAATATGTGAGACATGGAAATAACTAAGTCAAGAAAATATTGGACGTGGCATTCATGGAGATTAGAATTGGAGAATAACAAACATAAGTAAGTTATTCAGAATGAATTACCACGGTTTTTGAATTCAGTTAAAGTTCACTTACCTTTCATAAGATAGAACCCCCCCTCAAAATTGACATAACATTTGAATGTTCGTCATGTGATGTGAATAATAGGAATTAAAACGCACATGACATTCCTGCAAAACAGATTAAAAAGATTTTGGTATCCACCCTTTGATGGACCCTTGATGATTAGATGCCTTATGAGGACCAGGAATACTATAAGTTTCGTACCAATACTTAGCACGGTCTTTATTCACAATAACAACAACACAGCTTCTGTGAAGATAAGCTGATCAGCTTATTAACAGAGTAAGCACGATCAATTTTCACAAAAGGTTTAACGTGGAAAGCTTTGTTGTTCTTGTCACTCTTAACATAGACGAATGACTTTGGAGCAGGAGCGGATCCTTTAACTCTCCAAACCATGTTTACTTTCTTGAAATATTAATTAACTTTCTTATCAACACGAGAATTATAGAAACGATTGGAAGGACGAATCCAATCTTTTGAAAAATCATTTGATTTGACAAAATTCTTTGAAGAACGATTTGTAGGAATTGAACTTGAAGAATAAGAAGGTTGAACACCTTCGATCTTGCTTTCTTCAAGTTTCTTTACTTTAACGGATAAGGCATTTCGTTCTTCGAGAATTAAATCAAATTTCTTTTGTAAATCAGATATAACCATTTGTTCCTTCAAAATCTCGGTTGCTAATCCAGATAATCTCTGTGTAAGTTTAGAAATCTCAGTCTGAAAAATCTTTCTTTCGAATGCAAAATCATCTTTCAAACTTCTTGCCCTAAAACCTTCAACTTTCTTCTTCTCAGACTCTTTGATTAGAACGTCTAATTCTTTCTCCGAAACAGTTATTTTCAAAGAAAGTTCTCCATTCTTTTTAGTAAAAGATTTGCGTTCAATTTCTAACTTCTCTCTTTCTAAAATCAAAACTTTTTCAAAGTCGGAGATCTGTTTTGAAAGTTTTAAAAACATAAGTTCAAGACTCTTCTTTTCTTCAAGAGATTTCTTTGAGAAACCAGATTTCAATTGTGTTTCCGTTGCAAAACTTTCTTTCTCCTTTTCAAAAACCTTTTCAAAAGTAGTTAGTTTATTTTTAAGCTCAAGGTTTTCACAGTTCAGGAGTTTACCTTTCTCTTCAAGTGCCTTTATCTCGTCTTGTGATGGCAGATCAGAGATCTTCCTTTTCAGCTCAGTGTTCTCAGTTTCTAAGATCGTTGCCTTTTCTTCTGCTTTAGCCAGCTTCTCAGAACTATTCCAGATTTGATATTTCAGTTCCTTCAGTTCTTTGATGTACTTGCTGATCAATTCGTCTGCTTGCTTGATATTCTTTTCATATCTTCTTTCTTGCTCTTTCTCTTCAAGTGCCTTCATGTCGTCTTGCGATGACAATTCAACAATCTTCCTTTTCAGACTCTAATATCGTTGCATTTTCTTCAGATTTAGCAAGCTTCTCAGAACTTTCAGATATTTGCAGTTTCTTATCCTTCAGTTCTTTGAAGTACTTTATGCACGATTCATTTGCTCGCTTGAAATCCTCTTTAGCAAATTTTATCGTGTCTTTACACTCTCGATGTATACAATATATCGACATTGTTACCTGAAAAATTGATCGTTAATCGGTGTTATTTTGAAGCATAAAAAATGCGGAAGAAAATCAAAAATTAAATTTTAAAAACAAATATAAAAATAAATTCGTTTCCAAAATTTAAAATTTGATTATTATCGGAACAAACGAAATCAAACTTCGAGAATGGAACCTACAAGATAAACAAACCAAGTTAGACCAAGGCGACAAAATGAATCACAAATAAATAATAATAGTCGCTAATAATTGCAAATCGTCTCAAATAATCTGAAACGTCACAAAAAATTGCAAATCGATCGTTAAGAAAAATCGTTGCTTTCGATAAAAGCTTTCAGTCACGAGACGTTCGGTAACTCGGGTACCGATCAAAACTTACCAATCAAAACTTACCAAACACAACTTACCGGGTGATTGAGATTGTTGCAAAAAATAACACTTACCGGATGAGGTTGTTTGAGACTTACCGGATAAAAACCCAACTTATTACTTAGCATCAACAAGAATATGTAACAGTGGTTAGTGTTGGTTCTATATGCTCAAGAATGATTATAAAATAATATTACCGGTAATATATGATCTTATAGGGTCACACCGAACAACAATTAGACACCAAATTGATATTTATAAGAATTTGATTCTTGATAAATATTAATTAATTCTTAAAAATATTAATAAATATGATTTATAATATTTGATGCAAATAATAATTTTGGTAAAATAAAATAATACATATGATGGATTTATTTTATAACTAAAAAGGAAAGGAGGGACTTGAGGAGATAATTTAAGATACTTAAACTATGATTTTAAACATCTTAAAAGGGGAAGGGTTTATTGTGTAATATTGCATGGACTCTTATTGGACCATTTTTGTGGTCCAATAGAAATGGCCCCAGCTTTATTATACTTGGCAATTTTCAAGAGAGATTTTTAAGACAACACAACGCACAAAGCACTCCCTTTCCTCTCTCTTCTCATTCACGGCCGAAACACACACAAGTGTGTGTGTGTGTGTGTGTTTTGGTGTTCTTCTCTTTCAAATCCTATGGTAGTGATTGTTAGAGTTCTTTCATCAAGATAGAAGAAGAACTAGCATTCTTGAAGGTGTCATTTGCTTGTGGTGGATACCGCTAGAGGAGCTCTCTTTTTGGGTTCTACATTCATCACCAACATCCAACCTCCCGAGAGGAATCAAAGTCTTCAAAGGTTGTATTTTTGAACCTTCTTGGTATGTTGCTTTTTATCTTTTCTTGCATGTAACAAGATCCTTGGTGGGAATAAATGGTTTTATGTTTTGTTCAAAAGTTTTTGCTTCCGTTGCGTAAAATATTTTACCTCTTATGGTTTTTGAAACCGGTTTTTTTGAACATAAAATCCCAACAAGTGGTATCAGAGCCTATGTTATAATGCATGATTAGATAATAAGTTTTATTTGGATAAAACTTGGTTTTTGGAAGCCATGGATAAAATTTCATTTTATATGAAAAGTTCATACATGGCTTTTAGGCAACTAGTTTGTATTTGTTTTTTTATATATATTTTATGTAACAAAATTTCAACATGCATTTTTGTTACATAAAAGTTGCCTAACAAAAACAAAGTGTTGTTTTATGTTATTTATGAGTAATATGTGCATAAACAAGCCATGGACCAATGTGTTGGTTGTTGTGTTGTTTCCTTTAAATTTGTTATAATTTTTATTATTATTCATGTTGGTTTGTAATAGTAAATATGTTTTATTATTTCATGTTTCTTTTGTTCATTTTGTAAGTATTAGATTGGTTGTTAGAACTAGTTTTTTATTTTATAAAATGTAACAAGAAGAAGGCCAACATGGAGCTTGAAGTTTTTTTATTTTTATTTTGTCCCTTAGGCATGGACTTGGCATTTCTTGTTTTGGCTCACAAGAAATGTCATTAGAAATGGCTTTGTTTATGCACATTCTTTTGCATGTTTATGGTTGATTATGTTCTTTTGATGCGTTAAAATATAGGATATTGTATGCTAGTAAAGAACATAAAATTGGTTCAAACACGCTTATTTAAAATTGTTTAAAAGTTGAAGCAACAAATTTTAAAATTAGATTTTAAATGAACCAAGTTTAAAATAGAGATTTAATAGCAACCAATATTTAAAATGGAGATTTTAAAACAATGACATTCAAATTGGTTCAAATAAGTTTTATATAAAATTGTTTATTTAAAAACGACGTGACTATAAAATTGGATTTTTAATTGAGCCAAATTATTTAAAATGGAGATTTTAAATTTATTCATTTTGATGAAAATTTCTTTTTCTTAAAAGGAGTACCTTGATTATTGGATGCATGCAATAATATGGTACTATGGTTTTTAAGACAAAAATTGAGATTTTGAGTTTTATAATAGGAAGTTTAAATAGATATTTTGAAACTCATATAAATTCATAATCTAAAAATTAAAGTGTTTTATTAAAAGACTATAAATGGTTCTTATTATGATCATTAGTTGGTAAAATAGAGATTTTATTAAATAGGAACCATTTGATGAGTAGTAAGATTTTATTTAAATACCATGTATTATTGAATGCATGCAAAATCACATGATACTAAAATGTTTACAAAACTAGAATTGTAATACATCTAAAATCCCTTTTTATAAACGCAAGTCATATGCCGTCCTTTTGAGAAACACTCAATACGTCACTATGACACCCTTGTGGGATAAAGGTCACCTAACCACTTGGATTGTCATGAGATGGATGAGGTGATTCTTATGTCTTTGTGGGATAAAGGTCACCTAACCGCATGGATGTGAGTTTCACATCTTGTCTCAAGTAGGATGACTTGATTGGGAATCTTTTGTGATAAAGGTCACCTAAGCATTAGAAGCCCAATGCATAGATGAGATCAAACATGCCAATTAACAAACGTTGTTAAGGATCCCATAACGCTAGGAATTACATTTGATGTAATCGATAAACGTTATCTACCTTGTTGGATTAAATGGACGGGATAAAGGTCACCTAACCGTTTTATTTGTTTTTCAACATTGGATCCTAGATTATATGCAAATTAATGTTTTTAGAAAACAAAAGGGTAATTAATTTGCTAAAAAAATTAATATTGAAAATACTATATTAACTTTGTTAAATTTTGTAGATGACCCAAAATGCAAACACTACAATTAACACATCCCTAAGACCTTTTATTTTCGAAGAAAAGTTAACCACTCAGAACTTCCCAATTTGTTTTCAAAACATTGAGAGACGTTCTCACACATGAAAACAAATCATACGTACTCCTCAAGAACCTCCTCTTACCTCCATAGAAACTAAACGATACTTGATTGAAACATAATGATGATTCAATCGATGTATCACGTCTTATGCTTGAAACCATGGTTCCATCCTTACTAGAAAGAATGGAAACGTTTCCACTAAGAGCATTTGACATGGTAAACCGATTATGGGAATGTTACCATATATATATATATATAGTCTGTGAACGCTTCAATACTATTGGGGTACTTCACAGGACAAAGATGGAGGAAGACCAAGATGTAATCTCTTATATTCACAAAATGAGGACGCACCTTGACAATTTGGATAGACTTGGCTATCCTTATTCCAATAGGAGAGCCGCAAATGTGATCCTCAAATCTCTGACCAAAGCATTTGATGTTTTTGTCGAGAATCTGAATATAGACCTCGAGAAGATTTTAGTCCCAAAATTGCATACGATGCTAGAAACTGCTGAAAGGAATCTTCCCATGGTAACAGTTACATATGATAAATGTGGCAACATTGGTCATAGAAGAGGAGATTGCCCTTCTGAGAAATGAATGTTTTTCTAGCGAAGGAAAGTCCTTCAGGTATCTATATTTTAGATAGAACTTTTTTACCTTTCTATCTTACACTTGTGTATTTGATACTAAGTGTAGAACTCACTTTTGTAATATGTTACAGAAGATCAAGAAAGGTAAGTGACTAAATGAGAAGCAAAATGGTGGTCCATATAAGCAAGGAAGCAAGATTGCATACCAAGCTTATAGGAGATTTTATTATGAAACCATATGGCTTGTATTGTTAAACACGTTTTGTTTCGAACAATGTTTAAATTTAGTTTGACTAAATTGTTGTTTTTCAGTCACATGTTTATTGATTGAATGAAATTCACGTAACCGTTTTTGAAACGATTATATTCATATTCAAAATGATTTATTCTATTTCGAGAACTAGTCCTCTTAATTTAATAATAAAGTGAATCTCAAAAGCCTTCTAAAACATAGTTCTATATAAACACCATAAGACTCAAATATGATTTGAATCAAATCTAAACATAAAATAGTCAACTTAATAAAGTAAATATTAAACGCATATCTCAACTTCAAAAGTGTGGTATTTTAAAGACAAATGAAAATGTTTTTCTTTTGAAATATGCGATCTTGATAAGTTGAATATAGCTATTTTCTCTAATTCATAGAGAAGGAGAAAAGTTTTTTTTTTAGAATTGATACATGTTGATGTATATGGTCTTTCAAAACCAAGTCTAGACATGGTGATAGGTAATACAAAGTCTTCACTGACGAATTTCAAACGTTGAAGTTATGTTTATGAAACATAAGCATGAAGCATTTGATATGATTCAAACTGTTTCAAAGTGAAATTTAAGAAAACAACTCAGCAGGACCATTAAAGTCTTTTCTGATATAGGAGGATAGTATCTAAACCAAGAACTCTTGAATCATCATAGAAAGTTCGCTCTATGATGAGTAGTAGTACTATTCCTATATCAATTCGGAATTCTGCCCTAGTTAAAGTAAACCGTACTTTTTGACACCAACCAAAAGGTAGACAAGACACCTTATAAGATTTCGTATGAAAGTTTTTTTATCCTTAGTCTTAGCTGAAGGTGTGGGTGTATGAAGCTCATGTAAGACAATAAGCTTCAAGTAAACTCAACCCAATATCTACCAAATGCATATATTGTAGAATATACTATAAATTGTTTTATATACCGATTCTACAATCCCACAAACAATAAAATTGTTTATTGTCCCAAAGCCAAGTTCTTAGAAAGCAAGTTTTTAATGGGCAAGGCATGTGGGAGATTTAAGGAACTTGAAGGGAATCAAGAACCTCATAACCTAATGCACTTATTGGTTGGCACTAGTTATCAAACAAAGGTTGTTGAAACTGAACAATTTGATTGATCAAAACTTAGTAAAAACACCAAGTGTTCGCAAATCTAGTAGAATCATTCAGAAACTCGAGAAATATCGATTTCTCATGACTAATGAAGAATGACGTATGATAGGTTTATAGCAATCCCATCAACTACTAAAGTGCTATGTCAGATTATGAATCTGGTAAGTGGCTTAGAGTCATGAACACTAAGATACAATCCATTCATGGATCAGTACAAGTATCACAAAGCAGAAGTCTTCACTTTGACAGGAAAATTAAAAGTTTAATTTTCATCAAAATATAAGATGACTCATGCATTTACTAAAACTAGTGGGAGCACAGTAAAATTCCTAATCTTTTATGTGCAAGACATACTAGTATTTGGAAATTAACTTTCCGACTTAGCAAAACATCATGTTTTTGCTCGGACAATATTTCCTTAATAAAAGACTTAGAAAAGGCAAATTTTGTTCTTGAAATAAAGATCTTTAGAGTTAGATTAAGACGACTTATAGGTTTAAGTCAAAAGTGCATATGTTGACATAATCTTGAAAGGTTCAAGATGCAAGGCTCTAAAGGTAGTTTCTTGCAAGTATGATAACACATCATTTTGAACATATCTCAATGTTCTAGCACAAAGGTTGATCTAGATAAAATGATTGGTGTTCCATATGCTTCGGCAATTGGATCTATCATATATGCAATGACATGCGCTAGATCCATTGTATCATAATACTTTAGAGCATTAGAAGAAGATACGAGGAAAGGTCATTGGATGACTATAAAACAATTTTAAGGTACTTACGAAAAACAAAGGAAGTGTTCCTTAACTGAGGGTTGGAAAAAGATCATAGTAAAATGTTACATTAATGATAGCTTCCACAAAGATCGAGAGGGTTCTCGATCATAAAAGGGAAATATCTTCATTATGAATGAAGAAGTAGTTCGCTTGAAAAGGTTCCAAGTGAAGGTAAAGTTGCAACATACACTACAAAATAAGAATACATTGCTGTTTTAGAAGCTGCAAAAGAAAGATGCTTGGATGAAATAGTTCATTGAAAAGCTAGGTAGATGCCTCCCATTCAGGATCACCTAGAAATCTTTTATGAGAATGTGGGTGCCATTACGCAAGCTAAAGGACCCCATCTCACATCAGAGTACCAAGCATCTACTACAAACATTTAACTATATTTGGAATAAAGTTAAAGATGGAGACGTTAGTGTTCACAAAGTTTAAACAAATCAAAGTTCCAGATGAACCCATTCACGAAGCTCCTTTCATAAGCCAAACTTGAAGTGTCATGTTTGAGCTATAGGACTTCGTTATTCCAGTGATGGTATTTGATTTGAATTTAGTACTTGGATATTGGAACAGGTTAAGCAACAAGTATAGTATTTAGTTGGATATATTGGATATGATCTTTTTATACTTGTTGTGTTCTATATTAGCATGTTTAAATCCTTGAATAAATTAGTTATTCAAAATGTCCATAGTCGATCATAGTTGTGGGAGCAACTATGAAGTAAGACTAATATGAATTGGATTGGTGGACTTTTAAGAGTAAAACTGGCAAAGTGTTGCAACCAAGTTCATAGGTACTTGTTAGGGAACAATTATTGGACCTGACCCATTTCAAGATCACCTCATGGATCGTCGTTATAAGTGAGTCTTGAATAAAGGTAGTATCTCTGTATCCTTCGACCTGAGATGCATATTTGGGACTCAAATGTAGGGAATGTTATGCATTGATATGGTTAACCGTTGTTCTTGAAAAAGGCAGCTATAAAGACCATTATTGGGCATGGCATGAACTGCATGAGAGGCGTATGTAGTCAAGATGGGATTTGTTTCTCTAAATATGTTAAGAGTGAGACATCTAAGGCGCCTTACCAAAAGTTGAACAATAGATGAGAATGATAGTGATCCATGTCTCATGTTCAACATGATGTCTAAACAAAGGGATAACTGATACCACACCTTATACATCAATTGAAGCTATGAGCTCATGGGAATTGGATGTTGTTGAATGGCACTTACATTCATACATTGCTGGGGACAGTGAGATGTTGCTAGACGTCCACCACTGTCTATATCATTCTATAATGCAATCTTGAGCAAGTGGGAGATTGTTGGTTCTATATGCTCAAGAATGATTATAAAATAATATTACCGGTAATATATGATCCTATAGGGTCACACCGAACAACAAGTAGACACCGAATTGATATTTATAAGAATTTGATTCTTGATAAATATTAATTAATTCTTAAAAATATTAATAAATATGATTTATAATATTTGATGCAAATAATAATTTTGGTAAAATAAAATAATACATATGATGGATTTATTTTATAACTAAAAAAGGAAAGGAGGGACTTGAGGAGATAATTTAAGATACTTAAACTATGATTTTAAACATCTTAAAAGGGGAAGGGTTTATTGTGTAATATTGCATGGACTCTTATTGGACCATTTTTGTGGTCCAATAGAAATGGCCCCAACTTTATTATACTTGGCAATTTTCAAGAGAGATTTTTAAGACAACACAACTCACAAAGCACTCCCTCTCCTCTCTCTTCTCATTCACGGTCGAAACACACACAAGTGTGTGTGTGTGTTTTGGTGTTCTTTTCTTTCAAATCCTATGGTAGTGATTGTTAGAGTTCTTGCATCAAGATAGAAGAAGAACTAGCATTCTTGAAGGTGTCATTTGCTTGTGGTAGATACCGCTAGAGGAGCTCTCTTTTTGGGTTCTACATTCATCACCAACATCCAACCTCCCGAGAGGAATCAAAGTCTTCAAAGGTTGTATTTTTGAACCTTCTTGGTATGTTGCTTTTTATCTTTTCTTGCATGTAACAAGATCCTTGGTGGGAATAAATGGTTTTATGTTTTGTTCAAAAGTTTTTGCTTCCGTTGTGTAAAATATTTTACCTCTTATGGTTTTTGAAACCGGTTTTTTTTAACATAAAATCCCAACAGTTAGGTATGAATGGAAAGTATGTATATGAATGCAATTTAAAAGTGACGTATGGAAATTTAAAGCCCAAGCACAAAAGTGAACTATGACTAAGCAACGCGTGTCGTTGAATCTTGAGTGAGTGTGTGTAGTAAATGGAGTCATCCGGAAAGTTTGAGTTTCATCCGGATAGAAAAAATTCATCCGGTAACCCAAAAAAAATTGTTTCATCCGGTAACCCAAAAAATTGATTCATCCGGTAACCCAAAAAAAATTTGTTTCATCCGGTAACCAAAAAAAATTCATCTGGAAAGTGTATTCTTCCGGTAAGTGAACGAAATCAGATGACTTACCCGATAACTGTCGAGAAATAGTAATCTACCCGGAAAGATTTAAGGATCTTCTGGTAACCACGGCTGTGATGTCAAAAATCGATGGAATTCAATTAGGGTTGCTTGAAATCGTTCCTGAAAGATTAGAAACTTAACAAAACACAAACACAAACATACCCAGATCGATTTCTAAGCAAAATATATCCTAATTTTCAATACTCACCACAAAAAATTCAAGAACACCAAAAACTCAAGAATTGATTTTTAAATTGAAAAATTAATACCTTTGAGAATCGATATAAACGCAGATAAATACCGGATTAAGAACGACTAAACAATCGAGAATTAACAAACGAATTATTAAATCAACAAAAAGCTTTGCAAACCCGATTGATGATCGTTTCACCCCAAGGAAAACTGCAGTATGTCGAAAATAATATGGATGCCTTCTGGACCTCAAACGATTAATTCCACCATTTAGAATGTGGTACAGAATGTCGTGAAGCTACTGTCCAAAATTCGCGACGTTCCGACGGTTCAAACTCCGGGAAGAGGCAAAACGGCTCGCTGCGTTTTCCAGAAAAATTCAATACGAATTTTTATGCTTTTTCTTGCTTTCGTTCGATTTCTTCTATATCTTCAAATAACCGATTCGGCTCTGATACGACGTGTAGATCACAGATTGATCAGGTAGCAAGGAATAAACAACGAAACGATTAATCTTATTGAATTATTCAAGATAGTTACAAGTATTAGAATGATATTCTCAACTATCTCTCTCTTAACTATTAAGCTCATAAACTAAAAGTGATTAATCTTAACCTAGTTTTTAAAAGAAACAACCCTTATATACTTGGACCTATTACAACCAAGGCCCAAGCCCATTAGGCTAAACTAAGCCCAATTAACACAATTAAGGCTTTTACAATGATTAATTAAACTAATTAACCTCTATATAATTCTTTATATATCTTTCTAATATGTAGGAAATTTATGGTCCTAACAGTTTAGCCCCAACCCCATCCACAATCTCAACCCCAATCCCAGTTAGAACATGTTTCAATTCCTATCTCACCAGAAATATCTATTCCTAGCTCAGAACCTATTCCTGAAATTCCTTTAAACTTAAACAAATTTTCATGTGCAACCAAGCTTAATCTATGAAGAGAATGTTTGATGACAAAGGTAGAGAAAAGGCAGAGAATTGATCGAAGTATTTCAGAGATGGTTAATTTGGTAGAGGGTTTTGAAAGCAAAGAAAGCTCAGAAGATATGTCTGGTGGTGGTACAAAGACAAAGTGCACAAATCTGATTATATATGTTGATAATTCAAAGAGGCAATGTGTTCAGATTGTTCAAAATCCAGCTCAGAAACCAAGTACTTCTGTTCAGAATGAAGTTCAGTGTGTCCAGATTGATCAGAAGTTCATTCAGATGGTGAAGTCTGTTGTTCATAGTTCTATATATATGCCTGCTTAGCTGAATTTCGGAGATTTTTCTTTGTTGGAGAAGTTCAAAGAAAGTGATGTTTATGTTAGTTACTCTAGTGATTTCAGAGAAGATATACTTGACAAACTCAGTTGTTTGGATAATTATGAAGAGGTATTCGAGTTTTCTTGCCAAGCAGTTATAAGTACAGAGATCCCATTCGTATTCCTCAGATTCAACTTCCAATTCTTGAGGAACCTGTGTGTGATTTTATAATCTATGAAGATGATGTTCCACTAGCCAGATATGGTCTAGGGGATGTTTATCCAGAAGAATCTTATAATGATGTGTATTTGTCTGAAGATGATGTGGTTGTGATGCCAGAGCATTCCATTGATGGAAACTTGTCTGGAAATGAGAAAATGATCTTCAATGAAGCTTACAACAGATTCAGAAAGCTTGATGGTTCTCTGCATCTGAAAAAGAAGATTGTGAATATTGTGGAGTTTCAGAGTAAAGATTTTCCTGAGGTTAAGTATGTAGAGATGACAGTTCAGAAAGGAGGAATTGTGTGTAGTCTGACTGGTCAGGATTTGGGAGACTCAGTCTTTGTGATCAAATGTATTAGATTGATTTCATTGAAAAGACAGAAGTTACATGGATAGAAATTGAGTTCAGAAGACTTTTGGGAGTTTATATCAAAAATATGTCTGTGTTAGATTTTCAATTGGCACTTGAATTCAAAAAACAGAAGATTAATCTTTCTCATCCAGTTACAAGGGTCATGCCTATGGATCATAGTTAGGCATGAGAATGGGCCCCAACCCGTTCACCCGCCGCGATAGGGGAAATGGATTCCCTGCTAAACCAGGAATGGGGAAGGGGACGGGGATCCCCGTTTGTCTCAAACTAGGGATGGGGAAGGGACGGGTGTGGCACTCCCCGCCCCGTCCCCATTATATAAATAAATTAATAAATTAAATTTATATTATTTATTTCAACTAAATTGGTAATTTATAATTTCTTATTTCCTAAATAGGTTTAGAATATAAAATTGTTATTTTTCCAGATGTTACTATGTATTTTGGACGTCAAGTCAAAATATAATTACTCGAGATGGTTTTGGATAAACCTATTGGTCCGAAAGCACCATTGGGAGCAACAAAAGTCCACAGACCACCTAATTGACACCATCCAGTAAAATCTCCTTGTGCTTCAGGACCCCATAGCAATAACAAAGAATGTGCTAAACAATTAGCACGAGTAGAAACTGCGGTAGTTAAGAAATTGCAGCCTTCCAAATATGAAGTGACCAATATAGGGGTATACTGTTAGATCTGAAGTTTGTAAAAAAACCTAAGTGCTGAAATCTGAGTAAGAGACTCATAAGTTCTGAAGAAGATGAAAATGTCAATGTGCTCTTAAGTGTATGTTATGAGTATGCTTAATCAGATGGATGTTCAGAAGTTATGAACATGTGGTTCAGAACTTATGTCTTAGACATTTTCAGTCTTAGTCTGTTATTCATTCGAACACGTGTAAGCTAACTAACTTTTGTAACTTTTGAATAGCTTTCGTATTCACTTTGTAATCTTTGAGAGACTCTCTCTCTAGATCTGTAATTTGTTCTTGAATGAATACAAAGCTTTTGGATCCAATTCTCTATTATTCTACTATTTGATTGTGTTCTTAGTAGACAATTACATTGTAAGATCGAATCCTGGTTTATACAATTTGTATCAGAGCCAACCAACAACAAATTAGGTCAAGATCACTGACGATTCGTGTTCTTGAAGGTTTCTTGATCAATTCGATAATTGAATTCCGCTGCTACTCGTAATTCTTAAATTCTTCGTAATTCTTGATTTCGTTCTGTGTTGATCAAGAAATTCGAATTTGTCTTTCTGTTGAATCGATTCAATTCATCTTACAATCATGTCTTCTAAAGATTTTTTCTCGATGGGGTCTGAGACGAAACCACCTGTTCTAATTCCTGAAGAGTATCTGTAGGTTCCTAGATTCAAGTTATCTCATATAAATAGCATAAACACAGATAGCGGAAGCATAATATAAAGCTATTAAATACGAGTGATTGTGTAAACGATTATGTAACAGTGAGAGTATCAATAGTGAACAGTAAATGATAACAAGATCAAGTAAATAAGTTGCTCGTATATTGATATATTTGAATAACACCAAGAACACGTTCAAGTGTGTGTATTCTGAAATCTCTCAGGAAACAAATCGTACAGTGATAGTGGAATAGAATGTTGCAGTGTGTGTTCTCACAATTGTGGAAATTAATTCTTCCAAAAGCTTACTATTGTGCGTTCCACTACCCTTCTATTTATAGCCTGATAAAGTGAAAGACAGTGTACTATCTAACACTGGGATGGCACGTGTAAAGTGTGTCTCCATCATTTTAGGGCTGACGTGGAAAGGACGGACACGTGTCTGACACTTAGAGATTTATACGAGACTTAAGCTTCACAGAGGTCTTCATTCACCAGAGCTCTGATGGTCTTCTGGTGTGAACAGTTCTTCTGGTGGAACAGAAGAAGTCTTCTGCCAGAGCTCTGTCGAGCTCTTATGATCTTCTGGTTTATTTTCTTCTAAGTCTTCTGCCGGATCTCTGGTGGTCTTCTGACTTGTGATATTTTCAATACTTTTACATCTGGTATACTTGGGGCTAACAATCTCCCCCTAAGTATTGAAAATACAAATAATTATAATTACAGAGATGTAAACAAAAAACAGAGGAGAAAGTTAACCTCTGTGAAACTTGATATTATTATTTAAAGAGATTACAATACAACATAAAGAACTAATATACTAAGCATATTATTGTTATTATATCATTTTAAAAAATTATATAATAATAATAATTATAATATGAGAATAATAATGTTGATAATTATATAAGAATAATAAAGAAATATTATAGTTCCGGATGAATTTCGGCGAACCTACATGTATCGCCGAAAATCCGCCAGAAACGTTAATCTTGTATTTCTAAAACCGTTCTAAACCCAACCGTGGCTAACTTGTTTTTCTAAAACCGTGGCAAAAAGTGGAACTGAAGAATTGAAAGAAATAAATATATTGGAAGAATTGAATCAATTGATGGAAGGGATGAAGATTGCAGTGGGACGGGGGAATAATAAAAAAATGGAAATAATATAAATATAAAAAAAACCTCCAATGCCACATTCAATAGAAGGAGACTACAATGTCATTTTAAATGAAAAAATAATTAGTGCAGAGAGAGGGACTCGAACCCAGGTCTCTTGGGTAGAGAGAAGTGCACTTACCAACTAGACTTTGATCATATTTGTGTCTTTTGTACAATATTTACTAAATATATATAATATAATATGAAAAGAAATCAGAGGCCCTTGACAATCGTCACACAAAATAACTTTGGCGAAATCAACACATATAGTTATGTTTAATATTTATAACCGCGACTACTGGTTACCTTTTGACCACACAAAATAATAAAACTGTGGCTATAAACAACTGTGGCTTTTGGCCACGTTTTACATATTTTTGTGACTATATATACATTTCTTTTGGTCACTGAAAATTGGTTTCATATGGCCGTATGTCAGTCTATGGCTACGGATAATAACCGTTACAATATAAAACCATGGTTTAGACAAAAAACCATGGCTATATGTATGTCTATGGCCACGGTTTTTAGTCGTTACTTGTCACGGGAAAAAAACCGTGACCTTAAAGAACCATTTAGTCACGTTTTTATCTAAACCATGGCATTATGTTTAAACATTTTTTGTAATGGTCACGGTTTTTTAGTTAAGCCGTCTAACCCAATACTCAAAATTTATTTATGACTTTTAGCCACGGTTCTAAACCCAACCGTGACTAACTCCAATTTCCAAAATCGTGGCAAAAACCCATTTTCGTACTAGTGTTTTTCAAGAAGTGTGGGTTATCGTATCTGATTCCCCATTCCTTGTTAAAATACGTGAACTCCTTGGGTTTATTCATGTGGATGGTCTGACTATTTTGACCTCGTTTGTGAAGTTTGGTCTCAAGATCAAGTATTTTAGCGACAAACTCCTTCTGCTTTCATCATCAGAATTTCTGCTTTCTCATTCACACACTGATCAAGCTGTGATTGTAGTTCAGATATCTGGGCCCTTAAGTCCTTAGGTGCTATTGAAAGATTTTTGCATTTTTCTTTTAAATTATCATTTTCAGACTTGTATTTCTCAGTTATTCGCTTTTGAACATCTAGCTTTTCAGATAGTGATCTAATCTCAAGCATTTGTTCATCAGAGGTGGCCTTGTGGGAATATATTCGTTCAGCAAGAGATTGCATTTGAGTAAAGAAATATTGAGGAGTAGATTCACATACCTGACTTGACTTTGCCTTTTCTTCATCAGCGGGAGAGTGGTAGCCCATAAAAGCATCAGCACCATCATACTCGCTTTCATCATCAGAACGACCCAACCAGTAGTTGTCTTCAACAAATAAAGCTTCTCCAACTTCCTTCTGTTCTGCCAATGCGAGCTTCGCCTTGTAATAGTGAGCATTCTTTACAACAGGCCTTCTACAGTCTTTGGCAAAATTACCAAGCTTCCCGCAGTTATAGCATGTCACGGATTCGTCTTTCTTCTTTGAGTCAGACTTGCGGTCGTCTTTCTCTGTCTTCTCCTTCTTGTCTGACTGGTTGGACTCATCACTTTTCTTCTTTCCTTCATATTTGTCCTGATAATAATGGCGCTTGTTGGAGGAGGTGGAGTAGCGCTGATTATTGGACGTCGGCTTCTTATAGAACTCTTGTTGTTGGAAGGATTTGGAGAGCAGAGCCATTGCTTTCTTAATGGCTGATAATTCAGGATCAGAATCACTGTCTTCCTTTTCTTTAGGTTTTGACTCAGATTTGCTTTGCTTTTGGGCACGTTTGGAATGACGGCCAGAAGATTTGGGTCGTTTGGAAGACATGAGAGCAAGAGGGTCAACAGGTGGCTTTGATGCAGACTTCTTCTCGTTCAGAATCTCCATCACTTCATCTTCGTCTGGTAGAAGCATCTCATAGAGCTCGTGGATGCCGACTTTCTCCATCAAGTGGTTGTGCTTGACGTGAGATGCGTATACTTTCCATTAAGGCAAGAGGTTGTTGAGAAACTTGAGCGCGTTCTCCATGTTGGAACGATTGATTTGGTTCTTGTGAAGCTCATTGAGAAGGAGACAAAAGCGTTCATAGGTCTGGGTGTGTAATTCGTCGGCGCGCTGCTTAAACCCATCGAACTTGGTTATGGAGCTGTTGATTCCCGACTTCACTCCCTTGCATCATCTTCGCCACTTGATCCCACATGCCCTTTGCTGTCTTTTTGTAGCTGTCGATGGCAGTGTAGATCATGTTGGGTAGAGCTTGAACAAGGTACCTTTTAGCATGCTTTTCTCCCTCAATCATGCCTCTTTCTTCGGCAGTCATCTCGGAGAGTGCCTTTTTCTCGACACGAGCTTGACCATCTGCTTCAGTTGCTAGTATAGTCTTCATGGGTACAGGAATTGGCCCATCTTCTAAGGCTCGCTAGATATACTCGAAGTTGTCCTTTGACTCTATGAAGATCAAAAATCTGTCCCGCCACTGGCTGTACTCACCTTGGTAAGGGAAAAGTGGTTTGGAATCGGTGCCGATAGCAAGAGCGTCGCGTGAAGACATCTTAAGTTGCACTAGAGTGATCGTCAAACGATTTGTTCGTTTCAAAGTGATAACCTAACGCAAGGCACTA
Source organism: Saussurea involucrata (assembly GCA_033807775.1). Classification (NCBI taxonomy): domain Eukaryota; kingdom Viridiplantae; phylum Streptophyta; class Magnoliopsida; order Asterales; family Asteraceae; genus Saussurea; species Saussurea involucrata. Next base: position 91,621,996 of record CM066314.1, read on the forward strand.
AGAGTGATATCCTAACGTAGGTTCTACGAGTGGATTATGCTAGATTAGGTAAGAAATCGACTAAGCAGTACTTACCGGACATAAATCCGGATGAAAGATATCTGATCTGGAAGTGTCCGGATCAGATTATGAAAAACAGGAAAATTTGCAGAAGTTACCAGATGATCTTGAGTTATCGGGTAACAGTGGGTTACCAGGTGAAACAAGTTAACGGATGAAATAAAATTGAGCAAAGATAAAACTTACCTGGTGGAAGAGCTTACCGCAAGAAAGACTTACCGGATAACTTGGAGTTATCGGATGATATGCTTACCTTATGAAACAAAAAAAACGAGAACTTACCGAGTGAAATAATTAACACACTTACCGGATGATGTATCTTACCGGAAGAAAGCACTTACCGGGAACTGACCGATGTCAGGGACTTACCGGGAGTGATGTCCGGTAAGTATTGCAATAGCCGGTAAGTAATAAGTTACCCGGTAACAACTGATAGATATGAGACGTACCCGGTAACACTGGTATGGACCCGGTTACCATGGTTGTGGTATCCGGTAACTACGGCTGTGGTTTCCAATTCGACTGGAAATCGACTAGGGTTGCTCAAAATCGTTCCTGAAAGATTAGGAACTCGACCAAACACAATAATAACAATACCCAAATCGATTTTAAAGCAAAACAACAAGTTTTTTATGGTAAAATTTGGATTTTTGACAAGAACACAACCAAAAACTTATGAACTTGATTTTGCTTAAAACCAACTAAGATGATCGAATTGGAGTGCGAGAAAGTGCAGAATCACTAATAGAGATGATGCTAACAGTATGCAATAAACGGAAACGATCAATTTTTTGAAATTCAAAATATGAGTTTCAAGCACCAAGAACACAGTCGACTAAATTTTTGAATAGAACTCTTACCAGGAATCAAGAAAATCACTTTGAATCAGTTCGTCCATTTGCTCTGATACCAATTGTGAGTTCCAGATTCATGCAACGTATAGAAGAAATCAATAGATATGAAACAGTTTGTATGATTTCAACTGGTCATCCAATTCACTTTCAATGTTGAGAGAGTTTACAATAGATTCAGGAAAGTGTTAAAAAGACAACTAGCTTAATTCTAAGCTAAAATAAACATTATATATGCTGGCCCGTGGTAACAAGCCCACGGGCCGTTCACAATAAAGGCTCAAATTAATAAATAACAAAACAACCCTTGAACTTCTATTCAACCAATATTTGACCCTAATAGGAAATTAGAGGGTTTATTTATTGATTGTAAACGCCTTAATTATTGTTATTCGGCTTATTAGAGTTTGTGGGCCTTGGGCTTTAAGCATTAAGCCCTAGGTATTTAAAGTAGTTCTGTTTAGAGAATTAGGTTAAGAATCCTAAATATTTTATTGCTCAGAGAGTGTTTTCTTTTCATTTAATACTTGTAACTCTCTACTTTAATTCAATACAATTAAACATTTCGAATCGTTGTTACTTGTTAAACTGGGATTATCAATGTTCATGGTGACCACCTACATGAATGTTTTTCATGCCAAATCTAAAGAGCATCAGTATCATCAAAAAGTATTGATAAACATAAAATCCATATCTAAAGAATTTGTGTATTCAAACTTCAAGATTGAATCCATCGGAGAACTTTCATTTAGAAAGTGTTTAGCAAATGAGTACATGGGATTTGAAGTTATAAAAGATGATGGTAAGGTGTACTGTTTTTCAGGAGCAGATTTCAAAAACCTTGCACTTCATGGATTCTATGAATTGTACTATTTGTTGGGAAACAAAGAGGATAGCAAAGATGAGAAAGAAAGGTGTGCTTTGGCTTTAGTGAAAGAAGGTTTGTTTAGAGCCTTGAGATGGGTTGCTTATCAAGATTTTTAGATTGCTTTGATTGTGAGAAGAAGGTGTGTGTACATTTCAGCCCCATGTTATACACATCCAAAACTTGAAACTTTAACGAAAGGAACTATCTGTACATGGCCAGAGTTGGGTTTGATAATGAAGAATACAAGTGGCTTCAAGTTTTCTTCAGAGTAAGTGAAGTGGCTAAGTACTCATCCAGAACAATCAAGTTTGTTAAGAAGAATCTAGAGAAGAGATTCGACAAGAATGGAAAGGATGTGGATAGTATGAAAAAGATTATTGAAATAATTGATAGACAACTAGCTTTGAGGAACATTGTAGTGCTGAAGTTTGTGCCTATCTTGCAAAGCTTTAATGTTGATTGTTAGGGTCAAATTTGGTTGAATGGAAGTTCAAGGGCTGATTTATTATTTATTAATCTGAGCCTTTAATTGTGAATAGGCCGTGGGCTCCATGCCATGGGCCAAATGTATTTAAAGTTGTTTAGCTTAGAAAATTAAGCTAGTTGTCTATTTACACTTTCAGAAACGTATTGTAAACTCTCTCTATTATTGAAAGTGAATTGGATGACCAGTTGAAATCGTAACACCTGTTTATTATCTATTGATTTCTATCGATTGTTGCACGAATCTGGAACTCACAGTTGGTATCAGAGCAAATGGACGAATCGATTCAAAGTGTTTTTCTTGATTTCTGTAAGTTTTCGACTTGTTCTTGACTTTTGAAACTCATACTTTGATTCTGTTGAAATTGATCGTTTTCGTTTATTGCATTCTGTTAGCATCATCTCTATTGGTGATTCTGCAATTTCTCGCATTCCAATTCGATCATCCGACTAGTTTTTTAAGCAAAATCATGTTTCTTGGGTTTAGCCTCTGTTCTTGAAAAGTTCATATTTTTTCGTTCAAAATCGTGTTTTTTGCTTGAAAAATCGAATTGGGTATTGTTATTTTGCTATTTTGGAAAGTTACTAATCTTTCAGGATTGAATTTAAGCAACCGTAGTCGAATTCCATCGAAATTTGAAACTCCAGCCGCAGTATCCGGACACCTAGCCGCCCTTTCCGGATACCTCTCAGCTTTTCGGAACATCGCTTCAACTCTCCGGGTATATTCTCCTTTCCAAGCTTTCCGGATACAATTGTTCCGGAAAACTAAAGTTTTTGGTAAACTATTTTATCCGGACAACTCAAAGTTTCAGGTAAACTATTTTATCCGGACAACACAAATTTCCGGTAAAATTGATTCTTCCCGGACACTGTCATCCGGAAAGCATCTCATCCGGATACCCAATTCAACCGGTAAGTTCTGTGTTTGATATTTTCATTCGGAAACTCTTTTCTTTCGGATACCCATTGTTATCCAGAAACCTTAGTTCATCTGGACACAACTGTTTATCCGGATACCTCTGCTGAGTTAACACATTCACACTCAATCTGATCCGGACACTTCCAGATCAGACATCTTATATCCGGATTCCTATCCGGTAAGTTCAGTCTAGTCGATTTCTTACCTAGTTTAGCATAATTTGCTCTTAGAACCTGCGTTAGGACTTCACTCTTAGTGCCTTGCGTTAGGTTATCACTTTGAATCGAACCAATCGTCTGATGATCACTCCAGTGCAACTTAAGATGTCTTCACGCGACGCTCTTGCTATCGGCACCGATTCCAAGCCGCCTTGCCTCTACCAAGGTGAATACAGCCAATGGCGGGACCGATTTCTGATCTTCATTGAGTCAAAGGATAACTTCGAGTACATTTGGCGAGCTCTAAAGGACGGGCCAATTGCTGAACCCATGAAGACTATACCAGCAACTGCAGCAGGAGCTCCAGCTCGTGTCGAGAAAAAAGGAACTCTCCGATATGACTGCCGATGAAAGAGGCATGATTGAGGGAGAAAAACATGCTAAAAGGTACCTAGTTCAAGCTCTGCCCAACACGATCTACACTGCCATCGACAACTACAAAAAGACAACAAAGGGCATGTGGGATCAAGTGGAGAAAATGATGCGCGGGAGCGAAGTCGGGAATCAACTGAAGATCAACAGCTCCATAACAAAGTTTGATGGTTTAAGCAGCGCACCGACGAATCCCTCTCCCAGACCTATGAATGCTTCTGTCTCCTTCTAAACGATCTTCACAAGAACCAAATCACTCGTTATAACACGGAGAACGCACTTAAGTTCCTCAACAACCTCCTGCCTAAGTGGAAAGTATTCGCATCTCACGTCAAGCATAACCACTTAATGGAGAATTCTGCATCCAAGCCAGCTGCTGATCCACTGGCACTTATGTCTTCCAAAAGATGGAAATCTTCTGGCTGTCATTCCAAACGTGCCCAAAAGCAAAGCGAATCTGAGTCAGAACCTGAGGAAAGAGAAGATAGTGATTCTGATCCTGAAGTATCTGCCATTAAGAAAGCGATGGCCCTGCTCTTCAAATCCTTCCAACAACAGAAGTTCTACAAGAATCCGACGTCCAATAATCAGCGCTACTCCACCTCCTCCAACAAGCGCCATGATTATCAGGACAAATATGAAGGAAAGAAGAAAGCCGACGAGCCAGACCAGTCTAACAAGAAGGAGAAGACGGAGAAAGATGACCACAAGAAGAAAGACGAACCCGTGACTTGTTATAATTGCGGGAAGCTTGGTCATTTTGCCAAAGACTGTCGAAAGCCTGTCGTGAAGAACGCTTATTATTACAAGGCTAAGCTCGCTCTGGCAGAACAGAAAGAAGCAGGAGAAGCTCTGTTTGTGGAAGACAACTACTGGTTGGGTCGTTCTTATGATGAAAGCGAATCTGATGGTGCTGGTGTTGGTGCTTTCATGGGATATCACTCTCCTGCTGATGAAGAAATGGCAAAGTCATGTCAGGTATGTGAACCTATCCATCAAGATTTCTTTATTGAATTGAAAACTCTTGTTGAACGGATAGATTCCTATAAGGCCACCTCTAAAGAACAACTACTTGAGATTAAATCACTATCTGAAAAACTAGATGTTCAAAAGCGAATAAGTGAGAAACACAAATCCGAAAATGCTAATTTAAAAAAAATGCAAAAATCTTTCAATAGCACCTAAGGACTTAAGGGCCCAAATATCTAAACTACAATCACAGCTTGATCAGTGTGTGAATGAGAAAGAAGAAATTGTTTATTAATTCTAAAATTCAGCACAAGGAGTTTGTCGCTAAAATACTTGATCTTGAAACCAAACTCCACAAAATAGGTCAAACTGATCAGACCATCCATATGAATAAACCCAAGGAGTTCACTTATTTTAACAAGGAATGGGGAATCGGATATGATAACCAACACTACTTGACAAAGGTATATTCAATACACCTACACTGTATGACTTTGGCTGTTTTGGAATAGATAAAAAGTATCCAGAATATGGAATCAAATGGACTGGTCCGCTTAAACCTGAAAAGGAAGAGGAAACTGAGGAATATAAGCGAAAGCACACGTCAAAAATGCAACTTCCTTTTTGTTATGAGCCTTTGAACTATTATTATGAGAAAAGTCAAAAGAAGTACCTCTCGAATGACTACTTTGACTGCTATAAGGTTGTAAAGCCCAAAGATTCCTCCAAAAAGGATGAGGTCCAAACAACCGAAACCAAGACTGAGACGGATGAGTTCAAGCTCTATGTTCCCCCTCTCATCTTGGAAGCAAAGATAGTCAAGTTAGAGGAGTCGCTTGAGAAAGAAAGGTCAAGTTTTCAAAAAGAAAAACAAGCGCTAATCACGGAACTTGAGAATCTAAAATCCGTCAAAACCGAAGTTGTGTCGGATGAAGGACAGGAAATCCTTCGGTGTGAAATCAATACACTCACATCAAAACTGGCTGCCTTGGCAACAGATGCGTTGAAGAAGCAGATTTCACCCGAACCTTCCTCCAACTCATCTGATACGTCTTCGTGTAAAGCTTTCATTGGAAAAATCTTTTCTACACAAGACGGTCAAGAATCTCAAGATAAGAGTGTTTTAAGAAATTTAAACTCTGATTTTTTCCTAGCTTCCGCAACAAATTCCCCGAAACACACAGGCACAAAGTGTTCCTCGCCTTCCTCGACCAATCCAAGTCCTATAATTCCGGATGTTGATTTTTCAGAATTTATGAACTCCGAAGGCAATTCTAATGAAGAGTTTGAATCGTTCCCATTTGACAAACCTCTTCCAAGTCATACTGATTTTCTGTCACCAGTAGTCAATCGACCGGTCAATTTTCTAAAAGGTGATTGTTCCACAACAAAGACCCCGACCGTGATTAAGATTTCTAAAACTAAGCATGTTTCTCAAAAACAATCACAGCCGAGGCAAAAGGCCGACCGATCGACTGCCAAAAATCATGCTTCCTTAAAAGCTACTGACCATGCTGTAAATGTTGTTTCAGATAAAACCGGTCGCGCTAAACAGGATAAACAAAAGTGGCTAGTAAAGGAATCTATCAAGGATGCTGCATCAAAGTCATTTAATACTGTTTTTTACCCTAGAATGAACAAAAATGACTGTGCTTGGAATCATAGGAATGATTTTGTTAAACAAGATGTTAATTTTACGATTAAACTTTATTCCATTCAGTAATTGATTCAGTTATCGCATGATTATTTGTGTTGTTCTAGTTGTGGTTGGAATGACTTTCATGATATTAATAATAATGATTGGTTTGGGTCATATCAGATATATAATCATACACCCAAACGCAAACCCCGTAAAAACAAACAGAAACACCATACACAACGGGGTTCCCAATCAGAGGTTATACCAAAGCAAGAAAGGAAACCCAGTTCAAAACGGGTTCCCCCCACTGAGGTTAAACCTACACCCAAGAGGCAACCTGTTTCAAAGCAAGTTCCTTCGAAAGCTGTAAAACCTAACCCTCCAGGACCCATACATATATGGGTACCTAAAGTCTGGATGCTCCAAGCACATGACCGGAAGGAGGGAGCTTAGACTCTGGATGCTCCAAGCACATGACCGGAAGGAGGGAGCTTCTCACGAATTACAAAGAACAATATGGCGGTGACGTGAGATTCAGGAACGATGACAAGGCGCCGATTTTGGGCTACGGCGACATTGTCCAAGACAAGATCACCATCAAGAAAGTCTCACACGTCGCGGGATTGGGACACAACCTGTTCAGTATCGGCCAATTCTACGACAGAGATATATAGGTCAGATTCAAAGCTAAAAGGTGTAGCATTCTCACCGATGATGGAATGGAGCTACTGGTTGGAAAGCGAACGACCAACCTCTACACCATCGACCTCCCAGCCCTGAAGACCGATAACCCTATCTGCCTGATGTCCAAGGCCAATTCTCAACAAGAAAGGATTTGGCATCGACGTCTCTCGCACCTGAACTTCAAGAGTATCAACAAACTGGTGTTGGGCGGACACGTGAAAGGCATGCCTGATCTTCAATTCGTGAAGGATCGACTCTACGGGGCATGTGAAATGGGAAAGATGAAGAGAGCGACGCATAAGCCGAAGGCAGCTCCGAGAACGTCCCGGTCCCTCGAACTTATCCCTATGGATTTGTGTGGACCGATGCGTGTTCAGAGCATCAACAAGCGCAGGTATGTCCTGGTGATGGTGGATGATTTCTCACGCAACACATGGGTCAAGTTCCTACGTGTGAAGAAGACCATCCAACTGAACCTTCCAAGTCGGTATCTCCAACTCCGGAACTGATCATCAACCATTTGAAGACCATCCAACTGAACCTTCAAAGTCAAGTTCAGACTATCAGGACCGACAACGGGACGGAATTAAAGAATCAAACGGTGAATGACTACCAGACATCAGTCGCTATCTCGCAAACCTTCTCAGCCGCACGCACTCCTCAATAAAACATAGTGGTGGAAAGACGCAACCGTACCCTCGTCGAAGCTGCTCGCACAATGCTTTCTCAGTCCAAACTGCCTTTATTTCTCTAGGCCGAAGCGATGTCTACAGCTTGTTACACATAAAACCGCTCCATCATCAACAAGCAGTTCAACAAGACGCCGTACGAAATCATGAACATCCGCGTTCCGAACATTAAGTACTTCCACGCGTTCGGATGCACGTGCTACGTCCTCAATGACAAAGATGATCTCGGCATATTCAGCCCGAAGGCGGACAAAGGAGTTTTCATAGGATACTCTATGCAGGCTAAGGCATATCGCGTTTACAACAAACGGACTAAAACCGTTACCGAGAGTGTAAACGTGACATTCGACGAAGTCGCAGATTTGGCTTCTGAACACATCAGTTCAGAACCCGATTTAACTGGCGTGCTAGCTTCCGAACTTCCACGTTCAGGATCTGCACAAGCGATAGTAAATCCGAATCATGCATCTACGTCGAATGCTGATCTTTTAGATATAGATTTATTGTTTCAATACTTTTATGATGATATGTTTAACGTTTCTACCCCTCGTTTGTCAGCGCAACCACGACTTAAAGCTCCTCAAATTGAGGATTCGGCGAATCTATCCGGTCCGCCGCCTTCGACTATCACTCCTTTCATCATTGTGGAGACACCCCATACATCATCCTCAACATCAACTGATACTACCATCCCTCCAGAGGAACCTGTACTTAACCCGGAGATCGCTCCTCATGATTCGTCATCTGCTACAATCAATGATCAGCCTCAGCATTCCTCGGAACCTGAAGTTGCTCAACCGTCGATGAATCCTCCCCCGTCTCCTCTGAGAAATCAACCGGCGACACTTGAAGCAGTACAAGACCTTCCATCTGGTTATTACGTGGATCCGGATGCCTCATATTAAACTCAGCAGCCGCTTCCACACACCACCAAATGGACAAGAGCTCATCCCTTACACCAAATCATCGGTGATCCCTCCACTCTAGTCCAAACGCGAGGCGCATCGGCCAATTTCTACCTCTTCTCTGGATTCTTGAGTAAGATCGAGCCTACAACCGTCCGCGAAGCACTTGAAGATCCGGACTGGGTCATGGCCATGCAAGAGGTGCTCAACCAATTCGAGGCTCTCAAGGTATGGCGACTTGTCCCACGTCCATCTCACAAGACGGTGATCGGCACTAAGTGGATCTTCAAGAACAAAAAGGACGAGGACGGCATCATAGTACGCAACAAGATTGGATTGACTACGACGAGACATACGCTCCGGTGGCGAGGATAGAAGCTATACGTATGTTCCTTGCATACGCCGCGCACATGAATTTCACGGTCTTCCAAATGGATGTGAAGACCGCATTCCTTAATGGCGAACTCAAGGAAGAAGTATACGTATCGCAACTGGACTGGTTCATGTACCAAAAGAAGCCTGATCATGTCTACAACCTAGATAAGGCGCTCTACGGATTGAAGCAAGCTCCATGGGCCTGGTATGATACATTAACAAAGTTTTTGATAAAATCGGAATTTACACGAGGTAAAATCGATTCAACCCTCTTTATCAAAAAACAAAAAAGGTTATATTGTATTAGTTCAGGTGTATGTCGATGACATAATCTTCGGTTCTACTAATCCTCAGTATGCTAAGAACTTTGCCAAGTTAATGGGACAATTTTTTAAAATGAGTATGTTATGTGACATAAATTTCTTCCTTGGTCTTCAAGTTAAACAATTGTCGACCGTGATATTCATAAACCAGGCTAAGTACATCCGAGATATTCTTAAAAAATTCCAGATAGAACAGCCCTCACCAATGAAAACACCCATGGCACCCGGTACAAAGTTACACGCCGATCCTAACGGAAAGGATGTGGACACTAAAACGTACCGGGGAATGATTGGTTCTTTAATGTACCTAACTGCTAGTAGGCCGGATATCATGTTTTCAACATTTATTTGCGCCCGGTTTGAGTCAAAACCGAAAGAGTCTCATTTAATAGCTGTCAAGTGAATTTTTCGTTATTTACGGTGTACTGCTGATTGATAGTTCAGGATCCACTCTTACAATGAATATAACAATGAATATAATAGTAATCGAGAAGTAATTTGATCAAGAATACTTGTATTCAATGAAGACCAGATTTACAGATCTTAGAGAGAGCGTATCTCAAAGATTACAAAATATGAATACAAGAATATGCGGGAAAGTTAGTTAGCGAAACAGTGCTAACCACTATATATACTGCAACGGAACCACTAAAGCTACAGTACATACAAGAAAGACTAATAGGAACAATACACGTGTCCTAATTAGTTAACTAAGTACTAAGGAAAGTATCTAGTTATAAGTTCTGAACAGGTTGTTCAGAACTTCTGAACATTCATCTTATTAGGCATACCAGAACTTCTGACTTCTCTAGTAACTTTCCGTGTAATACTTCTGAGTCTTCTTAGTCAGAACTCTGACCCTTCATATCAGATCTTTAACACTTGGTTTATTGACAAAACCGAGGTCTAACAATCTCCCCCTTTTTGTCAAATAAACTTGTACTTTGTATCACCAAGCTCTTTCAATGCAGGAACAAGTTTATGTAACAGCACATTCCTCTGAGTAAGTCTCTGGTCAATTCTATCAATAATTTCCTGAATAGCTTCAACCTGCTGAGTCATCACTTCCTGAGTTATGTTGGATTGCTTTGTTTTCAACACCTTTTTCTCCAAATTGTGCTTGATGAATCTCAAAGTTCTAGAGCTGTATTTTGCAGTCTCCTTAGCTCTGAAAAAGATCTTTTCACTCTTGTTTTTCAAAAAGACTCCCAATTCTGGATGTCTGGACATACTTCCACTTCTTAATACTTTCTTCTGATCATGATCTGTTATGGGTCTTGAAAGATAGACACCTGGCCTTTGTAAATACAGAGCTATTTGAAAATCTGTATAACAGTGCCATCTTAGGATGTAGAACATAGCTTCAATCACTACACTCCTTGCCTTCCTTTCATTCTTATCTTTGCTTGATTCTATGAAGCACAACATACTGTGTAGTCTGTAGAAATCCATTACTGATAGCTTTTCAAAGTCTGCATCAGTAAAATAGTACACCTTTCCATCTTCTCTCAATACTTCAAAGGATAAGTATTCTTGCTTTCTGAACTGCTTGATCTTTAGTTCTCTGATCCCAGTGATTAGAAAATCTGAATACACATCTTTCTTTGGTTTTCCAAGACATCTTGATTTCTCAGCCAACCAGATCTGAGTCTCTTTTGGTTTGTTATGATATACACTTAGAAAGTTTACTTCACTTGGATTAAAGAAGTTTGGCAGATCAAACTCCAGAAAATACCCATTCACATCTACAGATCTTTCATCTTCTTTTGGTTCTGACTGTTCATGTTGATCAATACTTGTCATTTGAACACTCTGAGGAGTTGTCTCTTGAATTTCTTCTTCAATTTCTTCTGAAAAGACCTCATTCACCTCATATTCTGCTGGAAACACGAAATCACAATGCAACATTCTTTTAGGATTAACTTCTGATAATAACCATTCACCACAGTTTCTGATCTTATTTCCGAGACTCAATCTTCTTTTCACAGACTTCACACATCTTCTCTTAAGATTTTCTCTTTCATTACCAGAATACCATTTCATTTCATTTAGTAACCAACTCAAAGTTGCATTACTATATTTCACCAAATCCTTTAATCTGAATAGTTCAAGTCTTTCATGAACTGTATATGCAAATCCTTCTGATTCCATTCCTTCATTTATAAATCCTGGCTTATTTACACCAATCTTTGGAACCATCACTGGACAGCTTAAGTTGCATTTCTCTTTTCTTCCTTCAATGGCCAGTTGAAAATCATACAAGTACATGTTCCTAACATAGATGCCCAGAAGTCTCCTGCATTCAATCTCTATCCAGGCCTCTTCAGTACTGGCAAAGAATTTTACTAGGAAGATTTGATCGTGTCAATCTGTGAAAATCAAAGCTAGACATGGCCACTTTTACATTTCTTTCTTTCAGAACTTCCAATCGTACATATTTCAGACCATCAAACTCTTCTATTTGAAACATCAGTACTTTCTCAATCTTTTTCTGAATGTGCAGTCTTGAATCAGGAATTCTGAATATGTTTGAGGCCTCTGCATAAATCATCTGAGATCTCCCATCCATGAAACAATGAATATTGTTTTCCACAACTTCATAGTCTTCCTCTGTGTGATAAAGATTCTCATATGTTTCCTCTGGAAAAATGTCATCATGAAATTGTCTACTAAGAGGTACATCACTCATTTCCAGAACAAAGTCACATACAGGCTCTTCTAACATTTGCAAGTTAATCTTAGGGATCTCAATTGGCTTTCTGAATAGATATTCTTAAGGCATGAAGTATTCTTTAACTTTTTCATATTCTTCTTCAACATCAGCAATTTCATCCACATAGTTAAAATAAAAATCCTCTTGAAATTTCTGAGAATAGCCAACAGTACTATCTTCTTCTCCCATCAGATCAATAGGTCTTACCATCTTCACATCCCTTTGAATTTTCTGAACATTGAGTGCTTAGACTAACTCACTGTGCATCCTTATGATCAAAATCTCATTCAATATCCTTTCTTTTGACTCAGAGTCCACCAAACTGACTTTGACATAGGGAACAATATCTGTACAAGTGTTCGACCCCAAAACAGGTTCCTCAATGGTTTCAGTTTCATCAGAATTAACTTCCATTTCTACATCTAAGTTCAATTCCTCTGTTTTATCAGAATCATTACCATCCATACATTCCATCTCCATTTCCTCTGTATCTGAGCTTGTAATCTAAACAATCTGAGTATCCACTTTCTGAATATGTGCCTTTGTCTGAACCAACTGCATATCTGCCATTTCAAAATCTTCTACACAGATATCATTATCAGAACTCATCTTTTGCCTTTTCTCCCCCTTTTGATGATCATGAGAATCATCATCATCAAACTTCCTTTTAGAGTTCTGAACATTACTAACCTCAGGTTCAGCTTCTGCAAGTGGAATAATTGCAAATGGTTTTGAAGTTGTGACCAAAGAAGTACTTAATACTTGAAATATAGAGTCTTGCATACTCTTCATCTGTGTCTTCAGATCCTTCTGAAATTCAGAAATAATATCCTTGATCTCCTTGTTATGAGATTCCAAGGATATCTTCATATCATCCACCTTAGTCTCAACAGATTTCATCTTCCCCTCCAACATAGTTTTCAAATCCTTTACCTCATCATTCAGTCCATCCACCTTTTCCTTCAATTTTTCTACCTTTTCCCCCATCACCGTGTTTTGTTTCTGAATCTTTACAAATTCAGAAGAGTCTAACTGTGAACCTGAACCAACAGATGGTCCAGTTTTCATGTGTCCAGAGGACTCATGGCCTGTAGATAACACTAAGTCATCTTGTACAACAGATGCACATTTTAATGAAGCTTTTGTAATGTTCACCTCACCAGGACTTCCATCCAATCCTCGACATCCAAAATTAGGAGTGTCTATGAATGTTTTGTCAGGAATACGAAATTCCTGATTTGTGCAAGTGTTAGAAGGAATTTCAGGCTCAATATGGATAGGACTGTGATATCCAGAATCAATGTGATGAAGAATAGGTTGGGATTTATCACCTCCCTCCAAATGAGTTTGGGATGGTTCCCCTGATTTATGTGAAACAGTAGCAGGTTGAACTGCTTCTGAGTGGGTATAGATGGGTTGTTCAGGATCCACCACTAGGTCCATGGTGATTTTTTCAATATTGGACACCAAGAGTCGTGTCTCAATAGTAGATGTGGTTACCTGGTTAAGATTAGCTAGTACAGAGGCATCTCTTTCTGTTTGAACCTCTGGTGACATTCTCTCATCCTCACCACTCTCATTCTGTTTTTCTTCACATATTCTAACCGAGCTCTCAGAATTTTTCCCCTCATTTCTCTCAGAATGTTCACCCATTTGAACATCCTCCCCCTCTCTAACATGACTAGACCCCTCACCTCTCTTCTCAGGTTGGTCCTCATGGGTAGGGATTTGAGGTTCTTCAATTCCCATAGAGGTGCAATAAGCTTTTAAAATCTCACTCTCCCTTGGAATGTAATTCCTAAGTGATCTTGACAAGAGTTTGTGATTAGGATAATTTTAAATATTAGTAGTAGAAGACATCTTACCCAAATAGAAAATGGGACCATGCTGCTCCTCTGATCTTCTTGGAATGGTTCTGTTTTCTTGCATTGCATACCAAATCACAAGTTGCCAATACCTTATGTAAGGTATATATGACAGTGGTGTATCCTTTGTTTTCTTTTGAATAGCCTTCCGATTTTTCTCAAATGTATTCTTCATGTCTTCCCATAGTATAGCAGTATAGTCATAATGCCTATTCTTTACTAAACCTTGAAAATTTTGAAGAATCTGTTTTGAAGCTTGATCTTCAGAACTATTCTTCCCTGACAAACACTTATTCACCACATGAAACAAACATGCCCAAATTGGTGGCAATTTGTTCCTTCTGAAACTACTAAGAGTCCTTAACCCCTCATTGTATCCTAACCTCATAAACTCTGCAATCAATTCTTCTGTTAAAGGTGAGTCTTCAAAGTCTGTCCTTTGTTGTACATCATATTTTTCTGGTAAATTGAGCATTTCCCTCAGTGCAGGGATTGATAAAGTGATTGTTACTCCTCCAATTTCAGATACAAATATATTCTCTTCTAACCTAAGATATTTCCACCATTGTTGAATATACTGAACAGGGACAGATTTGTGTCTTGTAAACCATTTCCTATAGGGATAATATTTGAATAACTCCATTATTATCCAGTGTTCAGGCTTAAATCTACTTTCCTCAAACAATAACACACAATTATTTTCTGACAACTTCAACCATTCTCTTTCAGGGACAATTCTTTCCACTAAATTTGGTCTTCTTGACATTATTGACCCTGTAGCACTCTGTTCATGTTCGACATTCATATTTCCCTCATCCGCATTCCCCTCAGATTCAGCCATTTCTTCATCTCCTGCATTTATTTCATCGTTTCCTACTGCTTCTTCTTCAATAGCTCTATTTTGAACTTCATCATTATCCGAATCAGATTCCTCCATTAAAGACATAGTACAATGCAGAGATATATGACCACTTCTTCGAAATCCAAACATGATTTAAGAAGAAAACAAACTCAAAGAACTCTGGAATGATTCGTATCTCACTTGTCGCTCTAAAATTTGAAAGAAATGGAATGAGGGATTTTAAGACCTATTTAAAATCCGCGAAGTTGAAAGGTTTGACGGAAAAACGAGGTCAAAGTTATAACGGAGTCAACACATTTGAAATGCCACAGAGGATTTAAATGAAATACGTGGCATAATCAACCAAATATGAAGCTGACACGTGTTATTGGATAGAATATTGACACAAGTCAAAAATCTGAATAACACGCTCAGATGATTGTCGTTCCTTTATCAGAGATCTAATTATTCTACTCAGAGTTCTGAGTCCATGATTCAGAAGAATTTGCCTTGTAACGAAACTATTTAAAATCAACTTCTGACAAATGTAAAAACTTTAATTATTCAGAAGAGGTTTGAACATATAGAAAATCAATTTATCATCAGAATTCTGTTCAAATAGTGATGATTAGTGAAACTCATTTAAAATCTTATATCTGAATAAGAAAATTTTGAGATTCAGATATAGTTTGAACAAGTGAGAAATTTTTTTTATCATTAAAAGCTTGTTCTTCTTAGAATGATCAGAGATAAGAAATGAAAACAAACCTTTTAATCATCATGAAATGATTTCCAAAAGATATTAATGCTCCCCCTTGACTTTAGCATGCACTTAATAATGATGAGATGAGATATAAAGAATAATAGAAAAAAGATAATCCACAAAAATTGAAGTACTTGTATTTCTCAGAAATGAAATCTTGAAAGTTGGATTTCTGAAGTATTGACTCAGAAGATCTGAACCCAAGACGCAGAAGTCTGAACCCAAGAGTCAGAATTCTGAGTACAAGACTCAGAGTTCTGAGTACACTACTCAGAAAATCTTACTTAGCAGGATTTAACATTTCTGAAAATCAACTAATAAGTAAGATCAATTAGTCAGATTAAGCATTCCTATTTTACATATGAGAAATGAGAACCTTTTGTGATCAAGAGGCTTTGTGAACAAGTCAGCCAATTGATACTTTGTATGCACAAAGTGCATCTCTATTGTTCCCTTTTCCACATAGTCCTTTATAAAATGATACCTCACATCTATGTGTTTAGTCTTTAAATGTTGAACAGGATTCTTGTTGGTCCCGAAGGCCTATACAAGTTTGTAGAAGGGGGGGGGGGGGGGTTGAATACAAACACACTATTTTACATTTCTAAATTGTTTATTGATAAATCATTAACAATTTACAGCTGGTTGCGGAAACAAGATTAAGGATAAACCTAAATCTAAACAAGTTGGAACACTAAGGTTTCATGCACTAAGAAAGATAAGGAGATAACTAATAAAATCCTATCTTGAGAGAGATTTGAACTTGTCCAGAGTTAGCAAGTTACTTCAAATGAAGTGAGTTCATCTCTTTATATACTGCATGCATTTAATGCAAGTCAGTATATACTTTACACGTGTCATCAGCTGGTTGGTTGCATGTCATTGACCTTGGTTGACAACCTTAGTAGCCGTATGGATGAATAGTGTAGTATCAGAGTGGTTATACGATTTCAGATATTCGGAGGTTCTTTTCTGACAATTCGTACGGAGTCGTGCAAGGGTGGTTGAGACAAAAGTACTTTGTACGGAGGACTTCATGATCAGCTTTCGTTGATTCAGCGATTATCATTTACTATTCAGCAGATGATAAAGTTCAGCGATAGCTGAAGTCTTGTACTTGATACTTCACGTTGAGTGGACAAATCTGAGTCTTCGCTGATCCGCATCAATTCATTAGGAGACTTGTCGCTGGTTCTTGAGCTTGATCTTCGACTTCAGCGTAGAACCTTTGTTGACGTGAAACTTGTCTTTAGGGATCATAAAATAAACAACTAACTTATCAGCGATCATCATAATGACTGAACAGACTCAGAGCATTAATGATGAACAGTGTTCGCTGAATGTTTAACTCAAAAGAGCGAGAGTTCCTATCAGCGGTACTGTAAGATCTTAGTACTTATCAGCGATAGTGAAACTCTGATACATATTGTTTACTTATGATTTTCACTAAGTATTTAAGAGAGGGTCATTATCAAATCACTGAGGGTTTGGATCAACAATCTCCCCCTATTTGATTATGACATAGCAACAAAGAAAATTGCTATTTAATGAAAACATAAGGATAAAAAGAACTCATAAAATATTTGTCCCTTTTACTGTTTTCTGGGATCTTTTCAGTACTGATGGAGTAAAGTACGTTCGCTGAAATCTTTCTTTAAAATATTGAATCAGGTTACAATGAAGAACAGAGAGATTACAAGTACAAGCGAAATAATTTACAAGTACAGAAGGATAACTGATACAATAGAGAAAAAAGGAGATTATATCAGCTTTCAAAGGGTTCTTCCTTAATGAGAAGTTCATCAAGGGTCTTTTCAGTGGGGATCATCTAGTCAGGAACCGTTACACCTCGTTTTCTTTTGTTTAGCGCTTCTTGAAAGATCAAGGGTTTTAGGTGTCGTGCCTGAATGTCTTTTCTGAAGTCGCACCAGTAGATGAGATATCTGAGCTGTTCGATTGGAGTGATTGGAAGCTCAGCGATCCGTTGAAAACATTTACGTCCGTCGTAGTCGAGAAAGAATATTCCATAAGGATTACTGATGACTTTACCAGGGACGAAAAGTTCACATGGTGGCAAAGAAATGTCAGGGGCAGATAGATCAGGGTCAGGACCAAGCACTTCAGCGCGAGAGAAACCAATTCCAGTTTCATTTCATATGACAGGACCTGAGTTTGAATCTTGACGTTTCTTCTTTGGAGAGGCCCTTTTTCTTTTCAGCTTAAGATCAGGAAGAGGAGGAATGTCCACACAAGAAGATATCAAGTCGATATGTCTGTTTATCAGCTTTTCGAAATGATCCTTGTACTTAGATTGTGACGATTGGATAGCTAACCTCATCTCCAGCCATTCAGAGAGACCATACCTTTTTACAGTGTCAACGCGAAAGGTTTCAGATTTTCCATCTTCTCTGAAAAGTTTGATGTCAACAATAGGTACTCCGATAGAGGTTCTTCCAGAGATGAATACCTTGTTGATCTTCGCTGGACAATATCTGAAGTGAATTTTCTCTTTACACCAGATCAGGGTGGTCTGAGAAACTTCAGTTTTCTTTTCCACGATCTTATGGGCTTCTTCCCAAAGCTTTCGTTGGACTTGAATGGGAACACGTTTCAGCTTGGGGTCTTTGACAGATTCTTGAGTAAGCTTGATCGCGTATTCTCTGTCTTTCTCTTCAGCTTCCTTTCTTTCAGCGATGAGGCGTTCAGCTCTGAGGTGTTCCTTGTATTCAACTTTTGAAATTCTGAACTTAGGAGGAACTGAAGGCAGTTGATCACGCCTTAGAATGATTCGCTGATCCTCGAATCGCTTTATTATTTCCTCTTTTCTCTTTTGATCCTCTTCACTCAGCTTTTGAGGAGCTGAGGAAGGTCTGTTTCTGTGCGAGAGAGGTTGTTCTTCTGGTTCATCAGTCTCAAAGATCAAATCTAAGACTGGGATTATTTCATCAGCAGCAGCTGGCTTTATTGGAGAGATCGCAGTAGTTGAGCCTTCAGCGAAATCCTCAAGCAGGGGAGAGGACTAGCTGAATCACAGCGATCTTACAAATAAGAACTGGGTAGAAGAACTTGGGTAGAAAAGATAGAAAAATAATGTGGATGTGTATGGTGGTTGTGGAGTAGATAACTGATTGTTCAGGGAAGGAATATAAGTAAAGTTTAGTGTACCTGACAAACCGGCTTTGCAAGCAAGATCGTCAAGTTTTCGTCTTCAGCGACTCCTTTGCCTTTGCCTTTTTCAGCGCCAGAGGCTGAGTGCTTTGTCTTTGTCTTCTCCCCTGTGGATTCAGTTATTACGATTCCTTTAAGAACTTTGGTTCGAGGAGCAGGTTTGACAACAAAGAAATCGTCATATTCATCATCATCATCATCATCATTCCTTGGAGAGGAAGATGGTTCATTATCAGCGATGTCGATGTCTTTATTTTCTTCTGCTTCGGATTCCTCAGCATCTTCTTCGAGTTGCTCCCCCTCAGATACAGAGGCGAGCTTCTCGGTTCCCTCAGGGTTTTCATCTCCCTGAGGTCCCGCGATCAGATCTTTATCTCCCTCTCCCCTGATAGATCCATCATGGGAAAGGTCTTCAGCGCTTTTCTCCTGGTCTTCAGCGCTCTTCTCCCCGGTATGTTCAGCGCTCTTCTCCCCCTCTTTCTCATGATGGGGGGAGGAGTGAGTAGACTCAGCGTTGGTGTCATCTCTGTCTTCTGGGCCAGAGATTTTCACACAACCTTCAAGCTTTGCTATTCTGTCTTCAAGGCCAGAAATAGCAGGCGTGATTTTCTTCAGCTCTGTGCGATCCTCCGCTGTGAATGAATCCAAAATAGGGGCAGGAGCAGGAGCTGGATTATTTGCCTTGTTTACCAGCGTCTCGATCATCGTCTTCATAGAACTAACGTCGGTCTTTATAGAGCCTAAGTCAGTCTTGACCGCTGACATATCACCCTCTAATTTTCCAACCGATGTCTTCAGCGTTGTTACCTCGCTGGACACGGTGGAAACTGATCTTTTGAGGCTGGTGTAGTCAGTGTAGATGTCGGAGAGCACTTTGGCAAAATCGGCGAGAGTCTTATCAAGCGGTGGAAACTGATCTTTCTTCTCCACCACCGTTGTCAGCTTTGTCAAATTCTCTCCAGCGTTTGTTACAGTTGTAGAGTTATTGGAGAGTGTGGTGGTGAGACCGGTCAGCTTTGTTTCCACGGACTTCAGAGACTCGTTGATGTCTCCCAAATTAGGACCTGTATCATATAAGTACTTGTGAACAAAGGAAAGCTCAGAAGTTTCAGGTTTAGTTACAGTGTTTAAGGTGGGATTTGTACCTGCAGGAGGATTGACGAAATCATCAAAGTTGCGGGTTCCTGCATAATTGGGTAGGTTCTGTCTTCATCATTCGCTGAGAAGCATCAGCGGTGGCTTCTGGAATGATGGCATCTCCAGTAATTTTTGGAGGAGTGTCCAAGAGAGTGGGGTGAGAAGGAAGGATAAGAATGGGGTTCGGGTACTGAGTTCAGCGTTGGAATCGCTGAGAATCACTTCATCAGTCTTTTGAGAGACTGAGGGAGGTTGGGTAGGTTCCAAGTTTCTAACCTCAGCGTTTGGAGACGCTGAAGTCTGGATTTGAGGGATGGCTTGAACGGGTGTGGCAGAGCGTACCACAAAACTTTCCTTCAGCTCGTCAGAATGAGCTGAGGAGTCTTCAGCATGGAATTGCTGGGGTTGCTCTTTGGTTTTCTTGATCCTTTTGGAATCAAGTTGGGTGTGAGAGGGTTTCCTTTTCTTAGAAGGAGATGATTTTGTGGCCGGGGTATCAGCGATGGGTATTGTCGCTGAAGGAGCCACAGAAAGCGGAGAATTTAGAAGAGAGAGAAGAGTAGAGAGACGTACCTCGTTGGCGACAGGCTTGAAGTCGAGAACCTTAGGGCCAATCTGAGAAAGTTTCAGATCACCCTCTTCAGGATAGCTGTCCTTCAGGCCATATTGAAAGATGGCGCTGATGAATCGTGGGTAAGGAACCCATGCTGGTCTGTCAGCGGCAGAATCGACACGCTGAATCAGGTCATCATAAATAATGGAGGCCCAGTCAATGTTTAGACCTTTCAGCAGTGCGTATCCCATGGACTGTTGAGGTTGGGCGGCTTGATCAGACGAGCCGGACTTCGCTGTCATGCAGCTGATCAGGTGTGCGAAGATGAAGTTCATCTCGCTAGGCATTTTGGACTTCTTTATCAGCGTCAGCTTCTTCTCGGGTTGTTTGACCCTTCCAGTTTCCCAGATGTAACCCATTGCGTCGAGGAAAGCAATGATTGCTTCTCTGTCAGCGTGCTTCTTGTGGTCAGGGAATGGAACGAAGTGTTTTTCTTTGGTAGCATTTGGGAAGTTCAGGGCTTTTCGGATTATGGCGGGTGTGATCTTGATGGTGCCATACTCAGTATCGCTGAGTATGCAGTCGATGGTTTTGGATGCATCTTTGGCAGAGGGTAGCTCAGTGTGTCTGGCAGAGTACCAGAACTGGGATAAGAGCCGCTGACTGGCAGGAGGTGTTATGGTCAGGGCTGTGTAGATGGGGCTGTTCTTCAGAAAACTCACAGCATCGTCCAGATGTGATACTTGCTTCCGAGGAGGAAACTCGAGAAGAGCTGAGAGGTTGTTGGCCTTAGTCCAATCTAGTTGATCCAGCTCGAACTTAACCTGAGGGGCTTTGATGATGTCCACTTCCTCAGAGTCAGCGGAGATGGACTCAGCGGTAACATTCAGCTTTGAATTTTCCATTTCACTGTATTATCAGTTCAACCAAAGATATTAACAAATAATAATTGTCTTAGTATGGAAAGAATTTCCATTAAGATGGTTCGAATTTTGTCCATTTCATTCAGACATAAATGTCTTAATGAAGATTAGGGTTTTTCATGATTTTGAAAAGAAATGTAAAACCCATAAATTCTTGTATTCCAGTTTCAAAAAAAATCTGGATACGAATGAAGAACAAGTTTAAGATTTAGATTTAAAACTTGAAGAACAACCATGAAATGGTTGTGTTCATAAAACCATGAAAGATATGATTTCATTTTAAAAAGTTCTTTTGTTTGATCTTATTTAAGCAAAGAGAAGATCAGAAACAAGTTATTTGCATTTGAAAAAGAAGAACATATTAACCTTGAAGTTGATGAAGAAGATGATGAACAGTTCTTTGAAGATTGAGAGCACAAATGCAACAGTAATTCTTTTCTTGCGGAGAAAGATTGTTCGCGTAAAAGATAAATATAAACGATGAAATTGTTTATATAGGAAGAGAGTAGAGAGAGAAAAACTTGAGCGGGAAAGTTTTTCATCATGACACGGACACGTGTTTGCATTTGATTGGAAGTTGAACGAAACGTGCAAACGTGTGTCAGAAAGAAGTCGTGCCTGGTGTTATATGTTGCAATGACGTCACAACTGTCCTTTCACATTCTTTTAGGATGTCTCTGAGGTTTTGAAAGCTCAGGGACTCTTTGAAAAACATGAAGCACTGAATAGAAGATATCAGTGAAGGTTTTAAGAACTTTCAAAATATCGCTGTTAAGGAAGAGATATTCAGCGATGCATTTGTTTTTGAAATCTTGCATTTTCATGCGTTTGTCAGAGAGAGAAAACATACCTGGATATCAGTTTAACCAAGTTTATTCAGAGAGAAGATGATTGAATAGGTTATACGAGTTGATTTTATCCTATCGCTGATTAATGTGAACCGCTGAAGATTTTACCCTTCAAAGTTCAGCATTCCAAGCTCGCTGATGAGAAAGTTGAATCTTGTCTCATCAAGAGGTTTGGTAAACAAATCAGCTAACTGATAATCAGTTGGGATAAAATGAAGTTCTATATTACCATTCATCACATGATCTCTGATAAAGTGATATCTGATTTCGATGTGTTTCGTCTTTGAGTGTAGCACTGGATTGTTTGCTATAGCGATGGCACTTGTGCTGTCGCAATAGATTGGAATTTTGGAGAGCTGAAG
Organism: Saussurea involucrata; assembly: GCA_033807775.1. Taxonomy (NCBI): domain Eukaryota; kingdom Viridiplantae; phylum Streptophyta; class Magnoliopsida; order Asterales; family Asteraceae; genus Saussurea; species Saussurea involucrata. The sequence goes on from CM066314.1 coordinate 91,644,527, forward strand.
ATCATAGTCTAGTAGCTGATTTCTCATCCACAAGACTTGGGAACAACAGCTTCCAGCGGCTACGTACTCAGCTTCAGCTGTGGAAGTGGACACTGAGTTTTGCTTTTTACTTGTCCAACTTACCAGCTTTCCACCCAGGAGCTGACATCCTCCTATGGTGTTTTTCCTATCCATTTTGCAACCTGCAAAATCACTGTCTGAATAGGCGGTTAGATCGAATCCTGAGTCTTTGGGATACCAAAGGCCTAGATTCGCTGTACCCTTAAGATATCGAAAGATTCGCTTTACAGCTTTCATATGAGATATCTTAGGTTCAGCTTGATATCGTGCACACAAGCATGTTGCAAACATAATATCGGGTCGGCTAGCTGTAAGATACAATAGTGAGCCGATCATCCCACGGTACAGCGTGACATTGACAGGAACACCCTTTGTGTCCTTATCAACTGTCAGCGGTGGTGCCATAGGGGTTTTCATAGCTGAACTTTCAGTTAAGTCGAATTTCTTCAGCATATCTTTAACATACTTTCCCTGATTTATAAAGGTTCCTTTTTCAGTTTGCTTAATCTGAAGACCAAGGAAATATGTTAGTTAACCCATCATGCTCATTTTATACTCATCTTTCATTCTATCAGCGAAACGAGTACAAAGCTCAGGGTTAGTAGAACCAAATATAATGTCATCAACATATATTTGAACTAAAATGATATGACCTTTCACTTTTCTAAAAAAAAGAGTTTTGTCAATCTTACCTCGCTAAATTTTTTCAATGTGGAGATAAGTAGAAAGAGTGTCATACCATGCACGATGAGCTTGCTTTAAGCCATAAAGTGCCTTGTCCAGTTTATAAACATAACCTGGACGCTTAGGATCTGAGAATCCTGGAGGTTGTTCAACATAAACTTCTTCATTCAGCTTTCCATTCAGAAACGCTGACTTAACATCCATCTGATGTACAGTGAAGTTTTTGTGTACAGCATATGCTAAGAAAAGACGAATAGATTCAAGTCTTGCTACTGGAGCAAAGGTTTCGTCATAATCTATGCCTTCCTCTTGTCTGTATCCCTGAGCAACAAGACGAGCTTTGTTGCGAGTTACAGTACCATGTTCGTCCAACTTGTTTCGATAGACCCACTTAGTGCCTATCACCGTTTTATCAGTTGGTCTCCGAACAAGTTTCCAAACTTTGTTTCTTTCGAATTCAGTCAGCTCTTCTTGCATAGCGCTGACCCAGTTTGGATCTCTGAGGGCATCATCTATTTTCTTTGGTTCAGTTAGTGAAATAAAATTAACAAATAAGCAAATATTACCTGCACTTCGTCGTGTCTGAATACCAGCGTTTGGATCACCAAGAATTTGATCAATTGGGTGATTTGCAGTCCATCGCTGAGCCGGAGCATACGTCGCTGACTCATCTAGAACTGGAGGGGCTGAGGATGAGGCTTCCGCTACTTCTGGATTATCAGCTAAGAGAGGAATGTTTGCATTTGTCACTTCATTCACTGATTGCTGAGAAATAGACGGAATATCTGAGACATTTGGATCAACTGCAGGTATAGTGTTTATAGGAATAGCTGAGACCCAAGATGTTTCAGCTTCATTATTCAGCATATCTGGAATGATAGTAGGACCATCATTTTCTACGGTATGAGCATGAGGAGTGGGAACTTCTTCTGAATCACCAAGATGAGAAAACATCCATTGATTCAGTTCTTCAGTATCAGCGGACGGTTTAGAGTTCGCTGAACGGGATTCGTCAAACGTGACGTGAATAGTTTCTTCTACAGTTTGTCTTCTACGGTTGAAGACTCTGAAGGCTTTGGAGACTGAGGAGTATCCAAGAAAGATTCCATCATCAGCCTTAGGATCAAACTTTCCAAGGGCATCTCTGTTGTTCAGTATGAAACACTGACAACCAAAGATGTGAAGAAAGCTGATTGAAGGCTTTCTCCCATGAAGGAGTTCATAGGCTGTCTTTTTGAATCTTTTGACTATCAGCGACCTGTTTTGCGTAAAGCAAGCAGTGTTGACAGCTTCTGCCCAAAACTGAGTAGGCAGGTGAGAATCGCTGGGCATTGAACGTGCAGCTTCAATAATTGTTCTATTTCTTCTTTCAGCGACTCCATTTTGTTGCGGTGTTCTCACTGACAAAAAGTTGTGAGAAATACCCTTACTCTCAAGGAAGGAATCAAGAGAACTGTTTTTGAATTCAGTTCCATGATCACTCCTTATTGAGCGAACAGTCATATTGTTCAGAGTTTCCATCTTCCGAACAAAGGTGATGATTTCTTCAGGGGTGTCACTCTTAGAACGGAGAAACATTACCCATGTGTAACGATAGAATTCATCAACTATGACCAGCGTATATTTCTTTCCAGCGATGGATTGTTTGTTAACAGGGCCAAACAAATCCATATGGAGTAGTTGAAGAGGAGATGACACTGAGGAGACTTGCTTTGACTTGAAGCTTGCCTTGGTCTGCTTCCCTTTTTCACACGCTGAACATAAAGACTCTTTGGCGTATGAATGTTGAGGTAGACCAGTGACTAACTCTTTGGAGGAAAGAGTATTCAGTGTCTTGAAATTTATATGTGAGAGCCTCTTGTTCCATAACCAGTTAACATCAGAAGATGCCTTTGAGAAGAAACAGGAGTTCTCAGTGGTTGTTGAATCCATGTTTATTACATAAACATTTTCCAAACGATAACCGCTGAGAGCTATCTTCTCCTTTTTGTCAGTGACAAAACAGGATTCCTTAGTGAAAATCACTTTGTTATCCATGTCGCAAAGCTGACTGATGCTCAGAAGATTATGCTTCAGCCCTTCAACATATGCGACTCTTCTGAAGGATGTTGTACCATTTGAAAGTACACCATACCCTCGGGTATGTCCTTTTCCATTTCCACCAAATGTCACAGAGGGACCCTTCTCTTCCTTGTATTCAGCGAGCAAGTTTTTCTTTCCAGTCATGTGTCTAGAGCATCCGCTATCAAGATACCAGATACCCTTCTTAACCTGCATTTACAAAGGAAGATTAGTTTTGCTTGGGTACCCACTTCGCCATGTATACGCGTTTGTCAGTGGAAGTAGTTGGAATGGGTTCAACAGTCTTCGCAACATTTGAAGATTCAGCTTTGTCTTTCTTCACTTTGGTCAATTTCTTGACCTCAGCGGTAGGAGTCACCTTGACCTGAATTGCAACTGGGTTGGTCTTCTTGGACTTGGGTGCTATCTTCACCTTAGCTATCTTATCAGCTTTGGTGGTTGTGGGGCACTTACTTGCAATATGATCGGTAAGTCCACAGTGATAACATTTCCTACAACTAAAATTAGTTCTAGGACCACTTGAGTGCTGAGCTTTTAATTTGGAATTAGAAGTGGCAGCACCAAGTACACTATTGGTTTTTGAAATAGGACGAACATTCAGTTCTTCAGATTTCTTACCAAGGACATCTACTCTGAGTCTAGGAGTAGGTCGCTGAACTGATCCAGAGGTCTGATTTCTAGAACCAGATGAATGAATCACTAAGGCTTTGGAAGCATTCAGCTTAGGTACTAAGGTACCCTTCTGAGGATTTTGATAAATAACAATTCCTTTACCTTTGTCTTTAGAGACAGAGGTAGGTTTTGAATAAACCATTTTCTCCTTACCTTTTGAGGAGGTAGGAGTTTCCTCAGGGATTGGTGTAACTGACGAGGAGTACTGAGTTGATGAAGTATCAGCGACTGAGGATACGAACGTTCCAAATTTAAGCATTGAACGTTCAGTGGTTGGTTTTGGAGTTTCATATTTATAACCCAGACCACGTTTATCACTCAGAGGAATCTGAGCCTTAATTATCTCAGTGATCTTTGTTCAAGAATTACACCATCCTTCAACAGTAGCTTGTTCAACTTTTAATGCAGCGATAGCTTCTGCTCGTTCGATTTTGACTAGCTGATTTAAATAGGCTTGATCTTTAAAATCATCTTCAATTTTAGAAAGCTTTTGTATTTGAAGGTGGCAGTTTTTAAGCTTTTCAGCGAGATCAAGATTTTGGTTTTCAACCACAGTTTTGCCGTTCATGGCTTCGTATAAACTTCTAGTCAAGAGATCGATCTTACGGAGACTATCAGCTTCATCAATATTTGCAATATTGGTAAAGAAAGAAGGTGATACCTGAATGGCAGATGTTGAAGTGGAGGGAATGTCTGAACTTTCTTCCTCTTCTTCAATCTTGGCCATGAGACATTGATTTGCTTCATCATCTTCAGAGTCAGATGATGATGCTTCTTCATCAGAAGCAGCCCAATCATAGTCAGCCATCAGGCCTTTTCCTTTCTTCTTAAAGCTTTTCAGCTTTGCATACTTCTCCTTCAGCTTTGAGTATTTGTCATCTTTATTCCTTGGAACAAAGTTTTTCTTTGAGAAAGCTGAAGGTCTCATGACTTTCTTTGACCTGCACTCATTAGCGAAATGACCTGCCTTTTCGCAGTTGAAACAAGTAGCAGTAGCCTTATCAACAAAAGCTGATGATTTAGGCTTGTCAGTTATGGAAAGAGGTTTGTTCTTTCTAAACATTTTCTTCTTGGCGAATCTCCTGAACTTTTTAGTTAGGAGTGCTAAGGATTCATCATCATCTGAAGAATCAGAGTCTGATGACCTTTCAGAGTTACTTTCTAACTCAGTGATAGTGACCGAGGGTCGCTGAGTAGAAGGTTCTTCTGAGATTAAAGCAACATGAGTGCTTTTGGAATCTTTTACAAGATTCTTCTTAAGATGGCTAGATTGCTCATGATTCAGCAATGTACCATATAAGGTTGAAAGGTTCATTGATTTAAGATCCTTTGACAGCTTGAGACACATGGAATAATTGTCCCAGCTTTCAGGTAAACATTCTAGAAACTTTGTCAGCACTTCAAAGTTAGAATATTCCTTACCAACAGTTTTTAGATCTATAATTAAACAATTAAACCGTTGGTGAACTTCAGAGAGAGTTTCATTCTTACCATAAATGAAGCTTTCGTATTGTCTTACCAGGTTGATCTTTCTTGAGTCCTGGACTTCAGACGTTCCTTCATACTGAACACATATTGTGTCCCACATGGCTTTTGATGACTTCAGGTTCATGACGGAATGGTAGACTTCGTCAGGAAGGGCCATGGATAGTATGGGTCTGGCTTTTGTATCTATAGCCACTTTCTTCTTATCTTTATCGGTCCACATGTGTATTTCCTTTGGAATCAGCCTTTCTGGAATAGCAGCTCTAGTTGCAGTGGCTGGAACTAAAGGATCAATTGTTACAGGGATGTGTGGGCCGTTTTCAAGATAGTAAGTCATAGTAGGGTCTACACCTTCTAAGAAGAGTGTCATCCTATTTTTCCACAAGTTGAAGTTGTCTCTGGAAAATCTAGGGGGCTTAGCAAAGGAACCATTGTCTATATAGTGTGTGTTTGTGTTGGCCATTTTCAGAAAATAGCAAGGAAGAGAAATATCTTAGATTAGATCTTGTTTATGAGATTAAACAAATCTGCTCTGATACCACTTGTTGGTCCCGAAGGCCTATACAAGTTTGTAGAAGGGGGGGGGGGGGGGGGTTGAATACAAACACACTATTTTACTTTTCTAAATTGTTTAATGATAAATCATTAACAATTTACAGCTTGTTGCGGAAACAAGATTAAGGATAAACCTAAATCTAAACAAGTTGGAACACTAAGGTTTCTTGCACTAAGAAAGATAAGGAGATTACTAATAAAATCCTATCTTCAGAGAGATTTGAACTTGTCTAGAGTTAGCAAGTTACTTCAAATGAAGTGAGTTCATCTCTTTATATACTGCATGCATTTAATGCAAGTCAGTATATACTTTACACGTGTCATCAGCTGGTTGGTTGCATGTCATTGACCTTGGTTGACAACCTTAGTAGCCGTATGGATGAATAGTGTAGTATCAGAGTGGTTGTACGATTTCAGATATTCGGAGGTTCTTTTCTGACAATTCGTACGGAGTCGTGCAAGGGTGGTTGAGACAAAAGTACTTTGTACGGAGGACTTCATGATCAGCTTTCGTTGATTCAGCGATTATCATTTACTATTCAGCAGATGATAAAGTTCAGCGATAGCTGAAGTCTTGTACTTGATACTTCACGTTGAGTGGACAAATCTGAGTCTTCGCTGATCCGCATCAGTTTATTAGGAGACTTGTCGCTGGTTCTTGAGCTTGATCTTCGAATTCAGCGTAGAACCTTTGTTGACGTGAAACTTGTCTTTAGGGATCATAAAATAAACAACTAACTTATCAGCGATCATCATAATGACTGAACAGACTCAGAGCATTAATGATGAACAGTGTTCGCTGAATGTTTAACTCAAAAGAGCGAGAGTTCCTATCAGCGGTACTGTAAGATCTTAGTACTTATCAGCGATAGTGAAACTCTGATACATATTGTTTACTTATGATTTTCACTAAGTATTTAAGAGAGGGTCATTATCAAATCACTGAGGGTTTGGATCAACAATTCTGAGTAATGGCAATTGCACTTTCTGAGTCACAGTAGATAGGAATTTTGTTGAGCTGATACCCATAATCCATGAGTTGTGTTCTCATCCACAAAGTTTGAGAGCATGAAGCAGCAGCAGCAACATACTCTGCCTCAGCAGTGGAAGTGGATACACAATTCTGCTTCTTTGATGCCCAACTCACTATCTTATTCCCTAGAAAGTGACAAGCACCAGATGTACTCTTTCTGTCCATTCTACTTCCTGCATGATCAACATCAGTGAAAGCTGTTAGTTTAAAGTCAGTTTCCTTTGGATACCATAAACCAAGATCAGGTGTTCCTTTGAGATATCTGAGAATCCTTTTGACAGCCAACATATGTGATTCTTTAGGATTGGATTGAAATCTTGCACAAAAACAGGTTAAAAACATGATGTCTGGCCTACTTGCAGTCAAATATAGTAATGATCCAATCATGCCTCTATAAAGTTTGTTATCTACTGAAACTCCTTTGAGATCAGCATCTAACTTTATGTTTGTTGCCATAGGAGTTCTCATAGAAGCACAATCAAACATTTTGAACTTTTTCAGGATGTCCCTTACATATTTTCCTTGATTTATAAAAATTCCATCTGGTAATTGTTTGACTTGAAGTCCAAGGAAAAAATTAAGTTCACCCATCATGCTCATTTCAAATTCATATTTCATGATTTTAGAAAAATCATCACACATTTTTGCACTTTTAGAGCCAAATATTATGTCATCAACTTAAATTTGAACAAGAATCAAATCATCACCTTGTTTCTTTAAAAACAAAGTTGTGTGAATCTTACCTTTCTTGTAACCTGAACCTAACAAGTGTTGAGTAAGAGTGTCATACCAGGCTCTTGGTGCTTGTTTTAGACCATATAAAGCTTTATCTAAAATATAGACATGGTCAGGAAATTCTGAATCAACAAAACCTTCAGGTTGATGTACATACACCTCTTCATTATGTATACCATTCAGAAATGCTGATTTGACATCCATCTGATATACTTTGAAATTCTTTTGTGCAGCATAGGCCAAAAATATCCTGATGGCCTCTATTCTTGCCACTGGTGCAAATGTCTCATCATAATCAATTCCTTCATGTTGACAGTATCCCTTAGCAACCAATCATGCCTTGTTTCTGATGACAACACCTGACTCATCCTTTTTATTTATGAATACCCATTTAGTTCCAATGATAGATTTAGCTTCAGGCCTTGGAATGAGTCTCCAGACTTTGTTCCTTTCAAATTGAAGCAATTCCTCTTGCATTGCTGAAATCCAATCTGGATCCTCTAGGGCTTCATTAGCTTTATTAGGTTCAATAACACTTAGGAAACCTGCAAACATTGCTTCATTTGCAGTAGCTGATCTGATTTTTACTCCTGCTGATAGATCACCAATCACTTGATGAATGGGATGATTTTTAGTCCATTTGTTTGCACTAGGAAGCACATCAATCTCTGAATAATTATTGTTTGTATCATTCTCATCAATGATAGCTTGTAATTCTGAACTGTCCCCTTGTTCTGATAAATTTGAGTTCAAATTCTGAGCAATGAAGTAAGAGTTCTGAGTGACTTGTTCAGAGTTCTGAATACGAGGTTCAGAAGTCTGAATACAAGGTTCAGAATTCTGAGTATCAGGGTCAGAATTTTCATTACTTGTATTTATCAGAGTTGGACATTCCTCAGATGGACCTTTATCAGAAATTACAGTTGTTTGAACTACTTCTGAAGTTCTACTTTTCATTTCATTGATCTTCTTAGGGTTTTCAAACTCTGCATAAGAATCAAAAGTCAGTTCAAGAAAAGCATCCTTAAACAGTGAATTGAGTTCTGAACAAATAGGATTAGAGTTTGTATCAGAAGTCATTTTTGCCCTGTTCTGCATGAGTTCTGAACTGTCTTGTTCAGAAGTCTTCATTCTGACTTCAACAAATGTTACATTGATGCTTTCCATCATCCTTTTGGTTCTTCTGTTGTAGATTCTGAATGCTTTGGAAGTTAATGAATAACCAACAAAGTATCCTTCATCTGCCTTTTTATCAAACTTACCAAGATTTTCTCTGACTTTAAGGACATAGCATCTACAACCAAAAATATGAAAGAATTTGATTAATGGTTTTCTTTTATTTATCAGTTCATAAGCAGTCTTATTTAATCTTTTATTGATTAAAGTTATGTTCTGTGTAAAACAAGCAGTCTTCTGAAGAGTCTCATTTCTGAATTCTGTTCCATTATTTTACAGTTGTTTGAACTACTTCTGAAGTTCTTCTTTTCATTTCATTGATCTTCTTAGGGTTTTCAAACTCTGCATAAGAATCAAAAGTCAGTTCAAGAAAAGCATCCTTAAACAGTGATTTTAGTTCTGAACAAATAGGATTAGAGTTTGTATCAGAAGTCATTTTTGTCCTGTTCTGCATGAGTTCTGAACTGTCTTGTTTAGAAGTCTTCATTCTGACTTCAACAAATGTTACATTGATGCTTTCCACCATCCTCTTGGTTCTTCTGTTGTAGATTCTGAATGCTTTGGAAGTTAATGAATAAACAACAAAGTATCCTTCATCTGCCTTTTTATCAAACTTACCAAGATTTTCTCTGTCTTTAAGGACATAGCATCTGCAACCAAAAATATGAAAGAATTTGATTAATGGTTTTCTTTTATTTATCAGTTCATAAGCAGTCTTATTTAATCTTTTATTGATTAAAGTTCTGTTCTGTGTAAAACAAGCAGGATTTAATGTTTGTATTTTTGAAAAATTAAATTGGTTTTCAAATATTGAGTTTGATTAAATTTAATCTTCCATTAAAGACTCTTCAGAAGATTAAATTTAATTTAAGCACAGAACAAAAATTTAATCTTTTATCTTGAGTTTGATTAAAGTAAAACAAGCAGGATTTAATGGAAGACTCTTCAGAAGATTAAATTTCTGTTCTGTGCCACAGCCAGCATTCATTTGCAATTGAGTTTGATAAAAGACAAACAGGATTTAATGTTTGTATTTTTGAAAAATTAACCACAAATAAGTCCATGTGTCTTTTGGCCCAGAAGACTTTAAGATCATTCTCAGTTAAAATCATGCAACCTGTTATTTTGAACTTGATTTGACAAAGACTGTCTAAAAACTGACTTATGCTGAAAAGATTATGTTGTAAGCCTTCAACATAGAAAACTTTTTGAATTGTTAGATCTCCTTTTGTTAAATCCCCATAACCTTTAACTTGACCTTTGCTGTTATTTCCAAAGTTTACTGCTCCTCCAACCTTTTCTGTGAAATTTGATAGAAAAGACTTCTGACCTGTCATGTGTCTTGAAGCTCCTGAATCTAAAAACCACACATGACAGCCCTGCAACAACAATCAGTTATATTTAGGTACCCATTTTGGAATGGGTCCTTCTTTGTTAACCTTTTTATCTGATTTAACAAAAGTACATTTGACTTTCCATTCAAAGTCTTTCTTCAAACACCACTTTCCTTGAACTTTTATAAAGTCAGAACATTTTCTGTTCACAAAATTGTTCAATTTCTTCTTGAAAGTTTTAAATTTAGATGTTGAAGAAGTTTCAACCTTCTTTTCTTTCACATTAAACCTTTTTTCATTCTTTCCTGTGATTTTAATATGAGGCTTCACTTCTTTTATTATTTCTCTTTTCTGAGTTTGAGGAACAAAAACATTTTTCTTTTCTGTATTCTGAATGTCATTTATTATATAGGAAACAGAGGTTATTGTGATTGGACATTTCTGAGAATATTGGAATGAATCACTTTCACATTGAACACAAATAAGATTTTTCTTTGCAAGTTACAACAGATCTGTACCATAAGCCTTTTCATTTTTATTGCTGGTTTTCAAAGTACAAGTACATTTATCACAATAACTCTGGGCTTTTGGTACAGTTGCAGGAACCAATCCATTCATCTCATAAACTCTTTTCATACCATCTTTCCTTTTGCTTTCCTCTTTTTCTGAAAAATTCAATCCCTTTTTGTTAGAAGGAGAAGTAGATGATTCACCTTTTTCATATGTACTTGATTCATTAAGGAATTTATCATTGTCTTTTAGAGCATTAATTTTAAAAAGATCATACTCAGTCTTCAGTTTCTCAAGCTCCGTTATTTTCTGAATAAAGATGTTCTTTTCTTTTAAAGCTTCATCAAGTTTAACATCCACATCACAGTAATCATTTTCAAGTTCATCAAAAGATTTCCTCAAATCCTCAAGTTCTTGACTTACAAGATTAAACCTCTTTTCAAGCTCTGAAAAGTCATCTGACTTTGTTTCAGAAAATCCAGTTGACTCAGACTTCTGAGTACCTGAATCAGAATTCTGATTAACAGACTCAGATGTCTGACCTTCAGACTCAGAGTTCTGACTCCAAGAATCAGAGTTCTGACTAGAAGCTTCAGACTTCTGATTAACTGTTTCAGAAACCTCACTTGTATCAAATATGCTCTCAATGTCATGATGTGAAAAACTTGGTTGTTTATTTTTGTAACTGACATTTAAAGAATCATACTTGAATTTAATGTCATTGTATTTTGGTTTCTCATATGTTGGTTTAGGAATTTCTTTCTTAACCTTATCTTCTGAAACAACTGACTTTTCTATTTTTTAATCAGAAACTATCTCCTTTGTCTTTTTAGAGCTTGGTTTCTGCAAATTGTTAGAACTTGTTATAGAACTTCCAGGTCTGATAAAAACTTCAACAATTTCTGGGATTTTTGGCTTAGGAACTTGAAGCTTTTCAAAATCATACAAGTTGACTGGAGCTCTTCTTAAAACAACATTTTCTTCCAATCCCAATCCCTTCTTTGGATTGTAAAATCTTGTATCTTTAACATTACTTGTTAGAAGATTTAACGTTTGCTGAGTCTGACCTCTTTTCAAATTTAGATCTTCCAATTCTTTGATTTTGGTGTATAAATTCTTTCTTTCCTCAAATAGCATATCAAATTTTATTTGTAAATCACCCTTTTCATCATTAATCATTGAAAATTCATTTTTTAATTCAGAAAGCTTTTTTAACAATTCAGAATTTTCATTTTTAACTTTCTGTTTCTCAGCCTCAGATTCCTCATATTGTTCTCTTATTACTTCTTTTTCAATTCTGAATTTGTTAATCAGACTTCTTTCACCTTTTATCTGTTTTCTAAGATTAACAAATTCAGTTTTCATGTCACCAATCTGTGTCATTAAGTCTATTTCAAGTGCAGAATGTACCTCAGTAGATGACTCAGAATCAGCATCCTCATAGTCAGAATCATCCTCATTCTTCATTTTGGCCATGTAACTTTGCATCTGTGGAAAATTAATATGATCATCTTCATCTGAAGTGTAATACAGCCAATTCTCCTGTTCAGTCAACATAGCAATCTCATCATCTCTCTTCTTTGCAAGCTGAGCCTTCTTGGTATAGTACTCATAATCTTTCACAATCTATACTCTGCAGTCCTTAGCATAGTGGCCAGATTTTCCACACTTGAAACACAAATTGTTTTCTTTTCTCTCTTCCTTCTCTTCTTTCTTCTCTTCACTTCTCTCTACTTTCTTCTCAAACTTATTTTCTCCTCTGTCTTCTCTTTTCTTATAATCTGAACTCCCATGTTCTCTCTTGTAATTTCCCTGAAATCTACCCTTCCCATACCTCTTGTTGAAAGTATTTGTCAACAAGGCTAGTTTCTCAGCCATTATCTTGATATCTTCATCATCCTCTGATCCTTCTTCCTTGTCAGATTCTTCCAGCTTTGGTATCTCAGATAGATATGCAGTCTTCTTGGGTGCTTTGATAACTTTGGACTTTGATAAAAATGCTAACTGATCAGCAACATTTTTCTTCTCTTCCACAACTAACTTGACAGAGTCTTCATGTGGATTAAGAACACAAAACAGATCATTGAGGTCTTCTTCACACATATCTTTTTTCATTTGCAGACTTATAGCAAATGATGACCATTCTGAGTTTAGGCTGTTCAGAAATTCGTAATTTATTTCTGACTTCGTTTTCTTCAGCCCATTTCTTCTCAAATCATTCAGAATAGTATGAAATTTACTGTACGTCTGAGTCAAACTTTCTGATTATTTAGCCTTGAACCTTTCATAGGCATTTATGCTCTGATTTAACTTTGCTTGAATAGACCTCACAGTTCCTAACATCTGTCTTTCCAGTTCATCCCACATTTCCTTAGCAGATGATCCACTATCAATCCTGTTAAGAACTTCATTTGGAACAGCCAAAGTCATCAACGTAATTGCTCTTTTGTCTATAGCATGTCTGTTTTTCTGTTCTGCTGTATACTGAGAAAAACTCTTCTTCACCCTTGTAGCTGGAATTTCTGGAGTTGTCTCTGTTCCAGGAGTTGCAGCGACATCGACATACACTTCGATAGGACCTTCACGGATAGAGACCATTAGATTTTCATCTATGTTATCCAAGAATTGGATCATTCGGATTTTCCATTGCTGGTACTCTTCAGGTATTAGAACAAGTGGTTTTGTTTCAGATCCCATGGCTAGATACTCTTTAGAAGACGTGATTGTAAGAAAGCTTCAACAGAAAGACAAATTCAAATTCATTGATCGAAAAACAACAATTAATTCAAGAATTGCTAAGAATTCAAGAACAGTAAGTAGCAGCGGAATCAATTTTCGAATTGATCAAGAAATCTTCAAGAACACAAACAGGAAACCCTCAAGAATTCGATCTCGATCGAATTTTTTGTTGACTAGCTCTGATACCAATTGATAGTTCAGGATCCACTCTTACAATCAATATAACAATGAATAGAATAGTAATCGAGAAGTAATTTGATCAAGAACACTTGTATTCAATGAAGAACAGATTTACAGATCTTAGAGAGAGCGTATCTCAAAGATTACAAAATATGAATACAAGAATATGCGGGAAAGTTAGTTAGCGAAACAGTGCTAACCACTATATATACTGCAACGGAACCACTAAAGCTACAGTACATACAAGAAAGACTAATAGGAACAATACACGTGTCCTAATTAGTTAACTAAGTACTAAGGAAAGTATCTAGTTATAAGTTCTGAACAGGTTGTTCAGAACTTCTGAACATTCATCTGATTAGGCATACCAGAACTTCAGACTTCTCTAGTAACTTTCCGTGTAATACTTCTGAGTCTTCTTAGTCAGAACTCTGACCCTTCATATCAGATCTTTAACACTTGGTTTATTGACAAAACCCAGGTCTAACACTGATCTTGGCTCGTGGTACCCGAAAGAGACAGGTTTCGAGTTGTCTGCATACTCTGATGCGGACCACGCGGGCAGCATGATGGATCGGAAGAGCACATAAGGTCATGTGCAGTTCTTGGGCGATAGCTTGGTGAGTTGGCCATCCAAGAAGCAGCAGTGCGTATCTACGTCGACTGCCAAGGCGAAATACGTGGCCGCCACGAGCTGCTGTTCACAAGTGATATAGATGCACACACAACTCAAGGACTACAGCTTCACATACGTCAAGGTGCCCATCTACTACGACTCGAATAGCACAATTGCAATATCCAACAGCCCGGTCCAACATACGAAGACAAAGCACATAGACGTTCAATACCATTTTATCAAGGATCATGTTGAAAGAGAAACAGTCGAGCTCTATTTTGTAAATACAGAACATCAGTTAGCAGACCTGTTTCCAAAACCCCTGGACGAAAAACGCTTTAATTATCTAGTGTCCAGGTTAGGTATGCTTAATCTGTATATTTGATCTGATTGTGTGCCCGATACAAGTTCCATACATCTACGAGAAACTGTCTACTCATCATCTGTTATTCGCACTCCGAATGATTGAGCATACACTTTCTCGCATCTGTATTCTACTTATATCAGTCACATAGTTAGGTTGAGTCTCTGTATTTATTAGGTGGATTTCGGTTGTTTACTTTCTTTCCATGTGTGCTTCCTTTGTTCATTACTATCGTCTAGTTTATTTCGCTATATATCTGTGCTTTCACAAGTGTTCATGTGTTCAGGGGGAGCACACACAGGTATCAGGTAAGTTCATTCTATCGTTGAAAGGGAGTGTCACACGCAATTTTTTTTAACTGTCGAAAAGTTTTTTTGTGTGTGTCGACATTCCCGTGTGCACTTCACATCCCACTCCGTGCACATTCTGAGGGGGAGCATATAACTTTATGTTCATCATTTGAGGGGGAGCGACACACCATTATTTCTTTAACAGTATCAATGTTTTTTTTTGTGTCAGTTAGCTCCAATCTTTCTGTTTGTAAAAGTAGTGAAAATAGTCTAAGTACAGAAGTAACCCACATAGGCTCTGCCGAGTAGCCGAGTAACCGAAAAGACAGAAGTCTTCGACAGAGGCTCTGCCGGGTTAGTTAAGAAGACTGAAGTGAAGAAACAACGAGACTCTTCTATGCGGACAAGGCCACAAAGCCTCTGTCATACTTGACAGAGCTTCTGTGGCAAAAAGAAGATCTAAGCAAAAGATCTTAACAAGGACGAACATGCTTCTTACAATACCTACCATTTGAAGGTTCTAAAGATCAATCGTACAAAGGCGTGACCTGACAACTCCACGTGTCAAACTCTGATAGGTTTCGGACTAATGTTGAATACGGAGCATTTAATGAACGTTGTATCTGCAACAGTTCCAGAATAGTGTTTTGTACCTTCCATCTGCTATTCCTCAACAGTGTCTTTGTACCTTCAGTCCTTTTTGTCCCCTTTAGGAGTAGTATAAATAGAAGGTTCTTGTGAACTCTTCTATTAAGCTTTTTACAACACACACACACACTATTAAACTGCAGATTTCTTGTTAATCCTTTAAAGTTCTTGGTGTTCTTATTATATATCAAATACAGTAATCTTTGAGAAACATATGTTATTTACTCTTTGCTTTATTTGATATTGTGTGATCTTCTACCTTACATTATCTTTCAGTTCTTAAATACGCTTCCGCACCATACAATCTGAACTAGCTGAAAGTTAAGATCATTGTTTTAAGCAAAACAGGAACCAACAATTTGTTGGTGATTTTAGTGAAATCATCGGTCATTTTGTGTAGTTGGATTCACAAAGGTAATAATGGGGTTGTTAGCTAAGCTATACCATGAGTTAGGAGGTGTGGAGTGCACACTCGTGTAAGCTAACTAGAACCCGGGATTGTTGGACGGTTAAAATCGACAAGTTACAAAATGGTTTCATGAACTGGGTGTCGGGGCTAGTTGTGGCGCTAGTTGAACTAGCACGAAAGTAGCGCCAGGCTCTGGAATGTTTCCCGCGCTCCTTTTGGCGCTAGTTCAACTAGCACGAAAGTAGCGCCGGAGTCTGGAAGGCTTTTCTCATTTGTAACTCCCGTCATTAATTCCGCAATCAATCCCATTAAGTGGGATATTATTACTAGTATCAATATAGGTCGGTTACAACTCTCTAAAGGTGTATAAGTATGAATCGATCATTGCCTTGATCGGTACACCGAAACAAAGAGATTATCTCCTAGAGAATTTCGTGATACCCAGGAATATAGGGTCGAAATATCTCTTGCGGAAAGCGAGCTCTCACGCGATCTCTGCGTTTTATCCAAGTTCTTACGATCACCTCTTCCTCATTTCTTTCTCGAATTCCCCCAACAATCGTAAGAGATATTTGCTTATCACGAGAGAGATGGCGAATGATCAGTCCGTGAGAGACATGACTTCCAAGTTCACAAAACTTGAGAAGTTTGAAGGCGTAGATTTCCGTAGATGGCAGAAGAAGATACATTTCTTGCTGACGACGTTGAAGGTCGTGTACGTGCTGAGCACCCCAATGCCGGAGGTGATGGAGAACGATACATTGGAGGTGACCCGGCGTCGCGGCAAATGGAAGAACGATGACTACATCTGTCATGGCCACATCTTAAACGGTATGTGTGACTCCCTCTTTGACATCTATCAAAACGTGGAATCTGCCAAAGAGCTATGGGACTCTCTTGAGTCCAAATACATGGCGGATGATGCTTCTAGTAAGAAGTTCCTGGTGAGTAATTTTAATAATTACAAAATGGTACTCTCAAGGCCGGTGATGGAGCAATACAATGAGCTCCTTCGCATTTTAGGCCAATATGCTCAACATAATATGAAGATGGACGAATCCATCTCCGTATCGAGCATAGTTGATAAACTTCCCCCCTCTTGGAAAGACTTCAAACATATGTTGAAACACAAGAAGGAAGAGTTGTCTCTTGTACAACTCGGTAGTCACTTACGCATAAAGGAATCTCTTCGGGCTCAAGAGGCTGAGAAACCTAAGATTAAAGAGGTTTCTGCACCTTCGGTGAACATGGTGGAAGAGGGGAAATCTAACAAGTTCAAAGGAAAACGAAAGTTCAACGAAGCCAAGAAAGGGCCCAATAAAAAGGTTACTTTAACCTGTTGGACCTGTGGGATGACCGACCATCTCAAGCGGGATTGTCGGGTTGTCAAGAATAAGGGTGGAGCAAGCACGAGTGGAAGTGGGCAAGGATCCAAGGATCAAAACCCACGGCAAGGTCAGTTTCTTGACTTTGGTTTTAATTCAAATTTGGATTATGTGCCACTGATATCCGAATCATTTTATGTGCAGGATGATGATGTTGCTTGGTGGATCGACTCGGGTGCTACAAGTCATGTGTGCAAAGATCGCCATTGGTTCACTTCTTTGGAACCGGTTGAAGATGGATCAATGCTTCGCATGGGGAACGAGTCGATGGCTCCCATTATTGGAAGAGGCTTAGTTAGGCTAGAATTTAGTTCTGGCAAAGTAGTTGAACTTTTTAATGTTTTGTTTGTACCGCGAATTCGAAAGAATTTGGTTTCTGGTAGTATTTTGAATAAGTTAGGGTATAGGCAAGTTTATGAGTCGGACAAGTTTATCTTGTCAAAAGGTGGCTCTTTTGTAGGATTTGGTTATTTGCTTAATAATATGTTTATATTGAATTTGAATAAAATGAATGTTGTTTCAAATTCTGTTTTTATTGCAATTAATGTTTGTGTTGATTCTAATTTATGGCATGCGAGACTTGGTCACGTTAGTTTTAAAAGGATGGTTGAAATGTCAAAAGACGGTCTTATTCCGGCTTTTGATATTAAGTCTGATAAGTGTAAAACTTGCATGTTAACAAAGATCACTAGACAACCTTTTCCTAACGTGAAAAGGGACTCTTCGGTACTTGATTTAATTCATAGTGATCTTTGTGATTTGCATTCGACTCCGTCTTTTGGTAATAAAAAGTATGTTGTCACTTTTATTGACGACGCTTCACGTTTTTGCTATGTTTATTTATTACATTCAAAAGATAAAGCGTTGGTTAAATTTAAAGTTTTTAAAACGGAGGTTGAATTGCAAATTAATGGCTTAATTAAGTGTTTACGTACCGATCGTGGTGGGGAGTATTACGACCCCATGTTTTCCAATCCGTAGGAATGATTCATGAGACTACGGCGCCTTATACACCACAACAAAATGGTATGGCGGAACGGAAAAATAGAGTTCTCAAAGAAATGGTGAACTCTATGTTATCCTACTCGGGTTTGTGTGATGGATTTTGGGGTGACGCCATGCTAACGGCTTGTTATTTGTTGATTCGAGTTCCTAATAAATGGAACAAGATTACCCCATATCAACTTTGGTTCAAGAAAAGGCCGAACTTGAGTTATATTCGAGTTTGGGGCTGTCGAGCGGTTGTTCGACTACCCGAACCCAAAAGGAAGACTTTGGGTGAGAAAGGCATTGACTGCATCTTTGTTGGATATGCCGAGCATTCCAAGGCTTATAGGTTCTATGTTATTGAACCTAATAATTCTATAGCGATTCACACCGTTATAGAATCAAGAGATGCAATTTTTGATGAGACTAGATTCTCTTCAATGTCAAGGCCAAAGGACATAGTTCCTAGTACTAGTGAAACTAGTAAGGTTGAAGAACAAACAATTGTTCCAACCGAATCTCCGATGCTTCGAAGGAGCAAAAGAGGAAGGATTGAAAAATCCTTTGGCCCCGATTTCCAAGTGTACTTGGTAGAGGGATCAAGAGATGAGATTGGATCCCAATTCCTTTACTGTTATAGTATTGAGGAGGATCCAAAATCATTTGATGAGGCTATGAAGTCTCAATATATTGCTTTCTGGAAAGAAGCAATACATGATGAAATGGACTCCATCATGGGGAATAATACTTGGGTATTATCGGACTTGCCACCGGGTTGTAAACCTTTGGGTTGCAAGTGGATCTTCAAAAGGAAGATGAAAGCGGATGGGTCAATCGACAAGTTCAAGGCTCGATTAGTGATCCAAGGCTTTAGGCAACGGGAAGGCATCGATTATTTTTATACATATGCCCCGGTTGCAAGAATCTCCACTATTAGATTTTTGATAGCCTTAGCCGCTATTCACAATTTGGTGATTCACCAAATGGATGTCAAAACGGCATTCTTGAATGGTGACTTGGAGGAGGAAGTTTACATGAAACAACCGGAAGGTTTTGTCATGCCCGGAATGGAGCATAAGTTGTGTAAACTTGTAAAATCATTGTATGGGCTGAAACAAGCACCCAAACAATGGCATCAGAAATTTGATGAGGTTATCTTGTCCAACGGTTTTATGATAAACCAAGCGGACAAGTGGGTATATAGCAAATTTGATTCTTCTGGTAACGGTGTAATCATTTGCTTATATGTTGACGACATGTTGATCTTTGGCACCGACCAAAATCAAGTTGGGAAAACCAAAGAGTTTTTGTCGTTGAGTTTTTCCATGAAAGATATGGGAGAGGCGGAAGTGATCCTTGGTATAAGGATCAAGCGTGAGAACAAAGGGATTGCAATTACGCAATCTCATTACGTTGAGAAAGTATTAAAGAAATTTAATTTCTTTGATTGTTCTACGGTGAGTACCCCATGGGATCCGAGTGTGAATCTTATGCCCAATTCGGTTGAAGCGGTGTCACAACTCGAGTACTCAAAGGCTATAGGATGCTTGATGTATGCCATGACAAGCAATAGGTCGGATATCGCATTTGCCATAGGAAAGTTGAGTAGATATACTAGTAATCCTGGTATTCATCATTGGCAAGCGATAAGACGAGTATTCAAATACTTAAAGAAAACCATTGATTATGGTTTATCATATGTCGGATTTCCTTCGGTTTTGGAGGGATATTCGGATGCAAGTTGGATTACCAATTTGGAAGATCACTCTTCCATGAGTGGTTGGGTGTACTTGCTTGGGGGAGGTGCCATCTCTTGGGCTTCCAAGAAGCAAACTTGCATCACGAGTTCGACTATGGAGTCGGAATTTGTGGCATTAGCCGCTACCGGTAAAGAGGCGGAATGGCTAAGGAATTTGGTCCATGAAATTCCATTATAGCCGAAACCAATATCACCCATTTCTATCCATTGTGATAGTGAGGCAACTTTGGCTAAAGCTTATAGCCAAGTGTATAATGGCAAGTCTAGACACTTAGGTGTTAGACATAGCATGATTCGTGAGCTAATCACGAATGAGGTGATTTCGGTTGAGTTTGTTCGGTCGCAACAAAATCTAGCGGACCACTTGGCGAAAGGGTTAGCTAGGGACTTGGTTCACAAGTCGGTGATAGGGATGGGATTAAAGTCCATCTAAATCTCTAACGGTGAGATACCCAATTCCCTTCTAATACAACGTTAGAAGTTGAATTCAATGGGGAAGCTCAGTCTATGAGATTGGAGCACAAGACGGTCATCCCAAGGTGTGTGCTCGGTACTGCAAGTGAAGGAGGTAATTGTTCTTTTTTAAAATGCATGTGCAGGTGCATGAGGAAAAGAACTACATATATGAGTGGGAAGTGTGGCTGCTTCAAGAAGCTTGGACTTGGCTTTGATGCACTCACGAATGGATAAGGACACATGGCCTGTATAGTGTCAAGTTTATACGTTAGAGAGTCTTTTAATTCATGTGTATGTTATTGTCTAGTACTCAAATGGATTGACGGGTTCAATCCATAGGACACCCGGATTCTCGAGTATTTGAAATGTGTCATGTACTAAGATGGAAATTCAATATTTTAGATATTTTCATTTATGCATGAGTTTGTTTACCTGTATTGTAATTTTATTTGTGAATCAAGGATTGCACTAAAATGTGGGATGAATGTTAGTGATTTTAGTGAAATCATCGGTCATTTTGTGTAGTTGGATTCACAAAGGTAATAATGGGGTTGTTAGCTAAGCTATAACATGAGTTAGGAGGTGTAGAGTGCACACTCGTGTAAGCTAACTAGAACCCGGGATTGTTGGACGGTTAAAATCGACAAGTTACAAAGTGGTTTCATGAGCTGGGTGTCGGGGCTAGTTGTGGCGCTAGTTCAACTAGCACGAAAGTATCACCGGAGTCTGGAAGGCTTTTCTCATTTGTAACTCCCGTCATTAATTCCGCAATCAATCCCATTAAGTGGGATATTATTACCAGTATCAATATAGGTCGGTTACAACTCTCTAAAGGTGTATAAGTATGAATCGATCATTGCCTTGATCGGTACACCGAAACAAAGAGATTATCCCTAGAGAATTTCGTGATACCCAGCCATATAGGGTCGAAATATCTCTTACGGAAAGCGAGCTCTCACGCGATCTCTGCGTTTTATCCAAGTTCTTACGATCACCTCTTCCTCATCTCTTTCTCGAATTCCCCCAACACAATTGGTATCAGAGCAAACCTTGATTTTTAATATCAAGGGATCCACTCCAAAAACTATGATCTTTGGTAGAAACTTGGATTCTTAACCTATTCTTCATATTACTCAAACAGTTTCTGTTTTTCTGCCATTTTCAATTCATTCGAACCTTGGTAAACTTATAGAATCTGTTATTTTGGTTAAAAACTCCATTTTAGTGCTCAGCTTAAAGCTTTTAAGCTTAAAAACTTCATACTCTGAAAATCTGCTGTTAAAACCCTTTTTCTGGATAATTTATCTCTCTAAATGGCAAAAACAAACAACTTCCTCTCTGCTGGTTCCTTAACCAAACCTCCCACTCTTCTTAGAGAAGAATACCCTCAATGGAAGATTCGAATGATTCACTTCTTTGAGGGTACTGACAAAGAATTGGTTTATTATATACGTAACCCTCCTTTCATTCCCATGATAATTGTACCTCGTGTTCCTATCACAGATGACACACCTGAAATTCCAGAACACACAAAACCAAAGACCCAATGTTCAAAAGAACCTTTTCCTCTCTACAGAGCGAGGACACAGGACTTGAACTTTTGCGAGCCGAAAGAAGAGGAGATCTATATCTCATGAACTTCAATGCAAAGAACAAGAAAGACAAAATCTGCCTTGTTGCATGCAAAAGCGAAGAAGCCTGGTTATGGCACAACAGGTTCTGCCATCTAAACTTTCATACTCTTGATAAACTTGTAAAACTTGATCTAGTCAAAGGTCTACCAAACGTTAAATTTAACAAAGATCATTTATGCTCTGCCTGTGAAATGGGAAAACTCAAAAGAGCTTCCCATAAAGGCAAAACTAATGTATCTTGCCCAAGACCTCTGTACATGCTACATGTTGACCTCTGCGGACCAATATCTACACAGAGTATAGGTGGCAAGAAATATCTGCTTGTTTTGATCGATGAATTCTCAAGATTTACATGGGTTGAATTTGTCAGAAAGAAATCAGATGTTCCAAACATACTGATAAATTTAATGAAAAGAATCCAAGTTCTGTATGAGTGCAGGATTCAGAAACTGAGAAGCGACAATGGCACAAAATTCAAAAACTCTGTCATTGAAGCCTATCTTACAGAAGAAGGAATTTGACAGAACTTCTCTGTTGCACGCACCCCACAACAGAATGGCGTGGTCGAACGAAAGAATCGCACGCTTGTGGAAGCCACCAGAACTATGCTAACCGCATGTGGATTACCAATGACATTTTGGGCAGAAGCAGTATCAACCGCTTGCTATACCCAAAATTGATCAACCATCGTAAAGAGACACATCAAAACACCATATCATTTGATCAACAAAAGAGGACCAAACATCAAATTCTTCCATGTATTTGGATGCAAGTGCTTCGTTTTAAATGATAGAGAAGCAAGAGGAAAGTTTGAAGTAAAGGCAGATGAAGGCAAGTTCATAGGATACTCTGCAACTTCCAAAGCCTACAGAGTTTATCTTCTGCAGTCTCGAACGATTGTAGAAAGCCTAAATGTTTCTTTTGACGACACCTTCCAAAAGACTTCTGAACAAATCAGTTAAGAACTCGGTCTAAAAGGGGATTCCTCTGGCATCTTAAAAACAAGAGAAGAATAGTTAAATCTTCTATTTCAAGAGATGTTCCATGATGATATTGATCCCTCTGCTGGAGCCGTCAGAGCCTCTGGAGAATCACCTTCTGCCAGCCAGAACGAAATAGGTATCTCTCTAACAGGTCCCTTAAACAATTCATCTTCCTCTGTAAATCTTACAGATGCAAATGTCGAGGGGGAGCTAACAGAAGATGATACAACAAGGAAAACAACCACAGAAGCTACTGAAGAACCAACTCTAGAAACCACAGAGTAACCAATAATAGAGGAACAAGAAGACTCAGACTATACTTCCTTAGAGGAACAAACACCACCACTCATTCCAATCATTCCACAATCTGTAGGATCAAGTACGAAAGCAAAATCTACGACAGAGGCTACACCAGAACAACAATTAGAAACCTCTGAAGAGCAACTTGATGAAATCGATGACCATCTCCCAAGAAAAACAAAGTGGACAAAGAACCATCCTCCAAGTCTTATAATCGGCGAACCTTCTGAAAAGGTAAAAACAAGATCTGCCACTGCTAACTTTTGTTTCTTTACAAACTTTATTAGTGTGATTGAGCCAAAAAGGATCTCTGAAGCCCTTGACGACCCAAACTGGGTAGATGCTATGCAAGAAGAGCTTCTACAGTTTGAACGAAACAAAGTCTGGACTTTAGTTCCTCTGCCACGAGGAAAACAAGCCATAGGGACTAAATGGGTCTTCAGAAATAAGAAGGATGAAGATGGAGTGGTCATAAGAAACAAAGCAAGATTGGTGGCCAAGGGATATCGCCAAGAAGAAGGCATAGATTACGATGAAACTTTTTCCCCTGTCGCACGGCTCGAAGCCATAAGAATCTTCTTAGCCTTCGCAGCCCACAGAGGTTTTAAAGTATTTCAAATGGACGTAAAATCTGCTTTTCTAAATGGCGAAATCCAAGAAGAAGTATACGTCCAACAGCCACCATGGTTTGAAAGCTCTAAGTACCCAAAATACGTGTACTATCTCGACAAAGCTCTATATGGACTGAAACAGGCTCCAAGAGCATGGTACGGAAGACTTTCTACCTTTCTTCTTGAAAATGGTTACGACAGAGGTACGACGGATACCACTTTGTTTTATAAACGAAAAAGTGATGAAACTATGCTTGTACAAATATATGTGGACGACATATATTTTGGGTCTACAAATTCAGAAGAGTGCAAAACGTTTGAAAAACTCATGCAGAGTGAGTTTGAAATGAGTATGATGGAAGAATTAACTTTCTTCCTAGGACTCCAAGTAAAGCAATCATCAGAGGGAATTTTCATAAATCAAGCTAAATATGTCTCTGACATACTTTCAAAATACAGTCTCTCTAATGCCTCTGTAATGAGAACTCCAATGGCCACAGGAAATAAGTTAGACTCAGATCCAAAAGGCATACCTATAGAGTGCACGCTCTACAGAGGAATGATTGGGTCTCTGTTATACTTAACTGCAAGTAGACCTGACATAATGCATGCCACATGTCTCTGTGCAAGATATCAAGCTAACCCGAAAGAATCCCATTATAATGCTGTAAAGAGAATCTTCAGATACCTGAAAGGGACCAAAAATATTGGCCTCTAGTATCCGAAGAACTCTGGTTTTGGTCTTAAAGCTTATACAGATTCAGATTATGGAGGATGCAAGCTCGACAGAAAGAGTACCTCTGGGAGTTGTCAATTCCTAGGTGGTAAACTAGTCAACTGGACCTCTAAGAAGCAGAACTGCGTATCCACATCTACAGCAGAAGCCGAATACGTTGCTGCTGCTAGTTTTTGCTCCCAAGTTCTGTGGATGAAGACTCAGCTTAAGGACTATGGTAACATCATATTCAAGATTCCCATCTTCTGTGACTCAAAGAGCGCCATAGCCATCTCTGCCAATCCAGTACAGCACTAAAAAACAAAGCACATCGATATCCGTTACCACTTTCTGAAACATCATGTTGAATATGGAACAATCGAAATGCACTTCGTGTCTACAGAGTACCAGCTTGCAGACTTATTCACCAAGGCACTAGATGAGAAAAGATTTATTTTCTTGGTGGGTAAGTTGGGAATGATAAACATGAGTTAAAACCTCTGTAAGTATAACTTAAATCTTCTGTAAATATATAAATACATATTTCTGTTGTTTTATTTATTTTATTTATGTATGTAAATTCTCAATCACCAAGTGTTCAATACTCAACAAAGATTCTGTAAGATTGCTCAGATCGTCTGACAATCTTTACAGAACCTCTGAAAAACTTGATCTATGCCTTAAGCCTTACTTATCAAATTTTGACCCAAGCATAGATCAAGGGGGAGCAGAAGGAGACCATGAAATGATCTACAGAAGTTGATCATTCAAGGGGGATCCAAAGAAGAGAAGTGATCACTCATGATTCACCAAAAATCAGGTATAATGCCGAGCAAGAGAGAGCCAAAAGATAAGTTTCTCGAAACAAATCCTTTTTGAAAACAGTTTTCTAGGACAAACATTTCTGAAGATGTCCTAGAAACATTGTTTAAAATATTCCAAACAAGTTTTGGTCAAAAATAATTACGAGTCTTCTGTTATGAGATTTTTAGTGTAATAGAGCTTCTGCTTAGCTCAACAGAGCTTCTGTAAGCAGAATCCTCTATAAACTACAAATCTCATACAAGAACTCTACCGATCATCCTCAAATGTTCTCTTTAAGGATTTACTCGAACAAAAGGTTACAGAATAAGGTCATTTGGGACGAAGAGCTCATTCCATAAAAACAATATTAAAAACAATTTTCTAGGAACCCAAATGTCCAAATTTGTCCTAAAAACAAGGTTAAAAACATTTCAAACTTCAAATAATCAAAAAGATACATAAATTTTGAGTTATGAGAAATTTGAGGTCATAGAGCCTCTGCTGAGCTCAACAGAGGCTCTGCCAGAGAAGATCTCTATGATCGTAAACTTAAACTCTTTCGATTGTTTTAAATAACATCTCAAAAGATCTCTTTCGCACAAATGCACGCTTTGAGATTCTAAAAGGTTGTTGGTCACAGAGCTCATTCCACCAAAGAAATTCTGCTGACCAACACCTGCTTTTAAAAAGGAATCTCTCGCACAGAACCTTATCCAAAACAGTTTTCTAGGACACCATCTTCCAAATATGTCCTAAAAACAATTTTTAAGACAATTAAAAACTTGGATGATAAAAAAGTTTAATAGATTGTTAGTTATGAGAAATTTCCTCTCATAGAGCTTCTGCTGGCTCTGACAGAGCTCCAAAACCTCTGTGAAAGCAATTTCTTCTCTAAAAATCTATCGATCCTCTCCAATGTTTTTCAAACGTTTTTGGTAAAGGTGCAATCAATAGAGGATACAAAGAGGGTTTTTGTGGATCCCAGATACATAAGCAATCAACAATTAATCAACACAATCAGTAATAGCCAGCCATAAATCTCACTTGTATTGATATATCGAATGAATAAGATTCAGTGGCAGACTGTAGCCGTACAAAGGTTTTGCAAAACAATAATAATGATCATTAACCTAATACTAGGTAAAACACAAACTATTTATACCCAAAGGGTATTTACAAGAAATGACAAGACAAGTCCCTGAACTTCTAATTCCACACATATTAAGACCTAACAATCTCCCCCTTGGAATAGAAGTTCGCGTTCACGCCAGTCTGGAACATAGCGCTTTCGGATAGCAAAGAGCACTTCAAAATATCTGATGCTGCTTCTGAATTCAAGCCGGTCTTCAATGGCTTTGAGAAGATCTTCGGCAAGGTACTCGCGAAGATTGACATACTGCTCTGGAGGAGCATTCTTGACTTCTTCTTCTAAAATCTTCTTCAGATCAGACTGGATTTTCACCAATGTTCCCTCGCTAAAATTATGCACTTCACTTTTTCTGATGAACCGTTTCTCCCCTTTTCCATTC
Organism: Saussurea involucrata; assembly: GCA_033807775.1. Classification (NCBI taxonomy): domain Eukaryota; kingdom Viridiplantae; phylum Streptophyta; class Magnoliopsida; order Asterales; family Asteraceae; genus Saussurea; species Saussurea involucrata. Next base: position 91,671,262 of record CM066314.1, read on the forward strand.
AGATACACGAACCCTGTTTCTGGTTTAGAAAGTAAAGAGTGTACCTGTGCGTCTTCAGGGAGGTTCAGATTGGGCTTTAAGATGTTGATCTTTTTCTGATTACTTTCGAGTCCCAACTGAAAGTCTTCGATGTATGATAACGTGATCGTGCACTTCATAAATCTTTTGATAGCTTCGAGGGCTTTGGTGTAGGGTAGAGGCCGAATAGTAAGAGTCTTCAAAAATCTGAGTAGTACTGGGAAATCTCTCAGGCAAAGATGTTTGAAATCGGATTCTGAGAAGGTCCAAATATTTCCGTCATCCCTTTTTACTGAGAAGGTCGGAAAGACAACTTTAACGATTATGTCAGATTCAATACTCACGATTTCGGTGATTCTGTGCTTGGAGTATACCTGATGTCTCATTCTGCCTCTTTTCATAACTTCCACATACTGCGATCTGATCGGCTCATCAAGGAACGTGGCCCCATGAGATTGTACAGGGTCAAGAGGCCTTATCCAGTGAGCGAAGATTTTCTTATGAGATTCTTCCAGACACGGTACTAAGATTCGAAACCTTTCCCAACGAGCTGGTTGAGGATGTTGGGGTGGAACCGCTTCTGGAATTGACACAATAATTTCAGATGAACCTGCATTATCAGTAAGATCAGCCGAAGCGGTAGATACCT